>BSBM01001261.1:3057500-3555000 GCA_027924585.1 Larix kaempferi
TATTGTAACTTCTAAGAATATTATATTTGTACTTTATTATTCCAGAGATGTTTCATTCTTCCGTGGAGACCCTATTGTATATTCGGAGATGTTTTATTCCTCCGTGGAGAATGTGGTAACTTGGGTGATTAGACTCCCCTAGTGGGTTCGGCCCTATCACACTATGTTAAGTAGTTAAGTTGGTGATGACCTAGTTAGTGTAAAAGTCAAGTCGGAGTTGTGTATAAATAGAGGAGGTGTGCTCCTCATTTAACACACATTCACTCACTTGTGATTGGCGCATAGGAGAGAGAGAGATATTCTATGGAGGAGAAGGAGCTCATGGTTGAGGATTACATCTTTGTATTTGCTGGTCATATATATTGAGGAAGCTTTGCTGGGTTTTCTACCCCACGAGGGTTTCCCGGGATAAATCTGTGTCTCTTGTGTTTATGTTGTGCTTGTTGTTCTTTTAGTGATCTTGTATATGCTATTGTTGTGAAATGGAATGTAATACTAATATTTTCTGTCTTAGCATATTGAATCTTAACATGGTATCAGAACTAGCTTGAAGGAAGTGTTAGTTTTTTAGAATTTACTTCAATCTGATCTAGGATCTTAACTGAGACAAAAACATGTATAGCATATCTACAACATATCAATCATGGACACAATAATGCAAGCACACAAGAGACACAGATTTTATTTAGGGAAAACCATAAGAGTGAAAAACCCCAATAACTTCCTCAGATATAGATAGACCAATGATACAACCCAAGCATAAGAGATAGACATATCCTAGCAGCAGCTTCTCCTCCTCCACAAGTGCACCACTCTCCAAAGAGTGTGTGAGAGAATAGAATGATCAAATAGAGTGCCTCCCGTACTTTATTTATACTTGACTTGACTTGCCTAATAACCTTTACTAGGTCGGCCTTAACTTAACCACATAACATAATGCTGACTGGGTCGACCCCCAATAGGGTGGTCTAATAACCCTTTCACCCACATGGCTGACCCCCAACGGGGTGGTCTCAAAACCCTTTGACCCACATGACTTATACAGAGTCGACCCCAACAAGGTGGTCTAATAACCCATCAAGTATAACTTACGACACTTACAATATAAATGACGACACTTCTGTATAGAGGAATAATAACATCTCTATAGGAATACAAACACTTCCGTATAGAGGAATAATAACATCTCTATAGGAATACAATACACATGGGTAAAATACATTCTGAAGTTACATATATGTCAACACTCCATCTTAAGTAGGAAGGTATTTCTTGACACAGATCTGCTAGCACAAGTCTTCTTTTCTGGATCATCATCAGTGAATCATCATCCTCGAATCATCGTCATCGTCACTGCTGCTGCTATCTCAATCAATCTCTGAATCTACTCGTCATAGGAAGTTCTACAGAGCCAGTCCTTTTTCATACTGGATGTAGGCCCACCACCTGCAGGTCTTCATCATCACTGGCCATACTGATGAATCCTCAGGACTTATTACATGAGTCAACAAAACCTTGAAAGAGCATCCCAAGACTGATTACGAGCACACAGCTCAACCTATTGGATCTCCTAGGACCTTTTACATGCTACTGCACAACCTGTCCCTGGCCATAGAGTATCATGAAGCACAACCTAGATGCACATCACACAACACTTACATCTACGCCATGGGAGAACACATCTACAACCATGCGAGAATGGCACAACACTTATATTGCAGCCATGGGAGAACACATCTACAACCATGCTCAAATGGCCCCAACACTTATATCGCAGCCATAGGAGAACACATCTACAACCATGCTCAAATGGCCCCAACATTTATATCGCAGCCATGGGAGAACACATCTACAACCATGCTCAAATGGCCCCGGCACTTATATCACAGCCATGGGAGAACACATCTACAACCATGATCGAATGGCTCTGGCAATTACATCACAACCATGGGAGAACACATCTGCCACCATGTCGAAAAATCCCAGCAATTACATCGCGACCATGGGAGAACACATCTACAACCATGTCCGAAAAGCTCATGTGCATCTGTGTCTTCAGAACTCATCACACATAATCCAACTGATTATGTAATGTATCCACCTGATACATGTCATCACATATGATCATCCTGGTCATCATCACTGCATCGTCCTGATGCATTTCATCTGGAGCAACATCTTGAAGCTCATCATCCATGATCATCTTGATCATACAATGCATCCACCTGATGCATACCAAGTATCTACCTAATACACATCATCATACATGATCCACCTGATCATACAATGTATCCATATGATACATACACAGATACATGATCCACCTGATCATACAATGTATCCACCTGATATATATCTGCATAGATGATCTATCTGATCATACAAACATATACACGTGATACATATATAGATACATGGTCCAAGCATCCAACATGGTGCACATACATATACATGATCCAACTGATCATAATCAAGCATCCAACATGATGCATATATATATACATAATCCAACTAATCATAACAAGAATCCAACATGATGCATATACAGAGCAGTAACTGGAGCATCATCCTAATGCTCATCGTCTAGCACTTACATCCACAACCATGGGAAGGATCCTCCTCTCACCATGCTTGGAATGGCTCCTGCAAATGTGTCCATCACTTCTTCCTCGAAGTGTCATCGGTCTCAAGAACACCAAGCCTCTCTCTGAAGTACTCGAACTTCACTCTGGCTAGTGGTTTCATCAGCACATCTGCAATCTTCTCATCCATCGCAATATACAGGAGCTTCACTGCTCCTCTCTACACCATATCCCTGATATAGTGATATTTGATCTCAATGTGCTTTGACCTGTCATGGAACACTGGGTTCTCAGACAGCTTCACACAACTCTGGTTGTCACAATAGATACCAGTAGCATCCAATGGAAGATCAAATAACTCAGACAGTAGCTTCCTCAGCCATACTGCCTCACAACGAGCTGAACAAGCTGCAACATACTCTGCTTCGGCTATACTCAGTGCTACGCAAGACTGCTTCCTGCTAAACCAAGATATCACACCTGATCCCATATTGAAGCAGCACCCAGAAGTGCTCTTCCTATCTGCAGCACTTCCTGCCCAATCTGAATCAACATAAACCTGTAGGTTAAAATTTTGATTCGCATCATACTTGAGCCCATAATCAATTGTACCCTTCAGATACCTCAGAATATGCTTTACATCAAGCAGGTGAATACCTCTCGGATCCATCAGGAACTGGCTCAATGTGTTCATCGCAAAGCAAATATCTGGCCTTGTGTTTGTCAGGTACATCAAGGACCCAATCATCTGACGATACACAGTAACATCAATCGGCTCAGATGAAGAATCACACTGAAGCTTCAGGTTCGATGCCATAGGTGTGGCCATGGCCTTGCAGTCCATCATCCTGAACCTCTTCAGGATCTCTACTTCATACTTTCCTTATCCAAGGAAGATACCATCTACACTATGCCACACCTCCATACCTAGAAAGTAGTGCATCATACCCAAGTCTTTCATCTTGAACTCGGAAGCAAGCTTCCTCTTGGTATTAGAAATCAAACTATAATTACCTATAACAAACAGGTCATCCACGTATAGGAGTAATAACATAGGATTGCCTTCCTCAACCTTGTAGTAAAGGTTGGAATCCGCTTTACTCTTGGTAAATCCCAAACTAGATAGAAAACTGTCCATCCTACCATACCAAGTTCTGCACATATATGACTCAAACCTGAGTGGCTGCTACATATACACTTCCTCTTTGACTACGCCATTCAAGAAAGCTGTCTTGAAATCCATCTGGTGTATCTTCCATTTTATCACTGCAGTCAGAGCAAGTACTAATGGAAGTGTATCTGGCTATAGGAGAAAAAGTTTCTTCATAATCAATTCCTCTTTCTAGGAGAAGCCACGAGCTACAAATCTCACTTTGTATTTCTCTATGCTGCAACCTACAGTATGCTTGATCTTGTAGATCGATTTGGAAGTCACAACAGACTTCCCTTCTGGTCTGGGACCACATCCCAACCATCATTCCTCATGATCAACGGATCATGGCATTCTTCCATTACTTCATCCCAGATCCTGGGAACTTCAATATATTCAATATCTTCAATAGATATCTTTGTTGCTGGAACAAATGTTGTAGTCCTTCTTTTGTAGGTGATGGTATATGATCTTTCCTACAAAACAAGTTAAATTTCATGATTAGAAACATCTCATAGTTTTTAGAACAATTTCTTACACATAAATAAATATGTCATACAGTCATGCAATTATCTTACCCAATGCTTCAATACAACATTTATCCATATCCCGTAACTTTCTAGATGCCTTCCAATCTCTACCAGAACATTGTTAAGAGTGTACACAACTCCCAACATGTCAGCAAAGAGGTTTCATTCTAGATAAGTAGTAATGGAATGTTGTACAGTGTGATAGGCTACTTACCCATCACATGCATATTAGTAGTATATTGTTCATTAATGCAATTATTCTAATATGCATAATACACACCCTAAGTCTAGGAACATAAGCATATACATCATTGGACAATATTATTTAAACAAACAAGTATGCAAGAAATGACAATTCAAATACTTATCTTTGTTTGGTTGTAGGGTTGACTCCCTCTCAATCTTTGCTTCCTTTCTGCAACTCCATTCTGATGTGGATTGTGAGAAGTGGTCGACTCCCTCTGAATATCTGCATCCTTGTAGAAACCACTAGAGTGTGCTCCCTCTTGATCTTTGCTTCTTGGATTACCTGTCCTTGAACTTATATCCATCCTCGAGTCCTTGAACTTACAAGTACCATTATTGTGATATCCTTGAGATCTCATACATAATCATACATTTATTAGTATAATCTCAATACTATCAGAAACACAATAATCTTAAACATGTATAGTAATGATCATTTTAAACACAGAAATAATAAGCATTAGTATTCAAGGACTCTTATGGTTTGTCATATCATAAATTAAAGTAAGAAACATAATATGCCTAAACCTGTGATTACTCAAACCTATACTTTCATGACTCTTCTGGTTAGTCATATCATCAATTAAGGTAAGAAACATAATATGCATACACCCATGTTTATTCAAACCTATGAATAATCATTATCAATCATGCCATGTATACTTATATAAGAGATCCTATCACAAGGTAGGATTCTAACTTGATATAGGAAAAACATACCTGGATTAGTATGTTAGCTAGTTATGTCTAACATACCCACATGATCTCTTCTTGTTCTCTTCAATGACTTGTGCTAGTAACCTGCATATCTCATAGGTTAACCATTATAGAACCAAGTTATACATACCTCGTAAATAGATCTTCTAAGTGATCCATGACAATGGATGAATCTTTGTCTTCATGTCACCATGATCATGTGTTCTTGAACTAGGACATCATTTGTCTTTCTTGGTGTAACTTTCATGTTAGCGGACAACATAAACCTCATACAACACCATAATGCATTAGTACAATCATAAGTGTCAACACCCTAATCAATGAATATCTTCTATCATGCATTCATAATTTTATTAAAGTGATACGACAAGTCTAAATTTAATCAAGATTGTACTAACCGTAATAATATGAAGACAAACATACCATAAAATTAATCATGAAAAAACCTTGAAAAATACCTGGATAAGTCATACTTGTCGAGATTGCTTGTAATCTTCTTATGTAGGGCCTTAGCCTCATCTCCCTCTAAAACAGGAACTTCTTCACTTATGCAGGTGACCAATCCATTCTCTTCTAGGATTAACCCAATCCACTTGATTTGCAGGAACTGGATCTGAAGCTGGATTAGGGTTTGTCAGAGAAACCCTAAAAATTCAAGCTTTGAATTTCAAACTTCTAAAAGGATAGAAAGATGTGCCTTGATGAGCTGATTAAGCTGTTATACTCAGAATTTGAAAACTGCAAAGTTTCACTCAAAATTGCCTTTGAAACTCCCGGATCTTATGGACAGGATCTCAAACTAGGGT
This sequence comes from Larix kaempferi, assembly GCA_027924585.1. Taxonomy (NCBI): domain Eukaryota; kingdom Viridiplantae; phylum Streptophyta; class Pinopsida; order Pinales; family Pinaceae; genus Larix; species Larix kaempferi. The sequence goes on from BSBM01001261.1 coordinate 3,063,532, forward strand.
TTTATAAATCCCACCCTTCTGCCCAATCAATGAATATCTTCTATCATGCATTATTACAATCATAAGTGTCAACACCCTAATCAATGAATATCTTCTATCATGCATTCATAATTTTATTAAAGTGATACGACAAGTCTAAATTTAATCAAGATTGTACTAACCGTAATAATATGAAGACAAACATACCATAAAATTAATCATGAAAAAACCTTGAAAAATACCTGGATAAGTCATACTTGTCGAGATTGCTTGTAATCTTCTTATGTAGGGCCTTAGCCTCATCTCCCTCTAAAACAGGAACTTCTTCACTTATGCAGGTGACCAATCCATTCTCTTCTAGGATTAACCCAATCCACTTGATTTGCAGGAACTGGATCTGAAGCTGGATTAGGGTTTGTCAGAGAAACCCTAAAAATTCAAGCTTTGAATTTCAAACTTCTAAAAGGATAGAAAGATGTGCCTTGATGAGCTGATTAAGCTGTTATACTCAGAATTTGAAAACTGCAAAGTTTCACTCAAAATTGCCTTTGAAACTCCCGGATCTTATGGACAGGATCTCAAACTAGGGTTTTATAAATCCCACCCTTCTGCCCAATCAAAGGATTCTATCCAAAGCTCTAAAATTCGATTTTTCTGAGGAGCTTCCAGCCGTGGTCACAGACTTAAAAAATTCCTACTTTTGCAGAAGCCCTAATTTTCCATTTTTTCGATCAAAGTCTCGAACTAGGGTTTGATCAAGCACGACCTTCTACCAGACCAAAAGATTTGATCTTGGTCTCTAAATTTTGATTTTGATGATTAGAATTCAGCCGTGGTCTCTGATTACAAAAAATACCAACTTTCTCCGAAACCCCAATTCCCAGAGCCATGAATGAAGGTGCTTAAAAATAATTCTGTTTTGACAAAAATATGCACCTGATTGTTTCTGGTGTAACTCCAAAATTACAAATCCATAAGTTCTGAAACTTCTACTTTTCGTAGCCCATCCTATCATATTTCCAACCCCATAGGTCTGACGTCAATTGGATTCTCTAAGAGAGAGTATGCCAAGTGTCACAATGTGACCTGTTTATGGGATAAAATAGGAGAGCGAACTTGTATGGTATGCCACGTGTCACTGGTTCAGTTTCGCCCTCTGAAAAAGTTACCTGAGAACGTACAGTCCGTGCAATAGCTATCACATTTTATGAAATTTCATTTGGAGTTTCCTATCCCAAGTTATGACCCTTTTTCCTAGGTCACATGTTTATGACTCAGATTTGGAAGAGGAAAAAACCCTAGATTGCACAGATCATAAAACACAAATTACAACGAATTAGAAGTTGTCCTTTGGACACAAGGTACATGGGGATCTTATATTCAACCTGAAAAGTTTCAGATCCGAAAACTTCGACAAAATGGATTTGTAGCGAAAGTGCTATGATGATTGGTTTTTGCTATATCAATCCCTAGCATCGTAAGTGCAATGAGTGTCATAAATGCCATACCATGCCTTCTTTCAGGCTAGCTCTGATACCATGTTATTTTTTCAGAATTTACTTCAATCTGATCTAAGATCTTAACTGAGAGAACAACATGTATAGCATATCTACAACATATCAATCATGGACACAATAATGCAAGCACATAAGAGACACAGAGTTTACTTGGGGAAAACCATAAAGGTGAAAAACCCCAATAACTTCCTCAGAGATAGATAGAGCAGTGATACAACCCAAGCATAAGAGATAGACATCTCCTAGTAGCAGCTTCTCCTCCTCCACAAGTGCGCCACTCTCCAAAGAGTGTGTGAGAGAATAGAATGATAAAATAGAGTGCCTCCCGCACTCTATATATACTTGACTTGACTTGCCTAATAACCTTTACTAGGTCGGCCTTAACTTAACCACATAACATAATGCTGATTGGGCCGAACCCCAATAGGGTGGTCTAATAACCCTTTCACCCACATGGTCGACCCCCAATAGGGTATTCTAACAACCCTTTGACCCACATGACTTATATAGGACCGACCCCAACAAGGTGGTCTAATAACCCATCAAGTATAAGTTACGACACTTACAATATAAATGACGACACTTCCGTATAGAGGAATAATAACATCTCTATAGGAATAAAAACACTTCCGTATAGAGGAATAATAACATCTCTATAGGAATACAATACACATGGGTAAAATACATTTTGAATTTAGATATACATCAACAGGAACGTAATGCATGGCACTTACGACACTTATCTCACTTGCAACAATTTGAAAGTTAAGGTTTTATATAGGAAACACTAGTCATCATGGAAATTTCTTTATAAATCTATTTTGGAGAAGGTTCAATATCTAAAAACATAATAGGTCGTAGATAACATCCCCATGTACCTTGTGTCCAAAGGAAATCCTCATATTCATTGTACTTTGTGAGATATGATCAGTACAAGTTAGGGTTTCTGCCTCTTCCATATCTTAGTCATAAATAGGTGACCTAGGAAAAAAGGTCATATCTCGAGCTAGGAAGCTCAAAATGAAATTTAGTAAAACCTTACAGGCAAGGCATGCACTCTACTTTCACAAGTCCTTTTTCAGAGTCCGAAGTTGAACCAGTGACATGTGGCACGCCGTACAAGTTCACTCTCATGTTTTATCCCATAAACAGGTCACGTTGCGACACTTGGAATAACTCTCTCTCAGAGAATCCAATTGAGGTCATACCTATGGGGTTGGAAATATGAAAGTTTAGGCTACAAAACGCCAAATTTTCATACCCAATGGATTCGTAATTTAAGAGATGCACCAGAAACAATCAAGTGCATATTTGTATCAAGACATAATTGTATTCTCAGTACCTTCATTCTTGACTTATCACTGCTGCGGGAATTTAGGACTTCAGAGAAAGTTGGAATTTTTGGAATCAGATTCCACAACTGAATGCTCCTCATTAAAATCAAAATTTAGAGACCATGATTGAATTTTTTGGTTGGGTAGAAGGTCGAGCTTCATCAAACCCTAGTTCAGGATTTTGATCGGAAAGGTGAAAAATTAGGGCTTCTGCAAAAGTTGGAATTTTTGAAATCTATGACCACGGCTGGAAAATCAAAGTTTAGAGTACAAGATCGAACCTTTGAGCAGAAGAATAGTATTTATCAAAACCTAGTTTGGGATCCTGTCCAGAAGATCCAAAAGTTTCAAAGGCAATTTTGAGGGGTCAAATTTTGCAGTTTTCAAAATTGAAGTATACCAGCTTGATCAGCTCAACAAGGCGCATCTTTCCATCCTTTCAAAAGTTTGAATTTTTAGAGTTTCTCTTACAAACCCTAATCCAGCTCTAGATCCAGTTTCAACAAATCAAAGTGGATTGGGTTAAAAGCAATCTTGACAAGTATGGCTTGGGAAATACAGGTATGTTTTGAAATTTGTTTCTTGATTATGTTCATAATATGTTTGTCCTTATTATTAAGGTTAGTACAATTATGATTGTTTGATAATGAATGCATGTGAGTGATAGAAAACATTCATTGATTAGGGTTATGACACTTATGATTGTACTAATGAATTTTTGGTGTTGTATGAGGATGATGTTGTCTTCTAACAAGATATAGGTACATCAAGAAAGACAAATAAAGTTCTATGACCATGATGACATGGAGACAAAGACTCATCCATAGTCTTTGACCACATAGTAGCTCTACTTACGAGGTATGTTTGACTTTGTTCTACTATGCTTAACCTATGAGATATTAAGGTTCTAGCACAAGGTCTCTAAATCATTGAAGAGAACAAAGAAGATATTGTTTGGGTATGTTAAGACATAACCAAGCTTGATAATCTAGGTATGTTTTCCTATATCAAGTCAGAATCCTACTTTGTAAGGATCTTAGGTAAGTATACATGTAAATGAAATAATCATGACCATACATACTTAAGATTATTTAGAATTATTGAGATTATACTAATGAATGTATGTTTGTGTACGAGATATTGAGGATGACACTAGTGCACACTTAAGCATGCATAGTGGTACATAATGAATAGAAGTTCAAAGACATATAGAGATCAAGCGAGAGGCAACCTCACAAACATAAAAGATAAGCATTTGAGTTGTTATTTGAATCTCTGAATAGTTAATGATATTGCTCATAATATTTGTATGCATATTTGTATTCCTAGAATATATCATGCATAGTATAGCATTGAACATTATACTACTAATATGCATATGATTGGTAAGTTGGACAAACATTCCATTGTTGCTTGTCTAGAATGAAACCTCTTTGTTGACATATTGAGAGCTGTGCACACTCTTGATAGTATGTTCTGGTAGAGATGGAAGGCATCTAGATAGCCATTATATGCATACAGGTTATGGAAAAGTGTTGTGCCAAAGTATTGGTCAAGATAGTTGCATAACTATGTGAATCATATCTGTATGCATAATAGGTTATCAATGAAATGTCAACATGATTTGATGATTATGAAGTATTACTCATCATTTAATTAATTTTGATTTGTAGGAAAGATCATGAAGAATGATGAACACCGAACAAGTGATGGATATTCAACAAGAAGACTTACAAATCAAACACACTATAGAAGGCTCATGGCTAGAATATTCTCTTAGAAAGAGGAAGAGGATCATGACGAGATGTTTTCTCCAAGTGGCTAGATAATACCATTCTCTTAATGGTGTAATTGAATAAGAAGTGCAAATCGAGAAAAATCTCAGGATTCAATTGAAGAAAGCTCTATACGGGTACACAGGATCAATAGTCATTTGATGAGATTAATGATGACCATGAGTGATGCATATTTCAACCTTTGCTACAAGATTGAAGATGGTGTCTATATATAGATGAAATTCTTCTCTTAGATGGATGCAAGAAGGAACTCACCATAGAGTTCGAATGATCTTGAAGCTCATATCAGTAGACCCATCTAATGGGAGATGGCATGGATAGATATGCAAAAGATCACTCAATACAGAGAGTGAATAATGTTCAATTACAGAGGAAGAATTGATAGCTTCTTGACAAGATTGGGCTTTACAAAAAGTAAAGCTGATCCTAACCTTTACCTTAAGGTTATGGATGCTACTATTACTATATGTGGAGGATCTCTTTCTGTTAGGGAATGAGAAACAGATCATGGAAAGAAAGAAGAAGCTAGCTACAGAATTTGAGATGAAAGATCTCGGATTGATGCATTACTTCCTAGGTCTTGAAGTATAGCAAGGCCCAGAAGGAATCATTCTCATCTAGACAAAGTATTTGTTATGTTGGAATGCAAATCCATGGTCACTTCCATGGATTCCAGCTTGAAGTTGTTAGTTGATAACTCATCAGAGTTAGTGGCTGTGACTTTGTATAGATAGATTATTGGGTCATATATGTATCTGACGAATACTAGACCAGATATATGCTTTGTTGTGAACACCTTGAGTCAGTATCTAGTGGAACCTAGACGTGTTCACTTAATAGCTGCAAAGCATGTGATGAGGTACCTGAAGGGTACGATAGACTTTGGTCTATGTTGTTTTGGAGATCTTGACTTTAGATAGTATGGCTGCATAGATGTTGATTGGGAAAGAAGTGTATCAGAAAGGAAGAGCACATCAGGAGGATGTTATTGTTTGAGATCTGCCATGATCTCGTGGTTTAGCAGGAAGCAGTCTAGTGTGGCTCTCAGCACAGCTGAAGCAGAATATATAGTTGCTTGCTCTGCTAGTTGTGAAGCGCTATGGCTTCGGAAGTTGTTATCAAGATTATTTGACTTGGAGATGGACTCCACTATGATCTTATGTGACAACTAGAGTTGTATCAAGATGACAGAGAATCCAGTGTTCCATGATAAGTCAAAGCACATAGAGATCCGATATTTCTATATATGGGATATGATGCAGAAAGGAGTTACAAAGATTGAGTATGTGAGCACCAATGAACAAACTGTTGATGTATTGACGAAACCTCTATCTCGAGTAAAGTTTGAGTATTTGCGAGACAAGATTGGTGTAGTTCATATGGACCCTCCTCGAAAGGGGGAGTGATATGGTCGATGATGATGAGATTTCCTGCATCGACACTAAGGTCGATGATAAGGACACTTGTGTCGATGATGAGGTTACTTGTTCCAACGATGAGGTCGATGATGAGGTTACCAGTTCCGATGATGAGGTCAATATATGGTCCTTAGACTTTGTCTAAGTGGACGAGGAGGGATTGTATCATCCCTCGAATTTGGTCCCATAATTGATCCGTATACATATGTCTCCGAGAAATGGTCCCTAATGGATGAGAGGGATTGTATCATCCCTGGACTTCCATCCCTGAATTGATCTGTAGAAATATGTCTCCGAGAAGTGGTCCCTAGTGGACTTGATAGAACTGCATCGTCCCTGAACGTTTGGTTCAAAATGTACATGATAGGACTGCCTCATCCCTAAACATTTGGTTCAAAATGTACATGATAGGACTACATCGTCCCTGAGATCTTGGTTCAAAATGTATGTGATTGGATTAATCATCCTTAGACAGTAAATCCAATAATTCCGAAAGGAAGTATAATCTTAAATGCGATTGTGATTGGATTAATCATCCTTAGATAGTAAATCCAATAATTCCGAAAGGAAGAATAGCATTAAATGTGATTGTGATTGGATTAATCATTCTTAGATAGTAAATCCAGTAATTCTAAAAGGAAGGATAGTCTTAAATGTGATTGTGATTGGATTAATCATCCTTAGACAGTAAATCTAGTAATTTCGAAAGGAAGGATAGTCTTAAATGTGATTGTGATTGGATTAATCATCCTTAGATAGTAAATCCAGTAATTCCGAAAAGAAGGATAGTGTTAAATGTGATTGTTATTGGATTAATCATCCTCAGACAGTAAATCTAGTAATTCCAAAAGGAAGGATAGTCTTAAATGTGATTGTGATTGGACTAATCATCCTTAAATAGTAAATCCAGTAATTCTGAAAGGAAGGATAGTCTTAAATGTGATTGTGATTGGATTAATCATCCTTAGACAATAAATCTAAGAATTCTGAAAGGAAGGATAGTCCTAAACGTGATTGTGATTGGACTAATCATCCTTAGACTGTAAATCCAGTAATTCTGAAAGGAAGGATAGTCTTAAATGTGATTGTGATTGGATTAATCATCCTTAGATAGTAAATCCAATCATTTCAAATGGAAGGATAGTATTAAATGTGATTGAGATTGGATTAATCATCCTTAGACAATAAATCCAGTAATTTCGAAAGGAAGGATAGTCTTAAACATGATTGTGATGAGATTGATCTCGTAATTCTGAAAGGAAGGATCATGTGTATTGCAAAGTATGCTGCCATGATGATCGATGATGTTGATCATGATGATCTAGATGACGATGATGTTGATCGTGATGACCTAGATGACGACACTATTGATCGTGATGATCTAGATGACAATGTTGTTGATCGTGATGATCTAGATGATGATGATGTTGATCGTGATGATCTAGATGACAATGTTGTTGATTGTGATGATCTAGATGATGATGCTATTGATCGTGATGATCTAGATGACAATGTTGTTGATCATGAGATGACGATGTTGTTGATCGTGAGGATCCAGATGTTGATGTTGATGTTGCTGCAGCTGTTCAAGTGATGCAGAAGATGAAGATTTAGTACTGAAGATGTTGATGTTCCAGTAACTGCTTGAGTTACTGATGATGTATAAAGAAAGCTTCCAATGATTTATAGATGTATCATGTATGATGTTGATGACTCCTTGCTCCTGCAGATGTTGTTATAATATCCTTCTCGTTAAGGGGGAGTGTTGAGATATTGTAACTTCTAAGAATATTATATTTGTACTTTATTATTCCGGAGATGTTTCATTCTTCCATGGAGACCCAATTGTATATCCGAAGATGTTTTATTCCTTCGTGGAGAATGTGGTAACTTGGGTTATTAGACTTCCCTAGTGGGGTCGGCCCTATATGAGTCATGTGGGTTAAAGGGTTATTAGACAACCCTAGTGGGGCCAGGCTTGTCACATTATGTTAATTATTTAAGTTGGGGCTGACCTAGCTAGTGTAAAAGTCAAGTCGGAGTTGTGTATAAATAGAGGAGGTGTGTTCCTCATTTACCACACATTCACTCACTTGTGATTGGCGCATAGGAGAGAGAGAGATCTAGTATGGAGGAGAAGGAGCTTGTTATCTCTCCAGGAAACTCTTCTAGGTTGCATATCGAAGATGCCTGGTAACTTTATAATTTTTTAATTGGATCAAGTCGGATGACTAACAAAAGGTTTTACTAAGTCAAAGCATACATAGATATATCAATGGGCAAGGCTTTTAACCAACTCTGTTCAGGAATTTAGATAAATAAAGGGATGGATAGATCTTATATCATCAGAAGAAACATACATAAGCAATATATATGAATGGCCAATATTATAAGAAAATGATACTTGCACAACTCAGTCAATCAGTGTAATGAAAAGATGACAATTCTTAGACACTAGATCAGCTTAAAGAAATGAAATACTCATTCAAACACAAGCATAGAAAGGACAATAAGTGAAACTGAACATCATAGGAAAAAGAAGCTTGGATTATGATATATAATGAGAAGTCTGCAAACAGTACATTATGTATCCGAATCTCCAAAATTGAACCTTTACTCCTTCTGAATTTTTAGGCTTTATAGCCTTTACATGTCAATTCCATATCCTCAGAAAAAGGAACTGATTTGCTAAAATTATACCATTTAAAACAGTTTTACAATAAAATAGGAAAAATCCCTATTTGCATGGTCGAAATTGCATCTTCAACAGATCTTCAGGGTCTTTGACTGCTTGCCACGATCTCGAGATGTTTGCTGGAGGAAACCAAAAATGCTACTTGGTAGATAGTCCAACTATTTACTAAAAATAGGCAAGAAGCCCTATGTTTTACCTTGTTGGCATCTTTCAAAAACTTAAACAAGATATTAATATCAATGCCCTTAATTGCTATCTAGCACTTGAAATCATCTTCGAATTGTTTAGATCAGCAAAAAGTCAGCTCTATGCAAAAAAGCAACTTTATGCATTATTTTGTAGTTTTGGTAACTAGAAAGGCTGGATTTTAATTTTGTTAGCTAGCGAAAGCTCTACTTTCGGTGGCTAATGAACAATTCAACATGTTCGCCTAAGACAACGAAATTTTTTTCTGATCTAACCTACATAGGAAGCTGATTGATTTTTTGAGATGAAGATTTCTTAGTCTTGCTGGTTGATGCTTCAGCAACATGCAGTTCTAGCTCTTCCTTAGGTGTAGGTGAAGGCAAATTTTCATATCCTGCTTTAGCTTCTTGCTGTTCATCATCTTGAGAATTTGTGTATGGCTAGTTGAGGACATTCTTGCTTTGTGAAGAAGCTTCTTCTTTCTCTATGTTTTTACTGAAATCTAGCTTCTTTTTAGCCTTCTGAGTTTTAAGAGATGGGGAAAAGTGATCAACTGCAATTGGAGAGATGGCTCTCCTCTTCCTTTTTCCACTTCTGGGAGTGGAATATTTCTTTTCATCCTCTAGCTGTAACTCTGTTTCAAATTCATTCCAGAAAAGGAAGTATGCCTAGTTCATGTTCCTCTTTTACAGTAGCTCAGAAACTATGAGCTTGATCAAGCCATGATGAGATAATCTACCTACAATTTTGGTTGGCTTGGCTCTGACTTGATGAGCCATCTTAGTCAATCTTTTGTAAAGATAAAAAGGAAGATTCAAGGGTTTCCTATTAGTGAAATGATTCATCAATTTAAAATTATAGATCAACACCCTATTGTATCTACCCTCACAGGTTATGTAGACAAGAATTGAATTCAACAGATGCTGTCATTTCTCCTCAAGATAGGACATAGGAATATCTTTCTTCCATACAAGACTTTTGTGCTCTGGTTTCAGATACAATATGAATTCAAAATCCTTTGTAACAGTAGTATTGAACCAATTTTCTCCAGTCCTTGGAAGCTATGTCACTTCAGCTATGAGGGCTTCATCTACCTGGAATTCTTCCTTTCCAATCACTGCCTTTCTGCCATCAAATGTGAGGGCCAACACTTCTGCTATTTGCTGATGAGATCCCCGTAGTTTTTCACAAAACTTATAGCAGCCTGCATCCTTGAAAAATAGTCATGCCTTGGGGTGTGATTCTAGATAACAGATTTCATCGAGCTCTTTTCTTGGGACCAGTCCTCCTCCTTTCTTCATCTATTAACTATTTCTTGACACCTGCAATCAGAAAATTGAAGCTTGGGAGAGAAGGTAGACATGAATTTAGGAAATGGTATGCTTGGCAATAGGTAACAGTGAGAGATGGAGGACGTGTTCAGAGTAAAAACCCTGACTTTGAGGGATGTGGATGGATAGACTGCTCATGCGAGTTTAACCGACCTGTCAATCTCAGTAGATGGGGATTTATACTAACACATGGGAAAACTAGAACTAAATCTTTGCATAATTACGAAGGATGCGCAATATTAAATTTTGGATTGATAGGATAGGTGCAGGGTTCAATCAATTAGGATTGGATCAGAACAGAACATAATTGCAGTAGGATTGAATTACTTAGATCGTATCTATCTGGCCTTGATTCTTTTCAGCGGTTAAGGAATGATGAATACCTCTTAAACTTCATGACTAAACCCTTGATTAGAAATCTTAACCATTTGAAACCAACTTACTTTCGGTAGCTGGGATGATTTTTCCTTTGAACATGTGAGCTGCCGAAAAAGTGGTGAAAATGCCTCTCCTTTCGGTAGCTTTGAATAATTTTTCCTCTATGTTGTAAGTTGTTGAAAGTTGGGTTTTCGGTGGCTAATGAAAAATTTCCATTTCTGCCTAAGCCACCGAAACCTGAATTTTCTTTTGAAGAACAAATGATGTCCAATGTTGTTGCAAAAATTATTACATACTTAAAATTCTTGAACAAGAACCTCAAATCTATAAAAAAATGAAAAATGAAAGACTTCCTATCACCTAGAAAAATCAAATTGTCTATGCTTATTTGAGGAGATAACATCTGGCTCCTACTCGGGGATGGAATCCTCCCTATGAGGTTCCAAGAACCACAGACCAAATGCCTTTCATGTAGAACAAAAATTTAAACCTATATTCTAGAATTCCAATGGGCATGGAGTTATTTTGCAAAAAACTAAAACAAAAACGATATTTACAATGACAAAGCTTTGAAGCCTTAGACGAAATAGAGTTTCAGAAATTGCCCATTGACTGGGCCACCAAACATTTCTTCACCTTCCATATTTTGCAATTTGAAAGTGTTGTTATGCTGCACTTGAGTTATCACAAAAGGACTTGTGCATAGAGAATCAAATTTTCCATGCTTTCCCTTGTCTTGCCTTTGGGCATCCCATTTTAGAACCCAGTTTCCTACCTGAAAACTTTCCACCTTTTCCTTTTTCTCAAAAGTATTTTTTATCTTTTTCTGGTGAGCTTCTGACTTTTCCACCAATTGTTCTCTAGTCTATTGCAATTCAACCAAGTCGAGCATTCTTCTCACCATGTCATTTGGTTCATCCTATTCCTCCTGAAGGAACTTAGTTACTGGTAGAACTAGCTGAATTGGGAAAATGGAATCAGTACCATAAACGAGTTTAAAGGGAGGACTCCCTATGGATTTTTTATTGGTTACTCTATCATCCCAAAGAGAAAACTTTAGTTTCGAATCCCAACTCTTCTGATTTTCTTCCAATAGCTTTCTGATGATTCTAACTAGACTCTTATTGGATGACTCAATGAGGCAAATGCCTTGAGGGTAGTAGGGATTAGAGTGTACCAATTGGATGACCATTGACTCACACATATCAACTAATACCTTATCTTTAAAAGCTGGTGCATTATCAGTTACCAGCCTTTTTGGGAAACTAAATCGGATAAAGATGTTTTCATAGAGAAATTTCATGATGACTTTATGATTGGCTTTCCTTGTGGGAATTGCCTCTATCCATTTGGTAAAATAATCAGTGGCTACTAGGATCCATCTGTGCTGCCCACTAGATGAAGGATTAATCTCACCTATAAAATCTAGGCCCCATTGCTGGAAGGGACCGTTGACTATAATAGGTTTCAAGGGCAAGGATTTAAGTTGTTGTTTTCCTGCGAATCTTTGGAATTTGTCACAAGACTTTACAAAGGTGTATACAACAGAGAAAAGAACAAGCCAATAGTATCCAGCCCTTAAAATCTCATGAGGTGTAGTTTTCCAGTAATGATGGCCTCCACATACACTTGAATGGAAATGATGCATGACTTCAACTGACTCTTCTTGATCTAAACATCTCAGCAAAACACCAGAAGGATCTTTCCAATACAGCAGACTGTTACTTATGCAAAATTTAACATATCTAAGCTTAAGAGCTCATGCTTGAGTTGTGCTAAGTTCAGGAGGAACTTCTAAATTTTGCAAAAAATGAATAATACCTGAATACCACTCGTATGAAAATAAATTCTTAGCCACCTGCTGATTATCATGTTGCCCTTATGCTACTACTTCCCTCTGCAAATTTGTTGAACTTATCCCGATGAAATTCATGTCAAGTAGTTTAAAATTTTCTTCATCCATAAGCTTAGCTAAGCCTTGGCCCTTTACTAGCTTGGTGGGCTTCACTTCTATATCAAATTCAATCAGCTTAGCAATCCATTTGGCTCTCTTGCCATCAATGTCAGGCTGGGTTAAAACATCTTTCACCGAAGCTGAAGGGACATAGGCAATGACCTTTGTATGTAGGATATAAGTTCTGAATTCCTTTAATGACTTGATCAGAGCATAAGTCTATTTTTCTATAGGATCATATTTTAGTTCAGCAACCCTCAATGTTTTGCTGAAGAAGGAAATTGGGTGATCAAGACCTTCATCATCTTTCTGCAACAAGACTGCTGCCACTATATCATAGGAAGCAAAAGATAAAATATAGAAACTTTTGGTGAGATCTGGACTAATTAAAATAGGTGCTTCCATGATAGCCTGCTTGGTGGATTCAAAATACTTTCTTTCATTGTCTATCCATTTAATTTCATATTCCTTCCTCAACATGTAAGTTATGTGTTTCACTAACTCAGAAAATTTTGGGATAAATCTCCTGACAAAGTTAATTTTACCAAGGAATGATTGGATGTCTTTCTTTGACCTTGGTATGGATAGTTTCTGAATTGCTTCAACCCGAACTGGATCAATATTTACACCCTCTACTGAAACTATGTGACCTAGGAGTTTACCCTCCCTGAGAGCAAAATGAGACTTCTTAGAGTTCAAAGATATTCTAAACTGTCTGCATTTAAGAAAAAACTTTTTTAGGTGCTGCAAATGTTCTTCATAACTGTTTGAGTACACAATGATATCATCGAGATATATGAGGACAAACTTGTCTTTTAATCCCATGAAAGCTATGTCCATGGCCCTCTGAAAGGTGGCCCCGACATTCATCATCCCAAATGGCATCTTGGCATACATGAAGGTACCCCAAGGAATGGTAAAAGTTGTCTTCTTCTAATCATCGGGGTGTACAGAAACCTGGTTATAGCCAGCAAAAGCTATCTAGAAATGACATAACACTAAATCCTAAAACTCTTTGCAACAGATGCTCCATCTTGGGCAAGGGGTAGTTGTCTTTTTTGGAGCATTTATTTAGGTTTCTAAAATCAACACATAATCTGACCTCACCATTTTTCTTCCTCACTATTACCAAATTTCTAATCCATTTAGAATATCTCAGGGGAATTATGATTTTAGCATTAAGGAGCCTTTTTATTTCTTTCTCAATCACAGGTAACAAGAGAGGACTGATAGGTCTTAACTTCTGTTTGAAAGGGATGGTGTCATTTTCCAGAGGAATTCTGTGTTGAATGATATCTTCATCATAGGTTTTCAAATCATTGTATTCCCAAGAAAATACATCAGCAAATTCTTTTATAATAGTGCAATATTCTAACCTCTGATCAGCAGTCAACTCAGTAGACAAATTTATGAATTTATGATGACTTTGGCTGCCTATATTATGCTCTTGAACAATAGGGTCTTTCTTTGTTTTCACAGGTTTGAAGGGGACATCATTATGGTCAAAAAGCTTCTCAAGAGGTACTAGACCTCGAGGTATATGATTGCTTGGCAACTAGACAATATCATGTTGACCCATTTTCCCTTTCAGTTTGGGCTTCTGGTATTTCTCTACATTTAGATTTTCTTGGTCAATATGCATATCAAAAAATTCATCAACGAGCTGGAGAAATCTACTAAGTTCATCATCATCCTCGAAAACTTTCTAGTATTTGACATTATCGGGTAGGGATGGCCTGTATTTGACTTGGATTTCATAGTTCAATTTAAGAGGCATGGGAGGAATGAACATACTAGCAAAGACAACAAGGGAATCAGCCAGGTGGTTCATATCTCTAGGTATATAAGAAATGTCAAAAATCATAAAAGATTCTCTGAGTTTCCACACCTCATATCTGTATGCTTTCAACTTGACATTCTTTGCTTGAAAATTATTGTTCACTTGTTGTATGATGAGCTCTTCATCTCCAAATATCTTCAGACACATGATTCCCATTTCTTTAGCAGCCTTTACTCCCAACAGCAAATCCTCATACTCTACTATATTGTTGGTAGTCTTGAAATATAGCTTATAAGACAAATGCATATTATCTTTTGAAGGAGAGATCAAAACCACACCTGCACCTGCTAAGGCTTGAGAACTGGTACCATAAAAAAACATGCTCCAAACAGAGGTGGTTACTTCTTTAGATTGCTAACAAGTAGGCTTTGTGAGCTGCAGCGGTGCTGGCTGAGAGTCATCTATTTGCAAAATACATGCTCCAAAGTCTGTGTCCAATGCAAAGATGGGATGATTTATAGAATTCTTTTCATTGTTGATGATGTAGGCAAGCTGATTTTCTCTGTACAGTCTTTTAGTTTCACCTCCAAACATTGGGATTGTAGCATAAGCAAGATCCATCTGTATGGTACCTCCTAGCCTTTTACTCCATGAACGGGACAAGAGAAGGACAAACTTGGTTGGGATATCAGAAACCACTACATCCATCACTATGCTTTTCGAAGGTAGCTGGGAGAGGCTTATGACAAGGTCTTAGATGAGGCCTAGGAATTTGACTTTCCTAGAGTCAAAAGAGAAAAGATCATGGTAGGGTTTTGTGATGTTAAGCCCAAGTTCATCCATCACTGCTTTTGGCATAAGGTTATGGGATGCTCTGGAGTCTAGCAAACAATTGTGAAGTATCTTGTCATGTATGTTCAGGGATATATAGAAAGGTGGACAAGACTCATCCAGTTCTTCAACCATAGGAGCTAGGGTTACTAAGGGCTTATCATCTTGTATATTTACAAAGTCAACATCTAAGGGTGCCTTTGTTTGAAGGGATTTCAATATAGATGACTTGAAGGAATCATTCTTCACGAGTTCTATCAATGGAAAAGAGATTTTCAGTTTCTGAATTTATGTTTCAAGACTAAAAGAGTAAGACATTTTATCAGAAGTTCTTACATCTTGTGATTGAGCCTTAAGCTGAATCTGATCATGGACTGAAGGTTGTAATGGCCTTTGTTGATGTTTTGCAGGAGCAACAATCTATTTTACAACAGCAGCAACCTATTTTGCAGGAGCAACAATCTTTTTTGCAGGAGAAGCGGATTGCTTTGTAAGGACAAGATTCTTCTTTTCAGGAGAAATGATCAAAGGTTTTTTAGTAGCAGGTTTAGACCTCAAATTATAACCCCCTTGATCATCTACTTGATACAAGGATTCTTTAGTGATCTGTTCATTCATGAGGGATTCCTCATAATCAGATTGTGTCAGGAAAGAGGGGTCAACTTCATCTTCCATGCAATTGATATTGTCTTCTTCTTCTCCTTCTCCCTGAGTAAGCTCTTGTTCCTCTTCTAATACAGTGTGCTGGAAAGGAGCTCTAATTCTTTGTTCTTTAGCTGGATTCCTATCTCTTTGGAGGATCTGAGCATGTGGGTTATTTCTTCTGTAAGGGAAAGTATTAGGGTTTCTAGGAACAAAATCATTTGGTCCTTTACCTCTTGCAAGTTGTTAACCTTGGACTTTAAGTTTAGACATTTCAGATGTTAAGCTGTCAAACATCTTTGCCATTTTTTCCATTTTTGTTTCTGATGAAGAAGAAGGGTCTGGAGTTTGCTTCTTTTTATCCATTTTTCCCTTAAGTATCTGAGATGCAACAATATTAGAATCAACTTCAAGAGTAGCATCTTGCATGAGTAATAAAGAAGTAGATTTTCTTTCTCTGAGATGAAGACAAAAATAGGGATCAAAAGCATTTGCATAAGTGATTGTGGCTGAAGTATCTGTAGGTTTGATCTCAGCAGGTATCTTGCCAAACATTTTGTTAAATCTCTTTGTGAAATTTGAAACAGACTCGCTCTTTTCTCTCTTCAAATTATCAAATTCTGTGAGGTAGTAGAGGTGGTCTCTTCTTTCTCCCCAATGCTTCAAAAATAAGTCATCTAGAGCTTTAATGTCAACTATTGATCCAGTAGGTAACTCTTTGAACCATTTCCTAGCTTGATCATCTACACTCTGCACAAAAATCCTAGTCCATACATCCTCATGCTTAATATTTATGTTTTCAGCATAACTGTAGAATGCCTCTAAATGTTCTTCAGCTGTAAAGTCTCCCTCTCCAGTAAACTTAGGCATATATTTTTGGTAATATCTAGTAGGCATAGCAGAAAGGGCGTTAGGAAAAATTAGAGGGGCATAACTGGCAGCGAGGATCTTTTCCATCTTAGTTAGAGGGATAGCCATAGTGGATGTGCATATGAAAAAGGCAGAAGAAGATGTTGTTGGTGTCGATGGTACCTGAGGAGGTATAGGTGGTGGTAAAGGTGGTGGGTTTACCCCAGTGGAGTTGTCAAGAATTGAGGTGAAAGGATTTGTTGGCTGATTGGGAAAATAGGAATCCTTATAGAATTGTCCAAGTAATAAGGCCAAATTTTCTTCAC
This sequence comes from Larix kaempferi, assembly GCA_027924585.1. Lineage (NCBI taxonomy): Eukaryota > Viridiplantae > Streptophyta > Pinopsida > Pinales > Pinaceae > Larix > Larix kaempferi. The sequence goes on from BSBM01001261.1 coordinate 3,080,548, forward strand.
GATTATATAAAAGATCTTGCAAGATATTTTTGATGGCAAGAAAATTGGTATGAATATGAGAAAAGCTATCTTCAAGCTCAGTTTGTAAGGGGTTCAGGAAAGAGGAAAATTCTTCTTCTATGATAGGCTCTAAAACTTCTTTTCCTAAGTCGAATTGGATAATATGTTCAGAAATCGGATCTACAACAGCAGAAGTAGTTGAAGATTCCTCAACTTTCAAATTTTTTGATTCACTTATATTTTTCTAAGAACTAGATGCTTCAGCAGAAGAAGATTTAAAGGGAGATTTACTTGATAAAATAGAAGAAGTACCTCTAGAAGTACCTGATGTGGTTCCCCTTGTAGATATGGAAATATGTCTTTGTGAAGCTCTTCCTCTCCTTATAATCTGTTCATGATCTGAAACAGGTGTCACTGGTGGCCTTTGAGGATTTTCTCTGGTACTTGGTATTCTCGAAGCCACTTTGTTCCAATGGAGTCGCCAGATAGATGATTATAACCAGGATATTGTCCACACTTTGTCTATCATCAAAGTTGGATCTATGTCGTTTCCCAAGGAAGCTGAGCTTCAATCTCTTCTTCCCAGCAACGGTGCCAATTTGTTATCTCTCCATGAAACTCTTCTAGGTTGCAAATCGAAGATGCCTGGTAACTTTATAATTTTTGAATTGGATCAAGTCGGATGACTAACACAAGGTTTTACTAAGTCAAAGCATGCATAGATATATCAATGGGCAAGGATTTTAACCAACAATGTTTAGGAATTTAGATAAATAAAGGGATGGATAGATCTTATATCATCAGCAGAAACATACATAAGCAATATATATGAATGGCCAATATTATAAGAAAATGATACTTGCACAACTCAGTCAATCAGTGTAATGAAAAGATGACAATTCTCAGACACTAGATCAGCTTAAAGAAATGAAATACTCATTCAAACACAAGCATAGAAAGGACAATAAGTGAAACTAAACATCATAGGAAAAAGAAGCTTGGATTATGATATATAATGAGAAGTCTGAAAATAGTACAGTATGTGTCCCAATCTCCAAAAACGAACCTTTACTCCTTCTGAAGTTTTAGGCTTTATAGCCTTTACATGATAGTTCCAGATCCTCAGAAAAAGGAACTGATTTACTAAAAATAGACAATTTAAAACAATTTTACAATAAAATAGGAAAAGGCCCTATTTGCATGGTCAAAATTGAATCTTCAACATATCTTCAGGGTCTTCGACTGCTTGCCACGATCTCAAGATGTTTGCTGGAGTAAACCGAAAATGCTACCTGGTAGATAGTTCAACTATTTACTAAAAATAGGCAAGAAGCCATATCTTTTACCTTGTTGGCATCTTTCAAAACCTGAAATAGGATCTTAATATCAATTCCCTTAATTGCTATCTAGCACCTGAAATCATCTTCGAATTGTTTAGATCAACAAAAAGTCAGCTCTATGCAAAAAAGCTGCTTTTTGCATTATTTTGTAGTTTCAGTAGCTAGAAAGGTTGGATTTTAATTTTGTTAGCTACTGAAAGCTCTGCTTTCGGTGGCTAATGAACAATTCAACATGTTCGCCTAAGCCACCGAAAACTTTGTCTAATCTAACCTGCATAAGAAGCTGATTGATTTTCTGAGATGAATATTTCTTAGTCTTGTTGGTTGATGCTTCAGCAACAAGTTGTTCTGGCTCTTCCTTAAGTGTAGGTGAAGGCAAATTTTCATATCCTGCTTCAGCTTCTTGTTGTTCATCATCTTCAGAATCTGTGTATGGTAGGTTGAGGAAATTCTTGCTTTGTGAAGAAGCTTCTTCTTTCTCTATCTTTTTACTGAAATGTAGCTTCTTTTTAGCCTTCTGAGTTTTAAGAGATGGGGAAAAGTGATCAACTGCAATTGGAGAGATGGATCTCCTCTTCCTTTTTCCACTTCTGGGAGTGGAATACTTCTTTTCATCCTCTGGATGTAACTCTGTTTCGAATTCATTCCAGAAAAGGAAGTATGCCCAGTTCATGTTCCTCCTTTGCAGTAACTTAGAAACTATGAGGTTGATCAAGCCATGATGAGATAATATACCTGCGATTTTGGTTGCCTTGGCGCTGACTTGATGAGCCATGTTAGTCAATCTTTTGTAAAGATAAAAAGGAAGATTCAAGGGGTTCCTACCAGTGCAATGATTCATCAATTTAAAATGATAGATAAACACCCTATTCTATCTACCTTCACAGGATATGTAGACAAGAATTGACTTCAATAGATGCTGCCATTTCTCCTCAAGATAGGACATAGGAATATCTTTCTTCCATACAAGACTTTTGTGCTCTGGTTTTAGATAGGATCTGAATTCAAAATCCTTTGTAATAGTAGTCTTGAACCAATTTTCTCTAGTCCTTGGAAGCTCTGAGACTTTAGCTATGAGAGATTCATCTACCTGGAATTCTTCCTTGCCATTCACTGCCTTTCTTCCATCAAATGTGAGGGCAAATGCTTTTTGATCTGGATTTTATGAGTAGAACGAAATGAATATAGATTATTATCAGATGCTTAACACAAAATAACAGAGATACAGTAAACTGTTTTTCTATTCAATAAGGAAATAAGCTAGAACTGTAAAATGCAGCAGAAAACAAGCTTGCTGGGATGGCGGCGGCTTATCTCTGAGAAGAGATGTGACGGCTGCGCTCATTTTGCAAGAAGATGGTTACAATGAGGCTCTCAAGGCCTTTTACAATAAACAGGAATGTCAAAAACCCTAGGCATCCAAAAACCTAACTCTAGGAGATGAAGTGCCAAAAGTCATGTGGGCCCCGTTTGGGTAAGTTAGTACATCAACTTCCTGGGGTCGTAACTTTTGCATACGATCTCCGTTTGGGGCACTCGATAACCTGTTGGAAAGGTCTATCCAAGATTTACAACTTTCGACTAGGACTAGATGTATGCCGGAGGCAGCCATATGGCCCCTCGAATTTCCAAAAAAGGTCGTTTAGGGCCTCAAAATGGCCCCGGAAGTTTAGGACCCGAAAAACTGCTAAAAATAGTACAATACCAAAATTGCCATAAAACTGTTTTGAGCTAGTTGGAAAGGTGGGTGGCCACCAATATCCACCTGGATCACTTTTTCTATTTACTGATGAGATCACCGTAGTTTTTCACAAAATGTATAGCAGCCTGCGTTCTTGAAAAATTGACATACCTCGGGGTGTGATTCTAGATAACAGATGTCATCGAGCTCTTTTCTTAGGACCAATCCTCCTCCTTTCTTCATCTATTAACTGTTTCTTAACACCTGCAATAATAAAATTGAAGCTTGGGAGAGAAGGTAGACACTAATTTAGGAAAGGGTATGCTTGGCGACAGGTAACAGTGAGAGATGGAGGACATGTTCAGAATAAAAACTCTAACTTTGAGGGATGTGGATGGAGAGACTGCTCATGAGAGTTTAACTGACCTGTCAATATCGGTAGATGGGGATTTATAATAACACGTGGGAAAACTAGAACTGAAGCTTTGCATAATTACGAAGTATGCGCAGTCTTAAATTTTGGATTGATAGGATAGGTGCAGGGTTGAATCAATTAGGATCATATCACAATAGAACATATTTGCAGCAGGCTTGAATTATTTAGATCGTGTCTAGCTGGCCTTGATTCTTTTCGGTGGTTAAGGAATGATGAATACCTTTTAAACTTCACGACTAAACCCTTGATTATACATCTTAACCATTTGAAACTGACTTACTTTCGGTAGCTGGGATGAGTTTTCCTTTGAACACGTGAGCTACTGAAAAAGTCGTGAAAATGCCTCTCCTTTCAGTAGCTTTGAATAATTTTGTCTTTACGCTATAATCTGCCATAAGCTAGGTTTTCGGTGGCTAATGAACAATTGCCATGTCTGCCTAAGCCACAGAAACCTGAATTTTCTTTTGAAGAACAAATGATGTCCAATGTTGTTGCAAACATTATTACATACTTAAAATTCTTGAACAAGAACCTCAAATGTATATAAAAATGAAAAATGAAAGACTTCCTATCACCTAGAAAAATGAAATTGTCTATGTTTATTTGAGGAGACAATAGAGCTCATGGTTGAGGATTACATCTTTGTATTTGTTGGTCATCTATATTGAGGAAGCTTTGTTGGGTTTTCTACCCCATGAGGGTTTCCCAGGATAAATCTGTGTCTCTTGTGTTTATGCTGTGCTTGTTGTTCTTTCAGTGATCCTGTATATGCTATTGTTGTGAAATGGAATGTAATACTGATATTTTATGTCTTAGCATATTGAATCCTAACATGGTATCAGAGCTAACCTGAAGGAAGGCAATACATGGCACTTACGACACTTATCTCACTTGTGACAATTTGAAAGTTATGGTTTTATATAGCGAAAACTAGTCATCGTGGCACTTTCGCTATAAATCCATTTTGGAAAAGGTTCAGGATCTAAAAACTTAATAGGTCATAGAAAACATCCCCCTGTACCTTGTTTCCAAAGGAAATCCTCATATTCGTTGTACTTTGTGACATATGATCAGTACAAGTTAGGGTTTCTGCCTCTTCCAGATCTGAGTCATAAACATGTGACCTAGGAAAAAGGGTCATATCTCGGGCTAGGAAGCTCAAAATGAAATTTCATAAAAATTTACAGGTAGGGAATGCACTGTAATTTCAAAGGTCCTCTTTTGAGAAGCCGAAGTTAAACTAGTGACACGTGGCATGCTATACAAGTTCGCTCTCATTTTTTATCCCATAAACAGGTCACGTTGCGACACTTGGCATAAATCTCTCTCAGAGAATCCAATTGAGGTCAGACCTATGGGGTTGGAAATATGACAGGTCAGTCTACAATGTGCCAACGTTTCAAACCCATTGGATTCGTAATTTAAGAGATGCATCAGAAAAAATTAGGTGCATATTTATGTCAAAACATAATTGTATTATGAGCACCTTCATTCTTGACTTATCACTGCTGCGGGAATTTAGGGCTTCGGAGAAAGTTGGAATTTTTGGAATCGGATTCCAAGGATAAATGATCCTCATTAAAATCTAAATTTAGAGAGCAAGATCAAATTTTTTGGTTGGGCATAAGGTCAGGCTTGGGAATAAGGTCAGGCTTGATCAAATCCTAGTTTGGGATTTTGACCGAAATGGTGGAAAATTATGGCTTCTGCAAAAGTTAGAATTTTTGAAATCTGTGACCATGGCTGAAAGATCCTTAGGAAAATAGAATCTTAGAGTACAAGATCAAACCTTTTAGTTTGGCAGAAGAACGGGCTTTATCAAACCCTAGTTCGGGATCTTGTCCAGAAGATCCAGAAGTTTCAAAGGCAATTTTGAGGGGTCAAATTTTGTAGTTTTCAAAATTGAAGTATACCAGCTTGATCAGCTCAACAAGGCACATCTTTCCATCCTTTCAAAAGTTTGAAATTCAAAGTTTGTATTTTTAGCGTTTTTCTGACAAACCCTAATCTAACTCCAGATCCAGTTTCAGCAAATCAAAGTGGATTGGGTTAAAATCAATCTTGACAGGTATGACTTGAGGAAATACAGGTATGTTTTGAAATCTAATTCTTGATTAAGCTCATAGTATGTTTGTCTTCATATTATTAAGGTTAGTACAATTATGATTGTTTGATAATGAATGCATGTGAATGATAGAAAACATTCATTGAGTAGGGTTATGACACTTAAGATTGTACTAATGCATTTGTGGTGTTGTATGAGGATGATGTTGTCTGCTAACAAGATACAGGTACATCAAGAAAGACAAATCAAGTTATATGACCATGATGATATGGAGACAAAGACTCATCCAAAGTCTTTGACCACATAGAAGCTCTACTTACGAGGTATGTATGACTTTGTTCTACTATGCTTAACCTATGAGATATGCAGGTTCTAGCACAAGGTCTCTAAATCATTGAAGATAACAAAGAAGATATTGTTTGGGTATGTTAAGACATAACCAAGCTTGATAATTTAGGTATGTTTTCCTATATCAAGTTAGAATCCTACTTTGTTAGGATTTTAGGTAAGTATACCTGTGCATGAAATAATCATGACCATACATACTTAATATTATTTAGAATTATTGAGATTATACTAATGAATGTATGTTTGTGTATGAGATCATGAGGATGACATTAGTGCACACTTAAGCATGCATAGTGTACATAATGAATAGAAGTTCAAAGACATATAGAGATCAAGCGAGAGGCAACCTCACAAACATAAAAGATAAGTATTTGAGTTATTATTTGAATCTCTGAATAGTTAATGATATTGTTCATAATAGTTGTATGCATATTTGTATTCCTAGAATATAGCATGCATAGTATAACATTGAACAATATACTACTAATATGCATATGATTGGTAAGTTGGACAAACATTCCATTGTTGCTTGTCTAGAATGAAACCTCTTTGTTGACATACTGAGAGCTGTGCACGCTCTTGATAGTATGTTCTAGTAGAGATGGAAGGTATCTAGATGGCCACTGTATGCATATAGGATATGGAAAAGTGTGTGCCAAAGTATTGGTCAAGATAGTTGCATAACTATGTGAATCATATATGTATGCATAATAGGTTATCAATGAAATGCCAACATGATTTGATGATTATGAAGTATTACTAATCATGTAATTGATTTTGATTTGTAGGAAAGATCGTAAAGAATGATGAACACCGAACAAGTGATGAATGTTCAACAAGAAGACTTACAAATCAAACACACTATAGAAGGCTCATGGCTAGAAGATTCTCTTAGAAAGAGGAAGAGGATCATGACGAGATGTTTGCTCCAAGTGGATAGATAATACCGTTCTCTTAATGGTGTAATTGAAGAAGAAGTGTGAATCGAGAAAACTCTCAGGATTCAATTGAAGGAAGCTCTGTACGGGTACCCAAGATCAATAGTCATTTGATGAGCTTAATGATCACCATGGGTGATGCAGATTTCAACCTTTACTACAAGATTGAATATGGTGTCTATATATAGATGAAATTATTCTCGTAGATGGATGCAAGAAGGAAATCACCACAGAGTTCAAATGATCTTGAAGCTCATATCAGTAGATCCATTTGACGAGAGATGGCATGGATAGATATGCAGAAGATCACTCAATACAGAGAGTGGATAATGTTCAGTTATAGAGGAAGAATTGATAGCTTCTTGACAAGCTTGGGCTTTACCAAAAGTAAAGCTGATCCTAACCCTTTGTGATGAACCTACAATAATTAAATAATGCAAATACACGAGATATCAGAAATAATAGAACTCATAATCACTTTTATATTGATCACGGGCCACTTCGAGGGGGCAACCTCCTTTGAGCAAGCTCAATACAATTAACTTCATGGTGCCTTCAATGACCTCAACACACACTTATATACTAAGTCTATGCCCAATACTATGATTCAAAACCATGGGACATATAATACTACGAGATGACTTACAAAGCATATGTGTCCAATACTATGGGTCAATACTATGGGCTAATATAAACTACGGATCAACAAATACTACGGGACGACTTACCAAGCATATGCGTCCAACAACAAAATACTAACATAGTAAAGAGAAGGGTTGACATAGGTTCCTAACATCCCCTCTCCCTTAGAAAAATCTTTGTCCTCAAAGCTTTGGTTGGAGAAATTGCTGCAGAATCTGAAGGAGTGGTTCCCTGGTAGCATCCTCGGGTTGCATTTCGGGCCACTGACGCCTTTGGAGTGTCAAGGAGGATTGCTTGGAAGGCTATAGATGAAGAAGAACCCTGTCAGCTGTGTGGAAAATGCGCTCAAAACTATGCTAATCGACTTGTTGTTTCAGGCAAATTTTGGCCATGTGAAGATTGTCCTACAGAATGAAAAGAATTTGATCGCGGTTTCGAAGAACTGAGTCAATTTCTTGAACTAGGGAGCTGCTAAGGGTGTATGGAAGAAGAACTAGTAGTGTTTTTCCATAGAATGCTTCATATGGTGTCCTTTGAGATGTGGTATTGTACCACCAGAGCGCTGCTAGGAAATCCATAGAAATAGTTGGCCAAAGCTGTGTAGGGATGGGCAAGGGTTTGAGCAATCCCGAAAGGAGTGTCGTTTCACCCTTGTTGACTTGGAAAGTATCATCGTCAGTCACCATCTGTTGAATTGTCATTTTTAGTCCCTGCCAAAAGAAGTTACATTGTTCCCAGTCATACATTTTGCAGAAACCAGAGTGCGTTGTTGATGAAGAAGCATGGAGTTCATAGAAGAGATAGCCCTGTTTAACATATTGCAACCAATTTGGAACAAGCAGAGAAAGAGCTGTAAGAGAAACTGGGTCATCAATTGTGCGAGAAGGAGCATCTTCCACCATATTGTCCTTACCCTTCTTGTAAGTGATCACATAGGGATAACCCATGAGTTGGATAACCCATTTCAGGTGTGTTGGGGAGGAGACCCATTGTTCTATAAAAATTTTCAGACTCTGGAGATCAATCTTGATGCAGAAATAATTCCCTAATAGGTATGGCTACCACTTCTGTACTGAATGCAAAATAGGCATCATTTCCTGCTGAGAGGTAGATGTGGCTAAATTCTTACCGGAAAGGTCTCTTGAAGGAAACAAGCGCATTGGTTCAGCAAAGATACCTGCATATCTATCCAAGGAAGTAGTGGAGACTGTTGATGGGTGCATCTGAATGGAATTGAGCTGAGTGATGACACCATGTGAATTCTTCTTAAGTATTTTTTCCAGACGATGTGAACTAATGATGCAGAGAGACCCTAGTTGTAAGCCCATAAATTTGTGTTGTGCCCCATTGACATTAAACTGCATCCAAAGTTCAGCAAAATCCCATAAGATGGGGCCAAGTGTGCATAACCATTGAACGCCCAAAACCACATCACATCTGCCTAAGGACAAGGAAAACATGTCAGAGCATAGGTTATAATCTTCCATAGAGATACGCACATTGTGACACTTCCCCTTGAAAGGTAAGTTGCCCCCATTGGCAACCATGACTTCAAAGTTGGAGCAAGGATGGACAAAATAATCAGCCTGTTTGGCAATCCGAGGGTCAATGAAGTTATGAGTGCTACAAGAATCAATGAGTATGGTAAGAGGGAGCTTCTTGAAGTATCCCCTGACCTGCATTGTTTGTGGGGTGGTGACACTGGTTATAACATGGAGAGAGATCTTGGCTGGGTCGTCCTGAGATGGGGTGTCAAGAGGTGGGTGTTGAATGTCGACCTGATCATCTACTGTATCTGTAGCTTCTTCACCAAGTTCTAAGGCAGGCAGAGAATCCACATCCAAGAGATAGAGCTTTTGTTGAACACATCTATGTCCCCGAGTGAATTTCTCATCACAATTATAGCAAAGCCCTTTTTCTCAGCGTGCCTGAATTTCTATTTTAGACAAATGCTTGATAGGAATTGGTTGAGGAGCAGGCGTGATGGGAGGTCATTGGGAACCCATATTTCTGAGGGGAACAAAGGTGGGTTTGGAGCGTTGTTGAGCTAAAATCTTGTCCTTGGCCAGCTTAGCCAACCCTAGGACTTCCATCATTGTGTTAGGACAAAACATTTTGACCTCTAAGCGGATTTCATCCTAGAGACCACTAATAAAACAACTCCTGTAGATTTCATCAGAAAATCCTTCTGTGTGATTAGCCAATTTCTCAAATTCTATCTGATACTCTCTCACTATGCCAATTTGGTGAAGTTTAGTGAGTGCTCCTGTGAAATCATCAAAAGCATTAGGACCAAATCGTGGCAAAATGAGTTGGCAAAAATCTATCCAGTTTGGCTCGGGATGAGCTTTGATGTACCAACGATACCATTGAAGGGCTTCCTGTTCCAAATGAAAGGATGCAAGTAGAACTTTCTGGGCATTAGAAGTATTATGCAGATTGAAATATTGTTCTGCTCGATATATCCATCCAGTCGAATCAATACCATTGAAGCGAGGAAAATCAAGCTTCGGCCCACGAAAATTGCTGGAAGAAGAGAACCCGGTGGCTGCAAAAGATTTTGGTTGTCTAGTATTGTTCATGGCTGAATGCTAAAGATGGTTTTTGAGAAATTTTTCATCCAGATCTTGGATTTTGGTTTGGATGGCTGCAAGTGCTTCCTCCATGGTGTGTGCTCCTGCACAGGTGACAACCATAACCAGGTTTTTTTTTTTTTTTTTTTGGTGGAATGGGTAGAAAAACACAAACAGAAGCTGATTTAGTAAAGGGAAATTTGGATTGGGGAAACAATCAGATGGGTAATTGGGGTTTGACTAGATTTTGGACAGTGTCGAAATGACAAGAAGGAAAAAAGGGGGATTTTAGAAACGGGGTGATAGAATGAGAAAATTTGGTAGAGAGGGACAAAGAAGCAGAATTCAGAAAGGAACTCTATGGTAAAATTTGAAGGTGATTGGGTGAAATCTGAGGAAGTTATGGCAATCCCTGAAAATAGACAAATGTGGGATTTCGGGCTTTGGGAAGGGGAATTGGGGAGAGGGTCCTTAGGAATGAAAGATGCTGAATGGGATGACAGGGGTTCCCCAAAAATTTCAAGGGAAACAGAGTGAAAACAAGGGAGATATGGAGAAAAAACTAATTTTTTTTTTTTTTCCAGAAATGGATCGGCAACAGCGGCGCAGAAGGGTTCTGCAATAGATGGATCTGTAACAGCGTGGAAGGGATCGAAAATGGTTGGATCTGAAATGGTGACTGGATCTGGAATGACTTTCAGAATAGATCTGAAATGGCTGAATCTGGAGTGGAAGTGATCGACAACAGTTCAACTGAAAATAGATATGGACCCTAGGTATGTACGGCTTCCTAACAGTTCAGGTGTTTCACTCAGCCACCAATGTTGTCTGACGGCTTGCGTATTGTGGCAGTACCCCTCACTCCACGGCTCAGGTAAAACTGATAACCGCTTTGCCACAAACGACAGCTCTTGGTTTACCTCACAGGTGGGAATTAGTCAATCAGGTAGGGGTCGTTGCCCTTTTCGCTGGCAGGTCCTCTCAATGGGCCAGCTACTTTGGGGTTCCTGTGGTACTCCTCACAATGATTTTTAGGGATTATGCCCAAGTACTTCCCACAGTTAAGCGGATAGGGATTATTCCCAAATCCGAAGCTGCAACAAATGCGAAAAAAGAAAATTTGGCAGAAATTCCACCCAACGAGCCCAAGAAAGTGCTCTGATACCAGATGTGATGAACCTGCAATAATTAATTAATGCAAATACACGAGATATCAGAAATAATAGAACTCAGAATCACTTTTATATTGATCACGAGCCACTTCGAGGGGGCAACCTCCTTTGAGCAAGCTCAATACAATTAACTTCACGGTGCCTTCAATGACCTCAACATACACTTATATACTAAGTCTATTCCCAATACTATTATTCAAAACCATGGGACATATAATACTACGGGATGACTTACAAAGCATATAAGTCCAATACTATGGGCTAATATAAACTACGGATCAACAAATACTACGGGACGACTTACAAAGCATATGCGTCCAACAACAATATACTAACATAGTAAAGAGAAGGGTTGACATAGGTTCCTAACACCTTTACCTTAAGGTTATGGATGATACTATTACTGTATGTGGATAATCTCTTTCTGTCAGGGAATGAGAAACAGATCATGGAAAGAAAGAAGAAGCTAGCTACAGAATTTGAGATGAAAGATCTCAGGTTGATGCATTACTTCCTAGGTCTTGAAGTATAGCAAGGCCCAGAAGAAATCGTTCTCATCCAGACAAAGTATTTGATATGTTCGAATGCAAAGCCATGGCCACTTCCATGGATTCCAATTTGAAGCTGCTAGCTGATGACTCATCAGAGTTAGTGGATGTGACTTTGTACAGATAGATTATTGGGTCATAGATGTATCTAACGAATACTAGGCCAAATATATGCTTTGCTGTGAACACCTTGAGTTAGTATCTAGTGGAACCTAGACGTATTCACTTAATAGATACAAACATGTGATGAGGTACCTGAAGGGTACGATAGACTTTGGTCTATGTTGTTTTGGAGATCATGACTTCAGATAGTATGGCTACATAGATGTTGATTGGGCAGGAAGTGTATCAGACAGGAAGAGCACATCGGGCAGATGTTATTGTCTAATATCTGCCATGATCTCATGGTTTAGCAGGAAGCAGTCTAGTGTGTCTCTTAACACAACTGAAGCAGAATATATAGCTTCTTGCTCTGCTAGTTGTGAAGCGCTATGGCTTTGGAAGTTGTTATCAAGATTATTTGACTTAGAGATGGATTTCGCTATGATCCTATGTGACAACCATAGTTGTATCAAGATGACAGAGAATCCAGTGTTCCATGATAAGTTAAAGCACATAGTGATCCGATATTTCTATATATGGAATATGATGCAAAAAGGAGCTACAATGATTGAGTATGTGAGCACTAACGGACAAGCTGCTGATGTATTGACCAAACCTCTGTCTTAAGTAAAGTTTGAGTATTTCCAAGACAATATTGGTGTAGTTCAGAAGGACCCTCCTCGAAAGGGGGAGTGATATGGTCATTGATGATGAGATTTCTTGCATCGACGGTAAGGTCGATGATGAGGACACTTGTGTCGATGACGAGGTTACTTTTTCTGATGATGGGGTCGATGATGAGGTTACCAGTTCCAATGACGAGGTCGATATATGGTCCTTACAGTTTGTCTAAGTGGATGAGGAGGGATTGTATCATCCCTAGACTTCGGTCCCAGAATTGATCCATAGACATATGTCCCCAAGAAATGGTCCCTAGTGGACGAGAGGGATTGTATCATCCTCAAAATTATGTCCCTAAATTGATCCATAGACATATGTCTCCGAGAAGTGGTCCCTAGTGGACATGATAGGACTACATCGTCCTTGAACATTTGGTTCAAAATGTACATGATAGGATTGCATCGTCCCTAAACGTTTGGTTCAAAATGTACATGATAGGACTACATTGTCCCTGAGCGCTTGGTTCAAAATGTATGTTACTGAATTAATCATCGTTAGACAGTAAATCCAGTAATTCCGAAAGGAACGATAGTCTTAAATGTGATTATGATTGGATTAATCATCCTTAGACAGTAAATCCAGTAATTTCAAAAGGAAGGATAGTATTAAATGTGATTGTGATTGGATTAATCACCCTTAGATAGTAAATCCAGTAATTCCGAAAGGAAGGATAGTCTTAAACATGATTGTGATGAGATTGATCCCGTAATTCTGAAAGGAAGGATCATGTGTATTGCAAAGTATGCTGCTATGCTGATCGATGTTGTTGATCATGATGATCTAGATGACGATGATGTTGATTGTGATGATCTAGATGACGATGATGTTCATCGTGATGATCTAGATGACGATGTTGTTGATCGTGATGGTCTAGACGATGATGATGTTGATCGTGATGATCTAGACAACGATGTTGTTGATCGTGATGATCTAGATGACGATGTTGTTGATCGTGATGATCTAGATGACGATGTTGTTGATCGTGATATGATGATGCTATTGATCGTGAGGATCCAGATGTTGATGTTGCTATAGTTGTTCAAGTGCTGTAGAAGATGAAGATTCAGTACTGAAGATGTTGATGTTCCAATAATTGCTTGAGTTACTGATGATGTATAAAGAAATCTTCCAATGATATATAGATATATCATGTATGATGTTGATGACTCCTTGCTCCTGCAGATGTTGTTATAATATCCTTCTTGTTAAGGGGGAGTGTTGAGATATTGTAACTTCTAAGAATATTATATTTGTACTTTATTATTTCGGAGATGTTTCATTCCTCTGTGGAGACCCTATTGTATATTCAGTGATGTTTTATTCCTCCATGGAGAATGTGGTAACTTGGGTTCTTAGACTTCCCTAGTGGGGCCAACCCTGTATGATTCATGTGGGTTAAAGGGTTATTATACCACCCTAGTGGGGTCGGCCCTATCACATTATGTTAAGTAGTTAAGTTGGGGCTGACCTAGTTAGTGTAAAAGTCATGTCGGAGTTGTGTATAAATATAGGAGGTGTGTTCCTCATTTAACACATATTCACTCACTTGTGATTAGCACATAAGAGAGAGAGAGAGAGATTTGCTATGGAGGAGAAGGAGCTCATGGTTGAGGATTACATCTTTGTATTTGATGGTCATTTATATTGAGGAAGATTTGCTGGGTTTTCTACCCCATGAGAGTTTCCTAGGATAAATCTGTGTCTCTTGTGTTTATGTTGTGCTTGTTGTTCTTTCAGTGGTCCTATATATGCTATTGTTGTGAAATGGAATGTCATACTGATATTTTCTGTCTTAGCATATTGAATCTTAACACTTCATCACCATCATCTTCATATTCATCTTCATCGTCATCATCTTCATATTCATCATCATCATCATCTTCATCACCATCATCTTCGTCTTCATCTTCATCTTCATCTTCATCATCATCATCTTCATCATGATGAAGATGATGATGATGAAGATGTTGATGAGGAAGAGGGAGATGACAATGATGGTGAATATGAGGATGATGACAATGATGATGAAGATGTGGACGACGATGATGATGAGGACGATGATGATGATGATGATGATCAAGATGATGAAGATTCTGGTGATGACGATGATGAATATGAGGACGAGATGAGGATGATAATGATGATGAAGATGAAGATGAAGATGAAGATAATGATGATGATGATGATGATGACGATGACGAATATGATGATGATGATGATGGCCATGAAGATGATGGTGGATACCATGTAGATGATGGTGATGACCATGAAGATGATTATGAAGACCATGAATATGATCATCTTCATCATCATCGTTTTCATCATCATCACCATCATCTTCATGGCCATCATCATCATCATCGTATTCGTCATCGTCATCATCATCATCATCATCATCATAATCATCTTCGTCATCATCATCATCATCATCATCATCCACAACAACAACTTCTTCGTCATTATCATCATCATCATCATCATCACCATCATCATCATCATCATCATCATCATCATCATCGTCGTCATCATCTTCATAATCATTATCATTGTCATCATCATATTCATCTTCATCATCATCATCATATTCGTCATCATCATCGTCATCATCATCATCATCATCATCTTCATTATCATCATCATCCTCATCATTAGCATCATCATCATCTTCATCATCATCATCATCTTCATCATCATAATTTTCATCATCATCATCATCTTCATTATCATAATCATCATCATCAACATCGTCATCGTCATCACCCTCTTCCTCATCATCGTCATCATCATCATCGTCATCATCACCATATTCATCATCATCATTATCATGACCATCTTCATCATCATCATCATCATCGTCATCATCGTTGCCATCTTCATCACCACCATCATCATCATCATCATCATCATCATCATATTCATCGTCATCATCATCATCATCATCTTCGTCATCATCTTCACCATCATCATCACCAGCTTCATCATCGAGTAATGTGTGTGCGCCTATCTGTGTGCGCGTATTTACGCGTGTGCGCATTTGCACGCATGCGTGTCTGGATTCAAATTGTTTTTGGTGCCATTGCAGGATTGGAATTAGCTTTGGATTTCCAAACCTTCAGGCTTGGTCTGATTTATGGCAGAACACATCAAATGCTGTAACTTCATGTTTTTCACACCTAGTTCCACATATGCTCCACTAGTGCACTACAGATGAAATTGCACACACTTGTCGAGCTCTGTGTGCAGATTCTAACTATATATTTTTGGATAGATCTGTAGTTGTTTTCTATTTTTAATTCATTTTTAACTGCACTCATGTCAAATTTGTAAAAAAAATAGGTCGTTTATTTGGCCCATAAATTTTGATTGGCTAACATATTTCGAGAATAGAAAATAACCCACACAAGAGTACAAGAATACCTACAAGCTAAAAGAAAAAAAAAAAAAAATTGATTATTTTCAGACCATGACATGGTGGACCAACACTTGACCATGTTGTTTTAAGGCTTCACTGACTTTCGTAATTTAAAAGAAATATAAAATTAACTTTTAAAATTTTGGAAAAAATAGCCCCCCACAAGATTCGTCTGTTTCCTATGCCTCTACATATTTTTTTGCTCATAAATTGACAATTTACATAACAAACAGGTGGACTAACAAAAACATGTGCATTATGTTTTAAAGAAAAAATAACATACCAATCTTAAAATAATGACATTTTGGGGTGGTTATACCACTTTTCCGTAAATAAAAGTTATATATTCCAGAAGGTCATCCATTTCTCTATGTTTGATATTTTTACACCTAATCCGAAAATTTTTGTAGGTACCTCTAATAATTCATTTTAACGATAATATTTTTGTTTTTCCAGCATGTCATTGCAACTAATGTGTCATAATTGGGTATCATTACCTTGCACCAACCCATAATCTAATATTAGAAGTAAATTGTTATATGTTCTATTAAGTGAGTGTTTTTAATTAATAATAACCCAATGATTTTTATTATATCTATAGGTGTTTATATTTTAGAATTTGGGGTGGATTACCATCAATGTTTTTCTTAGATTGAAGGAGGATGGGACAAGTGTACTATCTACATTAATTTTATGGTCATAACTTGTAATTGATGCATGTATAACTCATAGCGCATGTAGATGGACATATCCTAAAAATGTATTTTTTAATTCTATTGTGCTAGTATATTGACTCTAATATCCATCAATATTATAAAATTAGTTTTTGATTATTCAAAATTCATAAATAAAATGAGACTTTTCACCAATATGATGAAGTCTTCAAGACTTGAAACATTTAAAAGGTAAGGCCATAAAACTTGTAGAGCTTAGCTCGGTAAGCAAAGTCAAGCAAAATAAAATCAAAATATTATTGTAGGATTACATAAGATCAAAATTAATTTCAATAGATTTTTTTTTTCTATTAAAAAAAAACATAACTTTATTTTTAAGTATAAAGAAAGTTACATTTCATCCATAAATATTATTAACTATCATCTTTAACATTAATAAAAATTGGACATTTCAATATTGTACTTTCTGTGTATAACACGATGAAAAAATAACATACTTCAATAAATTGATGTAATTTATTCATAATTTTTTTCTACTTTGCTAGATTTTTTTTTAATGTTTCGAACATGTAAATAATCTCAATTAATAATAATCGTATCATATATGTCTCTATCAATAAGATTATTTTTTAATCTTTCTAAAATGTAAATAATCTCAATCAATAATAATCGTATCATATATCTCTGCATAGAGTTTCGATCCTTCAATTTCTATTCAATAAGGAGAAAGGTATCCACCAATTTTTTAAAAGCATATTATAAATATTTTATAATGGAAGAAAAGGGTTGCCCACCCCTTTGAAGACGTGTGACTTGTACATAGTAGGTCCATAACAACTTATTGTAGTAGGTAAACAAAGTCTTTGACTACCTAACGTTAAAAAATTTGGACATCCCGATATTCTAATTCTCAATCTCATTAAAGTTATTCTTTTCAATTATTTTAATAGTTCATGATAATGGATAGAGTTTACATTCTAAATATCTAAACATTTTCAAACGTTTACACCTTTTATTTTTAAAAATATTTCTCTTAAACAGTTATACAAATCTATACTATCAAGCAATTTATATTTTATATTAAAATAAATTATATATAAATATTTATTATATTTTTAAAAAGAAAAATTAAGTGTTTACAAAATTTAATGTTAAATCATTAGAGATCAATGAAAATGTCACTTTGCAAAATATCAATATCATTAAAAATATTATTATATCTAAGTTTAAAGAAAAATGTGGAGCGAGAAAACTTTAAAGGATAAAAGGAAATTAATATATTTATAAAGAAGTCATTAACCCTAATCTAGAAGATCAAAAGTATCTCGTTATTTTAACTAGCTCAAAGAATAAAACTAATATAGCCAAAATATGACTGAACTCTCATGAGCTTCGTATTGAAAAAGGGCGCTAGGCAATTCCTAAAACATCGTGGGAGGAAAGGATTTGCCTTCTCTACGAGCCTAAGAGTGTTGAGGAATAATGTCACTTTAGCTTAGCATTGAGGATTAAAGTCACTTTCTCTTAGAGTACCCTATGTACACCCACATTAGATCGTAGTTTCTCAATTGTATTACAATACTAACCTCCCTAACCTTCTTACTTGTCAAAGCTATAGTGACCTCAATATGCTTCTTTCTAAACTTTCTAAGTATAAGAATACATTTTTATAGCAAACCAAGTTATTTCTTATTCTTAAAGTTCGATAAAAAGAAATTAATCTAAGTGAATGTCGTCCACTTCCATCACCACCCAAAAAAATTAAGTATTTCTATAAAATTAAATGACGTTGAAAAAAAATAATTATTTCAACAATTTGGTTTGCATGATGCAATTTGCTCATAATTTTATGTCACATAAATACAATTTTGAAATAATTTATTTTAATTTTATTTTCCCATCGATACATATTTTTAAAGTGACTAAAGTGATTATTTCAATAAATTAATTATGTTTAGTGGACACTAACTTTCGGAAATCTACACTCTAATAACCAACTTATAAAAAAATATATTTAATTTCTTAAAATAAATTATGTATATATATATATATATATATATGAGTATTTTTAAACCCATCGTATATACTTTTTAAAAATCATATAATTATTAATCATTCATATTTTTTTATTAATCTCAAATTAATTATTATAATTAATATATATATATATATATATATATATATATATAAACTTAATATTAGGCCCTTCATGAAGATAAGCAATACATTAAGCTAGGGCAAGCAGAACTATCATGAAACTAGGCCCATCTAATGTTGTCTATGTGCATTATAATAAAAAAGTAAAACTCCAGTTTGTCCCGAATGGAAACCAGACTATAAAACAGTGTTTGGGTAAGCAAAACATCAATCAAAATAAGGAAACTTTATCTAGTTTTGTGCTTACAAAAAACTAATATAGGAATTCTACCCTAATAAACATGAGTAAACGACTTATAGGGGAGCCTGAAAATCAAACTAAGAAAACTATGTTGTGTCATCATTAGATGGGATGGCAGTTGGGGTGCAACCAACTGAACCAGAAGGGGGTTTCGTCTTGAATTCCATGCCCAGATATTGCACTATGGAATTGAGCTTTCCATTCACTTGATGACTCAGCTTGATAATGTCCAGCTGAATCTCATCCCATTGGAGGAGAATTTCACTGTTTTCTTGACCACGCTCATACAAAATATTCACCATAATTTTCTTAAAGACCTAATACATGCCTATGGTTTTATTGAATTATGCCATCCTCGAGTGGGTATTTCCCGGATCTCCCACCCAACCAACAAACTATTCTAAACCTTCTACATATCGAATGAAATGATGCTCTACCTTTGCGTACTCCTATGCTTGATTCATCTCCCTACTCATGTCCTTGAGGATTACCTGCTTTTAAATCAATTAGATTGAATGGCATGCCTCATGTTTGTGGTGATAATTGGTTTAACTATTTTTGCAATGGGTTTCTCCCCTTGTATTCTACATATGGTAGACATCCCGAAGTCCCCACACTGCTTAATTGTTAACACCCTCCACACCTTGGTAGGAACCTCTATCGAGATGAATGAATGGAGAATGTACATAGGAAAATCCCCTTAAATTAGACAATAAAACACATAGCCAAGTAGCATAGTGTCCAGGATTATATCTAACGAGACTTGTTCCGTTAAGGTGTCCTTTCTCCAATGATGATGGTGTTGGTATTGAAATCCACCCTATTTAAGTTTTCTTATTCCAATAGTGAAATGGCTAGATTACACAAAGCAGGCATTGCCAAAAATGTTTGGGGCTCTAAGTTTATCAATACTATTTGGTATATGCAGATTCTTTGTTGAATTTGGAAAAATGATTGGACTTTAGAGGTTCAATTATGTTCTTGCGATTTGCTTATTTAAATTTAAATTTTATTGATTTATAATAAAATATTGACCTTTGTGATCAATGGGCCCAATCTTTAAGTCCAAGAGCTTTCAAAGTTTTAATTTTGACCAATATTAAAAGAGATTACTCTATGGCAAAGAGTTAAGTCTCAAGTGTATAGATCAATGTTCAACCAGCATCAAGAACGTCTAGATAAAATACTTAAAGCACTAGCAGGGGATTGTACACATCATGAGCCAAGGTGTATTATTGAGTATCATGTTACCTCGGTGGAAAGTGACCAAAATACCACCCAATCCACAATCTATTAAGCATAGGTTTTGTTAGACTTTGCAAAAAGATATTTAGGCTTTGATCATCGATTCCAAACATCCAACTCATCATCTAACCATAATCCTTGTACAACAATCCAAGGTGCCAATGGATATCCCATGTGTGGACTACATTGAACTACGCGTCGAGTTGGTATGAAAAAAATCTTAATTATAAATCAAGACATTTGTTTTATATTGGTGCATGTGGGATATTTTCCATAATGCAAAATAAAAACGCCAGAGCCAAATCATCAACAACAAATTCTCGTCATTTTCTGGGTAAAAAATTTTGGGAATGGATTCCAGCTAAACTGTAAAATATTTCAAAATGGCTTAAAACCCACTTCCATAACAAATCGATTTATCCCTCTAAGGGGCGGTTTTCAAAATTTCGTAACATTGTAAGAGAAATCCGGCCCTGTTTAAGACATAATTTTCCAAAAATTCGTTGCGGCCAGTTTTCAAACACCAGTGATCAAGCTATTCCACAAATTCTCAAAGCTTCTAAGTTTGATGAGTTGTATTCACAGAGATAATATGTATTGAAATCATTATTTGCAATTAAGAACATATTAGATTCACAAAATTAGCATCCATTCAACTAATTTCCATATTCTAATTCAGTTATTGTGTATTCAGATTTACAGTAGTTACATGTTTACAGGGAATCTGGTGATGAGTGATGTGTGTTAACAAGTGGAAGAATATATTACAAACAGAATATTGTTTCTAGTTTCAATGGAATTTTCCTCCAGCAATTCCACATCTCCTGCAACCAAATTTGTAATAGTTTACATTGTACATTTCTCTATAAATTCTATAATTTTGAATGCACATGGGTTCATCCCAAAAGGATGAGAATTGTATGAGGGTCGAGAGTCACTATACTGAAAGTCTGAATACATACGCTCTATAAATTCTATTTGAAGGCTTGTAATCTAAAGATGATATTTTATTTGTTATGAGACAAGTTTAAGTTGTCTTTTAATTTGAGTACTTTGCGGTTTTGTTTAAATTGGTCATGGTTATGAATCATTTATATGATGTGTTTGTTATGAATTCCCATACTTTGATTTAGTATTCATCATTATGTGTTTGGAATGTTTTTATAAATATGGTGCTTTAAATTTAATGTGTGAATGAACTGTTAGTTCCACATATTATCAGTAAACCTTGAACCTGAGCCATCATTCATATGATTCTTGATTTATTCTAGTCACCCAATGTTATTTTCAGAATCTGATGTTATCAGTTGTCTTATGCTTTCTATGTTTGCAAACATCCTCTTGATCCATTGAATAACCAATCCTAAAATACAAATCCCAAACTTTTAGGTTCCTAAACTTTGCACTATTGCAGCCAAGTGCAAACTAGAAATTGTACCTAGACTACAAAAGTACAAGCTAGAACATCCAAAAGGAGAAATTGAAAAAAATGGTTTGATTCTTGTAAAATGTGAAGGAAACATGTATGGATAGGGTAAAGAAATATAAACAACATATAATAACTAAATCAACAATCAACTTTGAAGATCTTAACATTCAAGACTAAAACAATAGCATAAACCATAGTAATTTCAAGATCATAAATTAAAAATAGTTCATAAAGAATTTAGTTATCTCCACAAACTTAAAAGCATCTCAGGATAAAAACCTTTATCAAAAAATGAGGTGATAATCAAGGTGATCAAACTGATCATAAACTTTAACCAAAAAATATAGATTAGAACATGGCTTATATTATATGTTTCATTCCAAAAATATACAATCTTCAAAACTTATTGAGAGTTTGTCATATGTTTCTCTGGTACATACATTGGTAGCATATAACCCTTTCAGAACAAAAATCCCACCTCTCTAGAACCACTATTGTTATCCTTTTTATAATTACATAATATTTACAAAGACTGTTTATCAAATCCAAAAGTCTAGGGTCAAATATGCCCAAAATAGCAAAATCAAGTTATGAGGGAAATCTGGAAAATTTATGAAAAATGGGTCTCAAAGAACCCTCCATATCTCTTGATCTGGGACACCTGTTCAAAAAATGAGAGATATTTTTGTGTATGGGTCCGTGATGAAAAATAACCTCTTTTTGTTTTTAAAAATTCTTCTCCAATCAATCGAAATACGCACCGGAAGTTTGTGACTAAAACAGTAGATTATTTAATATTTTAAACCTTGAAAAATAGGCCGTAAAAATCAATTCGAATATTTCAAACCATGAAACCTATGGAAAAACTGAGAGAGGTTTTGTGAATGAGCCTATGCTTGACAAACACCTATTTGGGATTTTTTAAATTCACTTGCATCTCCTCGTAATCTGTGCCCAATGAACATGACTAAAACAAAGAAAAGCAGACATTCCAACATCGCCAATCTGTATAACCTCCATATATTACGCTATCGGAATGTGTAAAATCACATATGCTAAGAAATAAAAAGAATAATTAGGAAAAATGGGTTAGCATATACACGAAATCACTCGTAGGAGACTTTTTAGGAAGAATTTAAATATATAAGCCAAATTATAACCTATAATATTATTAAAAAAGCATAAAAATAAGTAAGAAATATAATAAAAATAAAAAGTCCTAAAAATTGAAAATAAACTTATAGAGAAAAATGAAGAAAAGAAATACAAAATATAGAAAAAGTAAAGGTACACATACAATACCAACATCTGGCTCCGGCTGGGAGATGGAGTTCCCCTTGTAAAGCTCCAAGAACACGTAGACTAGTGCCTTCTTCTATACTATCTCTGAGATCTGGAACCTTTACTACTCATCAAACTCTGAAATGATCCTATCATCAAATCCCTTTTGGTGGCATTCATGCATGTGACACACCTTAAATGGTAATCACCAATGTCAGTTATGGTGACGGGCTATGAAGAATTCTCGACATAAGTACTTTTCGTGACAGTTTTTTAAATCTCATCGCCAAATCCCTTTTATTGGTCACCCATATTTTTGTTCCATGGTAGAATGTGAAATGAGAGTAGTATTGTGGAGGAAATCTTTGGCAATAGGATATTTATGAAAGTAGTGTTAGACAGTGTTGTATCCTCCTATGCCAAGTGGGTCCTTCCATAAGAGATAACCATCCAAAACATATTATTTGACCACTTTGAGTTTAAGGGATCTCATCTTATATTTATCCATTCCAGGGGGTAGGTAAGATGTTGTAAATAGTAGACTATGTCCCCGTATCAGTCTGAACCAATAAACTTCTTAGCTACCTGGTGGGGAAGGTTTTGCTGACCATATTCATTTTCCTGACTGAGGAATTGATCGATCTAATTGATCTCAAGGGATTGGTAGTTCAACTCAGCCAGGAGTTTGGCTAGTCCTTGTCCTTTCACCAAATTTGTAGGTTTAATCTCCATATCGTACTCCTGGATATTGAAAATCCACTTTCCTCTCCTTCCTTCACTATCGGGTTGGCACAAGATGTCTTTAATGGTACTTCCCGGGTAATGAGCGATGATCTTGTAATGCAAGACGTATCTCCTGAACGACTTGAGTGCTTTGACAAGTGCATAGGCCTGTTTCTCCATTATGCTATATTTCAAATCTGTGTCCCTCAGGGCTAGGCTAAAGAAATCAATGGGATGCTCGTGCCCTTCTTAATTTTTTTTATAAAAGGATTATTGCAATAGTGACCTCAAAGGCAAAAGAGAAAATTAGGCAATCCTTAGTATAACCCGGGCTAGTCAAAACAGGCACCTCTCCTAGGGAATTCTTTATCGGTTTAAAATAATTCCTCGCAGCTATGGTCCATTTTATCTCAGCATCTTTTCTCATCATGTTAGTAATTTCTTTCATTATTTCAGCAAAACTAGGAATAAATCTTCGTAAAAAAATTATTTTACCAATGAAAGACTATACCTCCTTTTTATTTCATGGGAGCTCAAATAGCTTGAGAGCCGCCACTTTCTCCTGTTCTATCCTCATGCCATCCTTAGAAACGATGTGCCCCAGCATTTTTCCTCCATCATTGCAAAAAAGGATTTCTTTGGGTTGAGTGTTTTTCAGGATTTCTACCTTATAGCGAGGAGAGGGACACTACCAACTTCTGGGGTGACAGGTAAATACATTGATCATATCACATAGGATTCTACAAAAGGAAAGAGATCAAGATTCTTGAAGGCATACCTTATTAACGACATTTGATCCTAGCTTTCGCTTGCTTCTTCGATTGATCCTTCACTTGATCTTCTGCTTGATGAACCTACAATACAAAAGATACCTTCCTTAGCGTACCTTAACTGATATAAAAATGATGAAATTGAAATGCAATTTAGACATCAAATACAATCAATCATTTAATCTAAAAAAAATGCAATCCATTAGACATTTGATTGGGACAGGAAGGGTATTTCAACATTTTTTGTCAAAAGCAAATAACGAGTACAATTTTACCTGATCATTTAGAATGCTTGTGCAACTAGATTCTGGGCTCCTATTCTTCACACTAACTTTGGAATTCCTCCAGCATAAGAACCTGTTGTTTGAGCAACATCCCCCCCCAAAATTTTGTACCTATTGGGGCCCCTCCTTTTAGTTTTTCTAGAAATACCGCCTAAAGAAGTTAATTCTCCTTTTAACTTAGTTTTTGTTTTCAACCGAGGAATCTGCTTTTGAAGTTTTTCTTCTAAGTTAAAATTCACGATTATCTCCCAAAACTGCGGAAGCAATTTGCATAACTCTCCCGAAATTGTGGAACCAATTTGCATAACTCTCCTGAAACTGTGGAAGCAATTTGCATATCTCTCCCAAAATTGCGGAAGCATTCATGATTATGTCTCGAAACTGTGGAATAATTCACGAAACTCTCCCGCAATAGTGGAAGCATTCATTAAACTCTCCCGAAACTGTGGAATCAATTCATGAAACTCTCCCACAACTACGGAAGCATTCACAAAACTCTCCCGCAACTACGGAAGCATTCACGAAAATCTCCCGCAACTGCAGAAGCATTCACAAAACTCTCCCGCAACTGCGAGAGCATTCACGAAACTCTCCCACAACTGCGGAAGCATTCACGAAACTCTCCCGAAACTGTGGAAGATTTCATCAAATGTTTCCATAGTAATTCGTCGATAAGCTTGAATAGAGTTATTTCGTAAGTTGTGGAATGATATCCTGAGTCTTTCTGAAACTATAGGATGACTCGGAAAAACCGTTCGCGATAAGCTTCCAAGAAGACTGCATTTCGAAAAGATACGCCAAACACTCCCAAAACGCTGAAGCAATTCGCCATAATGTTCTGCAATTGCGGACGAAACTCGTAAGTCCACCCCGCAACCGACGGTCGTGCTTAAATGCCGAGATGGCTTGAAATGACCACACCGTACAAGGCATTAAAACTCTATTTTCATGACACAACCTACCCATTTAAAATGCCGCATGTGTCTAACCTTTTCTAAGGACGGTGGGGGTTTCGTTGATTTCATTGTTTGTTTATCGTTCAAAGAACGCCGTTAGGAAGACCGCGTTGGCTCGCTCTAGCTTAGTGCATCCACGACCGCGTCCACCTCACTCAACCACAGTCTCATCTCCAGGTGGGCCTTTTAACCACCATCTTTGTTTTATCTCTACGTCGAGTTACTTTTTGGGTTTTCCCGTTCATAACGTGGCCGATAGACATTGGTAGCATAATTTGTTTTTTTGTTTATTACGGCCGTCGTGGCCCCTTAGGTTTTTCATTCCTACCAACTAAAAGCCATAGTTGTGACCATCCGAGTTTTTCACCGGTCACATTCCAGGCATTGTCACCCTCATTCAAACTTCGTACCGACCACACACCATTTCTCAAGTATTATTAATAATAGTAGTGGTCGGTTGAGATACTCAACCACTCACCTTTTGGCTCAGTTAATGAATGTGGAGAGCAGTCCCTTGTTTCATTGTTTATTCATAGGATTTTTTCCACTCCAGGCTCCCCCACCATTGACCATTAGAAGTGTTATGATGAAGGGTACCCTCTCTCCAAGGGCTAGGAGGGAAGCAGGTTTTTTCCACGTCATATGCTTACCTTTTCAGAAGCATTCCAAAAGCTCCTAACTAGACATTGTCTCCCTAGAATAAACAAGTCTCAGGACCATTTTTTGTTTTATGAAGTGATCTATTTTTGCTTCCCAAGCATGCAGTTTCATAATTTTTCTATATTTCTTATTAACATGTTGAATTTGTCCTTCTCTATGTTACACTCTCATAACATGTTGCAAATTTTTATAATGATTCACATCTGGTTGTTAGCAGGGATAAGCCACGATGCCAAAAGGTGGTCAAAAGAAAACTAAAGTGATGGAACCAGAGCCAGTGGAACTAAGGACTGAAACTATGTTCCAAGACACTAAGTGTACCATCGGCATTCCTCCCGAGGTCCGTTGGGGATATGTTTACAGGATGATCAGGGACTAGGATATCCCAGATGTATTATTGGAAGAAGAACAAATCTACCTCAACATCAGAACTTCCGACATAGCTAGGGCTTCTACCACCCTGAACTGTTCCCATGCTCTGAAGTGATCGGGTGGATACTGGAACATGCCAACCCAGAGACAAGAGTGTTGCATGACAGCAAGGGAGAGCCTTTCACTTCATTCCATCTAGCGTATATTGTTGTAGCCTGCAAATTCTCACGTCCCCAACAATCTCTAAGTGATGAATGGTTGGGTAAGATGAATAATATTGAGATGGCCAAAAAATTATTGGTCACAGGAAAGCACCTGAGGAAGAGAGGTAATGATGAATATGATGTTCAGAACCTAAGACCTCCTTTTAGGTTAATCTCCCTGATGCTATGCAGAATTTTTGGCATGCCCAATGGCACTGTATATAGGATACAGTGGACCCCCATCATCCACTTTGTAGCATTCAAAGGGACTGTGTTTGATAGGGTTAATATCCTTTCGGACAATTTGGCATCCACAGTGGCTGCTGCAAAAGAAGGTCTGGCCTTAAGAAAGTCAGAATTTTACATGTCTTCCTATCTCATTAACTGTATTTTGGCCAAACTATCTTTCAGCAGACTAGGTTGCATATGGGATAAATCCAACACCCCGGTCTACACTGCTTATAAAATAATGTGGGCTCAAAATTACAGAGCAAGCTATAAGATCATATGCGAAGAATTCATCATGCCTCTATATGAGCAGATGTTCAAGGAAGACCCTAATTGTCTATCAGAAAATGCCATGGAGGTCCTGGAAAACTATGGACATTTTTACTTCTTAGAGCAGGGCACCTACATCAAAATGTTTGGAGGTACCAAAGCGCCATACATTTTGCCAAAGTACGCTACTGATTATGTAGTCCTCAAGGAAGCAGTCAGGCAAATTTTCCTTGATGGAATAGGAGGGGTGCTTAACAAACAACATAAGGCTTCTTTCCCTCCTTTGCCCTTCTGCATAGGAGCCTACAAATTCTCAGGGGTTGCATCAGCTGAGGAATTCGTTCAAGAGTTGAAATCCTTCCACTTCGGTGAAATGATCTTCCATAGAAATGATAGGCGGAGCAAGGTTGTTGAGCATTGCAAAGAAATTTATGCTTATTACTATGATGCCGAGGAAGAAGTGTTCAGAGGCATCAGCAACATGACTGAGTTGCAGATTTGTCATCAAGGCAGTGGAGCAAGCTCTAGCTCTACCCCATCCCAAAAAGCCAGTATACAGAAAGAGAGAGAAGCAGCTGATGCCCTAGCCCGCGAAGAACAAATATTGAAAGAGAAAGCAAGGCTACAACAAGAAGCTGAAGATGAAAGGTTGCAGCAAGAAGCTGAAGATGCAAGATTGCAGAGAGAAGCTGAGGAAGCAAGGCTGCAACAAGAAGTAGAAGATGCAAGATTGCAGAAAGAAGCTGAAGATCGAGAGTAGAGGGAAGAAAGTGAAAATCAATAGCAAGCTGAAGAAGAAGAAAGAAGGCGTAAAGCTGAAGAAGACCAAAATGCAGAGGAAGAACTTAAGACTGATGAAGATGCCCAGGCAGGTGGCTCCGGCACCATAGATATGGAAACAGATGTATCTCAAGTAGGTGTTCCCGGCACCCAAGATATGGAAATAGATGTATCTCAAGCAGGTGTTCCTGGCACCCAAAATGTGGAGGTAGACACAGCTCAAGTAGGTGTTCCCAGCACCCAAAATGTGGAGGCAGACACAGCTCATGCAGGTGTCTCCGACACCCAAAATGTGGGAACAGACACGTCTCAAGTAGTACAGACCCCACCCATAGAAGTAGAAATACATGTAATATACCTCCCAATCATCCCTTACACTCCATCAGAAGATCATACCATGTCCCAATGGGATGAATTTGTGTATGATAAGAAGACGAAGGCAGTATTCTTGAAATCTGAAGAGAGGATAAAGAGACTCTTCCAAGAAGATATTGTTACCTGGCGGGAGACCAAGCTGATGCAAAGCACAAATAAGGCTCCCATAGCCATGGCATTCCCTGCTGTGTCAACGGCAAAAGGAACACAGGATAATGTGGTCGATATGGTTAGAGAATTTGAGTCAACAAAGAGTAGAGCTCACATGTTGCAACATACTGTGGCTAATGAGCAGGCTTACAGGGACCTTGTAGTGAATAAATATAATCACCTGTTTGTTGAGCACAAGGAATTGTCAGATAAGTATTTCCTTTTAGAAGAAGAAAAGGAGCACCTGGCAGTCTAGATGATGGTTTTAGAAGCAGAAAAGAACGATTCTGAAGCTAGAGTTTCTCATCTGCAAGCAGATTAGCAAGCAATGGTTGAAAATTTAAAGCAGGCAGAGAGCAGAGCAATAGATATGCCTCCCTTTCATGAGCTGTCCTGTGACATTCTGAGACAAATGCACCCTACACAGGAGCTGATTACTGAGGAAGTGTGCAAGCTCAAAGCCATGATGGTTAGATTGAAAGAAGTCAATGCAGAGGCCAATAGGCTTAAGGGAAAATATACTCGGGTTAAAGCAAACATCCTGAGCCAAATGGAATGGAGAGAAGGGAAGGTTGATTTCCCCAAGCATCTCCCATTCAAGTCTGTAGATGATTTTAAAGAAGATATAGCCTAGCCCTTATGGAATTCTGCAGGAACTGCGGCCTTAAGCTAATGGATAAAATCCAAGGAACAATGGATAAAAGTAACAGCCTTTATCAAAAAATCCATGAAGTGCATGAGAAGTGCAAGATAAGTTTTCCTCAGTCCCTCGATGAGTTCCCAAGCAAAGAGCAACGTTTATCAGACTTGAAGGAAGAGCTAGGCATTCAAATAGAATATGTAAAGAAGATTGATGTCTTAGCCACTGATGATCTCCATCACTATATTGGGCTGTCATCAATTTACATTCATTTTCTTAAAGAAATCCACCAAGCAGCAGTTGCATAAATTCAGGGTGTTGGAGCAAAACTTGGTAAAGATGTGACTTCCCAGAAGATCTTTCTCCCTTCCTCAACAAATGTGGTTATCGGAGACATTGGTATCTGGTTCAGTTACATAGCAGAGGAGGAAAATAAAGCAGCAATAGCAGTAGCAGCCATTCCAAGTCCTTCTCTCCCAGCAGTAGCAGTTGGTCCAAGCACCTCTCTCCTAGCAAAAGTGCCTTCCCAAGGATGAATACGCTGATCCTAAGGTGTTTTTCCTATTTTTGTATTTTGGCCTCCCTATGTCTAAAGCGTAGAATCACTAAACAACTGTCCTTTTCTTTTTGAGAAACTTTTTGTTTTAAGAAAAGGGCCACGATCTGTTTATTATTGAGGAAACGTCTGTAGAGGACATGTGTAAAGATCCAGGTGGCAGCCCTAGAGGCATTTTGTAAAGATATAAATAGAAGGTTACGGAATAGTGAAGGGACTTTTTGCAGGGAAAAGATTTTTCTTAACTTGTACAAGTTATCTTGCACTTGCTCCAAGAAAATGAAATTTGCCTAATAAGAGCCTAGAGAGGACGTCTTTTGCATGGAAATGGATGTTGGATGTATGCTGGATTATTTCTGTGACTTTCATATTCTACAATGAGATATTCCTTTGCTGTCTTGAATTATTTCTCTATATTGAATGATCTTACTGTTTCTTGTGCAAATGAATTTTCTCCTACATGAGTAATGGAATGCGTTATATGTGAATTGGAAGCTATCTTCTAATATCTATTGCTTTCTTGCTGTAGATGTATCTTTAAGATTTAATGGCTATCTGTTGCTCTTTAGATAACTCTTCCAGCACATTACTCATACTTATAATTTTGCTCCTTGCAGGGAGAGTTTTGGTTTATTTCAGTTTTTTAATATAGATTTGTTTCGAGTTCTGCATTTAGATTAAGTTAGCTTAGGCACTTGTATATCATTTTAAACCATAAAATCAAAAGAACTGTGGATCGGGCCATAACCGGTGTAATTGAAGCAAATCTCCAATCCTAACGGTTGCCGGAACCGCTAACCGGACAGATTCCCCACACCAAATGGTGGACAATCTAATTGGGATAGTCTACCAGGGAGAATCCCTTTCTACTGGATGTTGCAATCTTCGAGGCATCAATAGTTTTTGGCGCTAGAAGGAGGGCCTGAAAGTGCATGGCTGATTAAGGAAAATCTCCCACTGTCAAAAATGTTATTGAAAACCCGCTTAAAAAATGAATTTCAAACAGCCCAAATCTTGAAGTAGCAAACCAAGAAAACCTCGTCTCTAATTCTGAACCTCAAGAAGTATTGTATGCTGTGCCTTTTGCAGAAATAGAAGATTTAAGGAGACATACACAGTCTTATGTTAGATAGCTAGGTGGTTTAAATGCAGTAAATTTCCTCCCTAGGAAAAGTTCTTCTAGAAAAGAGCGACAGTACACCCGTGATTTGATTCTTGTGCAAAATTTTGAAGAGCTTAGGAACTTAACCTTGGAATAAATTGCAAAACTCCTGAACAAGGTCGATCTTGAAAACCCAGAAAATATTTCAGATCAAGAAAGTCTTGGAGAACTTATTACTCCAAAGAACACCCCATTGAATTCACCATGCAATTCTCCACCAGATTCTCCACATAGAGACATGGCCGTACCTGCTTGTAGAGCAAGGGGAGCATTGAATCTGGCTGGGTCATTCCACAATCTTCCAAAAAAATCCAGAGAAAGTCTTTCCTAAATTCGACCCAGGGAAAGCCATTTCGGCCGAAGATCATCTCAAGAGTTTTTATTTAGCTCTGAATCTTTTGAATGTGCAACATGAAGATGTAGTCTGTAGGATTTTTCTATACACATTTGAGCCGAAAGTATCATCCTGTTATTTTAGCCTACAACCTAGCTCGATCTCAAGTTGGGATGAATTTGAAAAATGTTTCTTAAAGAAATATGGAAACCAAAAAACTGTAGCTACGCTTATGAAAGAATTATTATCCATGAGAATGGAAAAGAAAGAAAAGGTTCAAGACTTTAACCAAAGGTTCGCAACGCTCTTAAATAATTTCAGTGAAGCAAATAAACCAGCAGAGGAGTCTCTAGTTGAATATTATACAACAGCTCTTGAAGGACCCATAGCAATGTTTGTTAAAAGATCTAAGAAAACCACCCTGATAGAGAATTTCGAAGAAGCTAGAAAAGTGGAAGAAGAAGCGGATAGCATTGCTAAACATGCCTTAGATGCAAAAACAAAACTAGCATTCAGTAAAAAAACCTTGCTACTCACCATAGTTAAAGAAGAGTCATCAACAAACATGGAGAATGTAGTTAAGATGATGGAGAAGTTGTCCAATAAAATTGTAGATCTCGAGAAAGATAAGGCTACTAGTACATCTAGGAAACCTTTCAAACCATTTTACAAAAAGAGGGAAGACAATGATCAACCTCAACCACCCATGAATACTTCCCTGGTTCTAAACCTCAATGAAATAGGGATGGAAAACTTCTGCACCTTTCATCAAGAACCGCATTCGGAGAAGCACTGCCCACAATGGATTAACTCTATGAGTTTAGTCATGAATTAAATGTTCGATTCACAGATTCCAGATCAAGACGATCCTCTAGAGGAATCGAGCCATGAATTAGGAGAACCACCTCTGGACACCACTATGGTGCTATGGGATTGGGTACCGTTAACTGAATTAGTAGAAGAAGATCCCATAGAAAGATCTCTCTCTGATGTGAACATTAATACTCGCAGTAAAGGTCCTATTACGGATCCTGTGCCAAACTCGACTCCTCCCAAGCCTAAAGTTTCAAAAGAACTACCTAGAAGACATATAGCAATCATTCCACCGCAACCTAAAGCTATCCAAATAGTGGCTAAATAGCCAAACATTGACACCATAGTGCAACAACCGAAGGTCACAATGAATAAAACAGACAACCCGACCAGAATTGGGAATGATTCTAATATAGGATATGACATTATTGAGGATATAAAGAAAGTCAAAGCAAATGTGTCAATATTCGATATGTGCAGTTTTCCTCAGCAACGAGATAAGCTGCTACATGCTCTGCAGCCCCAGCCCAGCACTCCATTAACAGATACTCAAGAAGATCCTGACATTAATGAGGCTAGTATCGGCGGAAAATCTAAATCTCAGACGTTGCCATTCCTGTTGACCTTTGAAATTTTCAATCATAATGTTCACAATTGTTTGGTAGATTATGGAGCATCTTCAAATGTCATGCCACTATCAATTTGTAAAAAAATTAATGGGCAACTTGTTCCACCTGTGGCCCAAATCATTCAGTTAGATAGAACTGCTATCAAGGTTATTGGGGAAATGAAAGATGTCCTGATTAGATTATCAGCCGACTCTAGAGTCTTTCAGTTTATTGACATAATGTTAGTTGATATTCTTGAGGCCTATGGTTTTATCTTAAGTAGGGACTGGTCCACAAAGCTGAATGGTTACTTTGCAACTGATTGGTCTCATCTGTGGTTGCCTTATCAAAATAGACAGAATCAGATCAAAGTCCTGAGGGAACCACACATGAAACAAAATGTAACTCAACTAGAGGGAAAGAATGAAGCTGTAACCTTCTCATCCTCGGTTATGGGGAATTATTTCTTAGAAATTGATCCGGGTAATTATCAGTCTGAAACTATCAGCCATGAATCAGATGAACAGTCCGATCTCCTTCATTTTTCTCGGACTGATGATGTTGACTGTAATATAGTTAGTTTAGTCACTGACTTAGACCATAGAGATACTAATTTAGCTAAATCAAAAGATCTGTTTTGGACATTATACTTTGACGGTTCTAAAACTCTGGAAGGATCCGGAGTCGGTTGTGTTCTGATGGATCCGGGAAGAAATAAGTATTTTTTGTCTTGTAGGTTAGAATTTGATTGTACTAATAACACCGTGGAATATGAAGCTTTGGTACAGAGATTAAAGAAGGCCATTGGTTTAAATGTTAAATACCTGAAGGTTTTTGGTGACTCAGAAATAGTTGTGAGATAGGTAAGAGATACCATTCGCTATCTCTCACCTCATTTGAAGGGTTATCAGGTTGAGGTATGGGATTTAATTATGCATTTTGATGCTTTCAATATAAAGTCTATTCCTAGATTGCAAAATTCTGCAGCTGATTTGTTAGCAACATCCGCTTCTAGATTGGTGCCATCTAATAACAAATGCTCAATTGAATTAATTTTTAGGTCCTTCGTCCTTGACAACCTCACAAATTTCAGGTTTTTTGATGATGACGAACAGATTATCAGTTTTCTAACGAACGAAGACATTTTCCAAGGAGTTGTGATAGAAGAAGAAGAACATGATTCTGATTTGCTAGAAAAGGATGCAAATAAAGGAAATTTCATCCCCAAAGGGGTAAGGTCACTCGAAATGCTGTTTGATCTTCAAAGTAAGTTCAAAAGGCCAGCTAATACCAAAACCAACAGTTCATCAATGCATCATGAGTTAGTTAATTTAGGTACCGAGGCTGAACCAAAATTTGTCAACCTTGGTAAATGTTGTTCACTGGGAGAAAGAGATAGGTTCATCAAACTGTTTAGACAATATAAGGATATTTTTGCATGGACCTATGAGGATCTGAAAACATATGACATCTGCATTATTCAGCATGTTATACTGATGAAAGCGGGTGTCAAGCTATTTCAGCAGCAATTAAGAAGGATGCATCCTACTTTGGAACCTCTGATTCAAAAGGAATTAAAGAAACTCATGGATGCTAAAATAATCTTCAAGGTCCGGCATTTTGAGTGGGTTGCTAACTTAGTTCCCAAAAGAAAGAAGTCAGGAGAGATAAGACTATGTGTGGACTTCAGAAATTTAAACAGAGCTTCGGATAAAGACAACTATCATGTCCCTTCAATGGAACAAATCCTTCAAATGGTGTCAGGATCTGAGCTATTTTCTCTTCTCGATGGTTTCTCTGGCTACAATCAAGTATTAGTAGCCGAAGAAGATTGTCTTAAGACTACTTTCCACACTAAGTGGGGAACTTTCGGATACAGAAGGATGCCATTCGGCCTGATAAACATAGGAGCTACATTCCAGCAAGTAATGGATATCACCTTCCGAGGATTGGGTGGGAAGTGTGTTGTTGTCTACCTAGATGATGTGACAACTTTTTCAAAGAAAAGGGAAGATCATGTTGTCCACTTGAAGCATATTTTTTATCGCTGTCGAAAATATGGTATTTCATTGAATCCCAAGAAGAGTGTGTTCATTGTTCCCAAAGGTAAACTTTTGGGCCATATCATTTCCAAAGGAGAAGTGTCATTAGATCAGAAAAGAGTACAAGCTATCAATAGAATTCCAATGCCTTATAACAAAAAATCTATGCAGTCCTTTATGGGCACTATCAATTTCGTTTGAAGATTTGTTCCAGATTTTGCACAAATTGTTAAACCTTTGCAACAAATGGTTAAACAAAGCATACAATTCAAGTGGACAGATTTAGAAAAGAATGCATTTAGAGACATTAAGGCATCTATAGCTAAAGCTCCTTCCTTAAGAAGCCCAGATTTTGATAAGGATTTTATCCTATATACCTTTTCTTCGGATGACTCCCTCGTGACTATACTCACACAAAAGGTGGAGCTAGGGGACGAATACCCAATCTCATTTATGAGCACTAGTCTACAAGTGGCTGAACTAAACTATCCCGTGTTTGACAAGCATGCATATGCTGTCTTCAAAGCAGTCAAGTAGTTCAGGCCATATATTCTTAAGAACAAAACTAAAGTTATAGTTCCCCACCCAACTGTTAGATCCCTCTTCATTCAAAAGGAACTAGGCGAAAGGAGGGGAAACTGGGTCACAACTCTTCAAGAATACGATTTAGAATTTAAACTAGCCACGATCACCAAAGGACAAGGCCTGTGCAAATTGCTTACAGGAAACTTGATTGATGAAGAGCAACATTGGAAGAATGAAGCTGAGCTAAACTTAGTTGAATTATGTCGTATCTTCTCAACTCCTCAGTCATGGTATAGAGATCTGGTGTATTATTTGCAGCAAGGATACCTACCTAAGCGCTGGAGCTCTAAGCAAAGGAGGGCACTCCGTTTGAAATCAGTAGCTTATCAAATCATTAATGGGATACTTTTCAGAAAGAATTATGATCGAATTTTTCTTAGATGTCTAGAAAAGGAAGATGCAAGTAAAGTTGTTAAATAATTACACGATGGCTCTGCAGGTGGACATTATTCAGGGGAGACAACAACACACAAGATACTTAGAGATGGATATTATTGGCCCACTTTGTTCTGAAATGCCCATGCGTATGCATGAAACTATGATGTATGCCAAAGAAGTGCTGGGAAATTAACTAAGGCAGCAGGACCCTTGCAGCCGATTATTATCTCTGAACCTTTTGAACAATGGGGTATATATGTTATTGGAGAGATAAATCCAAATTCTTCTTTTCAACATCGATACATCCTGACGGCTACCGACTACTTCACTAGATGGATAGAGGCTATCCCGTTGCACAAGATCAATGGAGATACGGTCATCAGTTTCTTGAAGGAAAACATCATAACTAGGTTTGGGGTTCCAATTTCCCTTGTTTTTGATAATGCTCCCTATTTTTCGTCTTTTAAGATAAATGAATTTGTTTATGAATGGGGGATTAAGCTGCATTATTCAGACAACTATTACCCTCAAGGAAATGGATTAGCTGAATCTTCAAACAAAAACCTCATTCGAATTCTCAAGAAGACTATGATAGAAAATCAGCGAAGTTGGCATATAGCTCTCCCAAATGCCTTATGGGCAGATAGGGTGACTCCAAAGAACGCATTAGGAGTTTCCCCTTTCACTCTTTTCTATGGCAAGGAGGCCATTCTTCCCCCCAACATCTTGCTTCCATCCTTACAATTGTCCCAAGCCTCTCGAGGGTTTGCTAGTCAAGTCTTACAATCCAGGATCAATACCCTGCTTCAACTTGAAGAAGCCCGACAGAAAGCTAAAGACCGATTCCATCAGCACCAAGACATAGTCAAGAGATGGTTCGATAAGAGGAAGTCCATTAAAAGAAGTTTTGAAGTTGGGGATTTAGTCCTAAAATGGGATCATAATCATGAAGGCAAAGGGATGCACACGAAATTCCAACATTTATGGATAGGCCCTTACCAAATTTTGGCAAAGATAGGTCCATCCACTTATAAGTTGAGAGACCTCGAGGGAGAAGAAGTAACCCTTCCTCTCAAAGGGCTCGCCCTAAAACAATACTTTGCATAGTCTCACTGAGACTTTCTGTACATAAATAAAATTTTCTTTTTGCTTTAGCCCTTTGTTTTCATTGTTTTCAACTATGATTGTTTCTTTTCTCGTCATTTGAACCTTTTGTACAAAGT
The DNA here is from genome assembly GCA_027924585.1 of Larix kaempferi. Classification (NCBI taxonomy): domain Eukaryota; kingdom Viridiplantae; phylum Streptophyta; class Pinopsida; order Pinales; family Pinaceae; genus Larix; species Larix kaempferi. The sequence goes on from BSBM01001261.1 coordinate 3,117,625, forward strand.
TTGTTTTCTGAAAGCTCCTGCTGTTGAGTTTCTCATCAAGATAGATCTCTCAAAGAAATCTCACAACTCATGAATCCAAAACTACACTCGAATGAAAGTTTATCTATGTATTGTGCTCTTGCTGAACTTTCTTCAGAAGGAAGGAAGCCTACTCTACTAGTCACACTAATCCTGTTTAAATAGCAGAGATCTATGACTATCTTTATTACTATCTTTGGGCTCCATCCACTCTCACACTTAAAGGCATCTCAAGAAGGTCAATGAATTTGGACCCATGGAGAGTAGCACATCCGAGGGAATAGGGTATTGAAATGACTCCATGCTGCAAATTTAACAGCCAAAATGGCTTATGATCAAGGGTTTGTTTTCCAGAGATTCTCGCCTCAATTGAAGCATGGCTGAGACATAAGCAAAGCGTGCAAGTCAAGAAAGCTATCCAAAAGACTTAGCTCAAATTAGGCTCCTCTCCATCCGTGAGGCTTGATCAAATCAATAAAATCTCCTACTCACACAAAATGACATTATGGATTGAGGAGCCAAAATCAAAGATCATGTCTAAAGAAAATATTTCTGGAAGGCTCAAACAACAAAGCTGTCAAAAGTATAAACATCCAAAAGGATGCAAGCGGCAGGGGAATGAGGAACGAGAGCAATAATGTCCATGATAAAGTGTTGCAAATCCTGTGGAGTCCGATAGCAGTAGCCATCTGAAAGATGAATTTTCTAAAAATGAATCCCATATGTTGGCCCTTTGAGAGTTTTAAAGATGTCTCCCCTTTCCCCAATGGCTAGCAGATAAAGTAACTTTTTCCTTCACTGAGATTCAAAGGCTCAGCTGAATATTGCAAATAAGATGGATATCTTTTAAGAAGGTTTCAGATCATTGAGAGGAATTTTTTCATAGATCTGTGTTCGCCAGTGACTCGCCAATTGTTGTTTGAGCAACATCCCCCCCAAAATTTTGTAAATATTGGGGCCCCTAATTTTAGTTTTTCTAGAAAGACTGCCTAAAGAAGTTAATTCTCCTTTTAACTTAGTTTTTGTTTTCAATTAAGAAATCTGCTTTTGAAGTTTTTCTTCTAAGTTAAAATTCACGATTCTCTCCCAAAACTGCGGAAGCAATTTGCATAAATCTCCCAAAACTGCGGAAACAATTTGCATAACTCTCCCAAAACTGCGAAAGCAATTTGCATATCTCTCCCGAAACTGCGGAAGCATTCACGATTCTATCCCGAAACTGTGGAAGAATTCACAAAAATCTCCTGGAACTGTGGAAGAATTCATGAAACTCTCCCAAAACTGCGGAAGCAATTCACGAAACTCTCTCGCAACTACGGAAGCATTCATGAAACTCTCCCACAACTACGGAAGCATTCACGAAACTCTCCCGCAACTACAGAAGCATTCACAAAACTCTCCTGCAACTGCGGAAGCATTCATGAAACTCTCCCGCAACTGCGGAAGCATTCACGAAACTCTCCCGAAACTGCGGAAGCTTTCGTCAAATGTTTCCGTAGTAATTCGTCGATAATCTTGAACAAAGTTATTTCGTAAGTTGCGGAAGGATATCCTGAGTCTTTCCAAAACTGCGGGACGACACGGCAAAACCGTTCACAATAAGCTTCCGAGAAGAATGCATTTCGAAAAGATACGCCAAACACTCCCGAAACACCAAAGCAATTCACCATATTGTTCTGTAATTGCAGACGAAACTCGTAAGTCCGCCCTGCAACCGACGGTCGTGCTTAAATGCCTAGACGGCTTGAAATGACCGCACCATACAAGGCATTAAAACCCCATTTTAATGACACAACCTACACATTTAAATGCCGCACGTGTCTAACCTTTTATAAGGACAGTGGGGGTTTCGTTGATTTCATTGTTTGTTTATCGTTCAAAGAACACCGTTAGGAAGACTGCATCGGCTCGCTCCAGCTCAGTGCATCCACAACCACTGTCTCATCTCCAAGTCGGCCTTTTAACGATCATCTTTGTTTTATCTCCATGTCGAGTTACTTTTTTGGTTTTCCCATTCATAACGTGGCCGATAGACATTGGTAGCATAAGTCATTTTTTTGTTTATTACGGCCACCGTGGCCCCTTAGGTTTTTCATTCCTACCAACTAAAAGCCATAGCTGTGACCATCTGATTTTTTCACCAGCTGCATTCCAGGCATTGTCACCCTCATTCAAACTTCATACCGGCCACACACCGTTTCTCAAGTATTATTAATAACAGTAGTGGTTGGTTGAGATACTCAACCACTCACCTTTTGGCTCAGTTAATGAATGTGGAGAACAGTCCCTTGTTTCATTATTTATTCATAGGATTTTTTCCAGTCCAGTCTCCCCCACCATTGACCATTAGAAGTGCTACGATGAAGGGTACCCTCTCTCCAAGGCTAGGAGGGAAGCAAGTTTTTTCCACGTCATATGCTTACCTTTTCGGAAGCATTCGAAAAGCTCCTGACTAGACATTGTCTCCCTAGAATAAAAAAGTCTCAGGACCATTTTTTGTTTTCTGAAGTGATCTATTTTTGCTTCCCTAGCATGCAGTTTCATAATTTGTCTATATTTCTCATTAACATGTTGAATTTGTCTTTCTCTATGTTACACTCTCATAACATGTTGCAAATTTTTATAATGATTCACATTTGGTTGCTAGCAGGGATAAGCCACGATGCCAAAAGGTGATAGAAACAAAACTAAAGTGATGGAACCAGAGCCAGTGCAACTAAGGACTAAAACTATGTTCCAAGACACTAAGTGTACCATCCGCATTTCTTCCGAGGTCCGTTGGGGAGATGTTTACAGGATGATCAGGGACCAGGATATCCCAGATGTATTATTGGAAGAAGAACAAATCTACCTCAACATCAAAACTTCTGGCATACCTAGGGCTTCTACCAGCCCTGAATTGTTCCCATTCTCTGAAGTGATTGGGTGGATACTGGAAGAGAGGTAATGATGAATATGATGTTCAGAACCTAAGACCTCCTTTTAGGTTAATCGCCCTGATGATATGCAGAATTTTTGGCATGCCCGATGGCACTGTATATAGGATACAATGGGCCCCCATCATCCACTTCATAGCATTCAAAGGAACTATGTTTGACTGGGCTACTATCCTTTCAGACAGTTTGGCATCCACAGTGGCTGCTGCAAGAGAAGGTCTAGCCTTAAAAAATTCAGAATTTTACATGTCTTCCTATCTCATTGACTGTATTTTGGCCAAACTATCTTTCCCCAGACTAGGTTACACATGGGATAAAGCCAACACCCCGGTCTACGCTACTTATAAAATAATGTGGGCTCAAAATTACAGAGCAAGCTATAAGCTCATCTGCGAAGAATTCGTCATGCCTCTATATGAGCAGATGTTCAAGGAAGAGCCTAATTGTCTATCAGAAAATGCCATGGAGGTCCTGGAAAACTATGGAGATTTTTACTTCTCAGAGAAGGGAACCTACATCAGGATGTTTGGAGGTACCAAAGCGCCATACATTTTGCCAAAATACGCTACTGATTATGTAGTCCTCAAGGAAGCAGTCAGGCAAATTTTCCTTAATGGAATAGGAGGGGCGCTTAACAAACAACATAAGGCTTCTTTCCCTCCTTTTCCCTTCTGCATAGGAGCCTGCAAATTCTCAAAGGTTGCATCAGCTAAGGAATTCGTTCAAGAGCTGAAATCTTTCCACTTCAGTGAAATGATCTTCCATAGAAATGATAGGCGAAGCAAGGTTTCCGAGCATTGCAAAGAAATTTATGCTCATTTTGAATATGCTCATTATTATGATGTCGAGGAAGAAGTGTTCAGAGGCATCAACAACATGACTGAGTTGCATATTTGTCGTCAAGGTAATGGAGCAAGCTCTAGCTCTACCCGAGCCCAAAAAGCCAGTATACAAAAAGAGAGAGAAGCAGCTGATGCCCTAGCCCGCGAAGAACAAATATTGAAAGAGGAAGAAAGGCTACAACAAGAAGCTGAAGATGCAAGGTTGCAACAAGAAGCTGAAGATGCAAGATTGTAGAGAGAAGCTGAGGATGCAAGGATGCAACAAGAAGCAGAAGATGCAAGATTGCAGAAAGAAGCTGAAGATCGAGAGTAGAGGGAAGAAAGTGAAAATCAACAGCAAGCTAAAGAAGAAGAAAGAAGGCGTAAAGCTGAAGAAGACCAAAATGCGGAGGAAGAACTTAAGACTGATGAAGATGCCCAGGCAGGTGGCTCCGACACCCAAGATATGGAAACAGATGTATCTCAAGCAGGTGTTCCCGGCACCTAAGATATGGAAATAGATGTATCTCAAGCAGATGTTCCCGGCACCCAAAATGTGGAGGTAGACACAGCTCAAGCAAGTGTTCCCGGCACCCAAAATGTGGAGGCAGACACAACTCAAGCAGGTGTCTCCGGCACCCAAAATGTGGGAACAGACACGTCTCAAGTAGTACAGACCCCACCGATAGAAGAAGAAATACATGTAATAGATCTCCCAATCGTCCCTTACACTCCATCAGAAGATCATACTGTGTCCTGATGGGATGAATTTGTGTATGATAAGAAGAGGAAGGAAGTAGTCTTGAAATCAGAAGAGAGGATAAATAGACTCTTCCAAGAAGATATTGTTACCCGGCAAGTGACCACGGTGATGCAAAGCACAAATAAGGCTCCCATAGCTTACATGTTGCAACATACTGTGGCTAATGAGCAGGCTTACAGGGACCTTGTAGTGAACAAATATAATCGTCTGTCTGTTGAGCATAAGGAATTTTCAGATAAGTATCGCCTTTTAGAAGAAGAAAACGAGCACCTGGCAGTCCAGATGATGGTTTTAGAAGCAGAAACGAACGATTCTGAAGCTAGAGTTTCTCATCTGCAAGCAGATAAGCAAGCAATGGTTGAACATTTAGAGCAGGTAGAGAGCAGAGCAATAGATATGTCTCCCTTTCATGAGCTGTCCTGTGACATTCTGAGACAAATGCACGCCACACAGGAGCTGATTACTGAGGAAGTGTGCAAGCTCAAAGCCATGATGGTTAGATTGAAAGAAGTCAATGCAGAGGCCAATAGGGTTAGTGGAAAATATACTCGGGTTAAAGCAAACATCCTGAGCCAGATGGAATGGAGAGAAGGGAAGGTTGATTTCCCCAAGCATTTCCCATTCAAGTCTGTAGATGATTTTAAAGAAGATATAGCCCTTATGGAATTCTGCGGGAACTGTGGCCTTAAGCTAATGGCTAAAATCCAAGTAATAATGGATAAAAGTAACAACCTTTATCAAAAAATCCATGAAGTGCATGAGAAGTGCAAGATAAGTTTTCCTCAGTCCCTCGATGAGTTCCCAAGCAAAGAGAAACGTTTATCAGACTTAAAGGAAGAGCTAGGCATTCAAATAGAATATGTAAAGAAGATTGATGTCTTAGCCACTAATGATCTCCATCACTATATTGGGCTGTCATCAATTTACAGTCATTTGCTTAAAGAAATCCACCAAGCAGTAGTTGCAGAAATTCATGGTGTTGGAGCAGAACTTGGTAAAGATGTGACTTCCCAGAAGATCTTGCTCCCTTCCTCAACAAATGTGGTTATCAGAGACACTGGTATCTAGTTAAGTTACATAGCAGAGGAGGAAAAGAAAGCAGCAGCAACAATAGCAGCCAGTCCAAGTCCTTCTCTCCCAGCAGTAGCAACTGGTCCAAGCACCTCTCGCCCAACAAAAGTGCATTCCCAAGGATGAACACGCTGATCCTAAGGCGTTGTTCCTATTTTTGTATTTTGGCCTCCCTATGTCGAAAGCGTAGAATCATTGGACAACATTCCTTTTCTTTTTGAGAAATTTTATGTTTTAAGAAAAGGGCCACGATTTGTTTATTATTGAGGAAAAGTATGTAGAGGACATGTGTAAAGAGATAGGTGGCATCCCAAGAGACATTTTGTAAAGATATAAATAGAAGGTTAGGGAATAGTGAAGGGACTTTTTGCAGGGAAAAGATTTTTCTTAACTTGTACGAGCTATCTTGCACTTGCTCCAAGAAAATGAAATTTGCCTAATAAGAGCCTGGAAAGGACGTATTTTGCATGGAAATGGATGTTGGATGTATGCTGGATTATTTATGTGACTTTCATATTCTACAGTGAGATCTTCCTTTGTTGTCTTGAATTATTTCTCTGTATTGAATGATCTTACTGTTTCTTGTGCAAATGAATTTTCTCCTACATGAGTAATGGAATGTGTTATATGTGAATTGGAAGCTATCTTCTAATATCTGTTGCTTTCTTGCTGTAGATGTATCTTTAAGATTTAATGGCTGTCTGTTGATCTTTAGATAGCTCTTCCAGCACATTACTCATACTTATAATTTTTCTCATTGCAGGGATGGTTTAGGTTTATTTCAGTTTTTTAATACATATTTGTTTCGAGTTCTGCATTTAGATTAAGTTAGCTTAGGCACTTGCATATCATTTTAAACCATAAAATCAAAAGAATGGTGGATCGGTCCATAACCGGTGTAATTGAAGCAAATCTCCAAACCTAACGGTTGCTGGAACCGCTAACCGGACGAATTCCCCACACCAAACGGTGGACAATCTAATTGGGATAGTTTACTGGGGAGAATCCCTTTCTGCTTGGTGCTGCGATCTTCGGGGCATCAACACAACCCTTAATGCATAGTTTCTCCCCCTAGTTCTCTAATTGAGTCTAACTAGACTAAGTCTAGTCTCTCTCTTCTATCCCCCTTGTATTTATGGGACAAGGTAGGCAGTTTGGATTGAGAGGTAGTTTGATTGGGAGGTTGGGGAAGTTGCAAACCAACTTCAACTAATCTTAATTCGTCAAACTAATATATTTTTTGATTTCATCTTAAGATGTGCGAGAGTTTTCCACATTAGAGTATCGCACAATATGCAACTTCACTGCTTTACAACCAATGTTTGCAATATTTCTTGAGGTGTGCGCTACTATGCAAGAGGTAAAGTAGGGAATACTAGCTGGTGTGTGCTAGTTTCCTTCAATAGAGTAGGGAACACTTCCTGATGTGCACTGGTTTCATGCTTGAGGAGTAGCGCACATGTCAAAATGTAAGGTAAATCAAGGTTTTTTCAGCTGCTGAGGGGTAAACCAAGTCCATGCATCACCTAGGTCAATCTAGCTCTTCAATCCAAGTTGTCTTTTTGTGTGATCGACAGCTAAATATGATAACAGATGGAGAAATGCATATTTGACCTATAACAGATGCCCCCTAATGTGTGAGGTCAGAGGGAAACGATGGCCAAAATACATTATAATTCCAAGTTAGAGGAGGAGCAAAAAACCACAGAGCTAAGTCACAAAAGTACCTGAAATAACGAGCAAGTTCAGCGAGAAATTACAATCTTGACATCATATAGATGTGTAGCATGATACAACATGATCTCTGATACATAACTAGGAGATGTATATATAGCATGGCCACTGAAATACAAGTGTGGATCCATGTCAAAATGAGAGATCATATCCATAACCAAAAACTGGATCTATGTTTCATGAAGAGCCAAAATGAGTGAGGCTCAGTCTTGCACAACTTGGGTGATAACATAATGAGGTAATGCTATCAACATCCCAAGGTCTTCATCCAAAACAGCCCAAGGTACAAACCCTAACCATGTGAAGAAATGAGTTGAAGTCAAACATGGGGGGTATCATTTGATTACCGGTCATTGATGTATACCATAACAAACGTGAGGGCTTCCACCGATAATGATAATGGGGCCTAAGGTACCTAGTACGATCCAAAAAGTGTGAATAAGAGGACTTGAAGTCAAACAGCTGAGGAACCCATCGAATACAAGACATTGATGTATTCTCATTATTCGACGACGAGGAAACTGCCACGGATGACTGCAATCCCCAAGGTACTAACCGAAACTCTAAAATTCATTCCCAGAGCAAAATCAGTTGATGTCGATGGGAAGAAGTCCATTGGAAGGGAGGCCTTAAGGAATCCTCCATCATCCAACACAAGGAACACTCAAATGATATGAGCTGATGTGGAGTAGTACAAGTAACAAGACTGACACTATGATGGACGACACATGAAGTCAAGGTAAACTGCAGAATGGCCGACATAAGTTGTATCCTTGAACAGTAAGCACGACACAAAGTGACTTAGGCAGTTTTCAACATAATAGGGAATGATATGTCTGCAATGTAGGAGACATAATAGACCCTCCATATGGTTGGAAGAATAACCAACTGGGGGAGTAAAAACTCAGAGATTAGGTTTACCCTAAGGTCAAAAACTAAATCCCAACTAACATGAAAGACTCAAGTAGATGTTGTGTTCAAGGATATGACTGACTTAACTACTTTTGAAACTGAAAGAGATGTGATACACCCTTCTTATCCCTTATTCTTTTTGGTAAAGGAATGTTCTTCTTGTTTATTTAATGAGTCCAAGAAAAATAGAAAACTCAATAGGTCCAACCATGTAAATATTTTAACGAGCCCATTGGAGGAAGACTCAAGACCTTCTTCATTATTTACAAATTTTGAAGAAGTGATAGAAGACTACTCTATAGTACTGATCTCTGGATTTTAATATCGAGCCAAGATCTATTTTTGCTCGTCGGTGTTTTCAATTTTAAGGAGTTTGAAAAAATTAAACAATAACTCCATACACCTACTCGTGTATTTTAATATCGATCCCAAGTAGGTTAATGCTCACCGGTGTTTTCCTGTTTATAGAGTTTGAAAAACTTAAACAATCCTCTATTTACCTTCTTGTGGATTTCACATCGACCCCGAGTAGATGAATGCTCGCTTGGTGTTTTCATGTTTAGAGAGCCTGAAAACCCTAAAGAGAGGCTCCAAAAGGACTTTTTCATATAGTTAGTCCCCTCCCCCAAAAAAGTATAAAACAATGAGAGGAGAACTATTCTAGCGACGTATGACTAGAGTATTCCTTTTTCATAAGTAATCTGCAAAAGTCTGGAAAAGGGTTAAACTTATACCTAAGGAGATATCGCTTCAAATCCTTTAACGAGTCTGAAAGAACAACTATACTCAGCAATGTTGTCATATTTAAAGAGTCAAACAAGAACGTGAAAGAACTCTATAAAGATATTTTTCGTAAAGGTTTAACGAGCCCGGAAAAGTAAACTCGTGACCTCCTTACTGTTTTTAACGAGCTCAAAGGATATACAGAAAAATGCTCATAACTTCCTTACTGTTTTTAACGAGCTCGAAGTGAAGATGGAAGAAATGCTCATAGCCTCCTTACTATTTTTAACGAGCTCGAAGAGAAGGTAAAAGAATGCTCGAAACTTCCTTACTGTTTTTAATGAGCTTGAAGTGAAGATGGAATAAATGCTCGTAACCTCCTTACTATTTTTAATGAGCTCGAAGTGAAGGTAGAATAATGCTTATGACTTCCTTACTGTTTTTAATGAGCTCGAAGTAAAGGTGGAAGACTGCTCGTAAATGGATCGATGTCCAAATGAATGGTAGACTTCATTATAGACTCTAGGAAAAATTCATCAGATGGAATTATATTATCCCAAATAGAACGCATGTCTAAAAATTTAGATGGGGTCATCACCTAGTCAATTGCCAGGACCCAGTCCTGAGAAGATAAGCATGAATTCAGAGGCTTCTTCTCAGTAGCAATTAGACTCAAGGAACAATATGCCACATAATTTGATTGTGACATGGTAGTACCTATTAACGGGGAACACACTTGGTCTATAGTCGGGTAATAAGAGGGATCAACAAATATAAGTTGATTGATAGTGACAATGCTTCCATTGTGAGGAAAATGAATCACACAAAAGAGCGTAGACACCACGGCCTGCATAGAATATATGTAATCACCCTCGAGGATCATATCAAATTCCATAGGGTCCTTTAAAACCATAAAATCAACTAAGACTATTTTTCCACTCAAAGTAACGGGTACTAATTGAGGGAGGAATCCCAACGGTTCACTAGATCTTCTGTCTAACGTCAATGGCCAATTAACAACTGTAACAAGGTTAGGGAAACCTAAATCTCTCCAAGCATAAGGGGATAAGATACTGACATAGGCTCCTTCATCTACAATGCATCGGTGAACCACATGGTTTCCGATATCAACCTTTATCTGGAAAGGTGTAGTAGAAGGAAGGCGAGGCCCAGTTAGACTATTCCAATCAAAGGAAATGATCCCAAAGCTTGGTAGGGGTTCACTTGACACAGATGCAGTGCCCCCATTTTCAAATACATCCGAACTAGTAATGCAAAAGAATTCAGGAACAGGTGCGTCAGTCTCCAAAGGACTAATGGGATCGATCGAAGATTGCATCAATTCGATCACTTCACTCTCCAAAGGAAGAGTGGGGTTGACCAAAGATTCCATTGGTTCAACCACTTCACTCTCTGAAGGGAGAGTGGGGTTGAACAAAGATTGCATTGGTTCAACCACTTTATTAACCAAAGGTTGATCAGGCTTTTGGGAATCTATAGACAGTTCAGGAGCAGAGGATCCTTCAGACATGGACCACACTCTCCGTACCTCTGGAATAGCAGGGCACCGGTGAGTAAGGTGATCTCCCTTAAAAAGCTTACAAGGGAACTTTGGCTTGCGTCCTATAATATTAGACTCCGTAACAAAAACAATACTCTCAACATGACTAGCATTGGCTGAAAGATTTCCCCCAGCATGACTTGCATTGGCTAGTTCCTTGCCCCCAACATGACTTGCATTGGCTGGTTGCTCAGAAGCATAATACTTTTGAACTGTGGACCACACTCTTTGCACCTCTGGAATAGCAGGGCATTGGTGAGTAAGGTGGTCTCCCTCGAAAAACTTACAAGGGAACTTAAGCTTCTGTTTATTAGGTTTGTCAACAATGTCAACTTTCTTAGCATGACTTGCAATGGTTGATTGTAACATCCCGAAAATAACAATTTTTATTTTTATTGTTTATAATATCAATATTTATAAGAATTATCTAATGCGGAATGAGATAACTAAATTGAACACTTAATTAAGCTAAGATAATCATAATGACGTGTCATCAACCTCAATTAAATAATTAAAATTTCTACTTCAGGTATTAACGGTTGTTAACTTCTTAAATGAGATATCTTTGTATGTGTATGAAAACCAGTACAGTTCATGATTTTGTTTAGGTTCTTGATCAAATATGCATGCTTCTATAGTTTGTACTGCTTTAAAATCATTGATGTATTGCTGACAGTTTGTTTGTTGATAAAAGGGGTCCTATGAGGCATTCTAGAGCTTACTTAGCTACATTTAGCTAAGGAAATTGAACTTGTTTCCATGTGCAGACCGCATGTAACAAAATCTTCATGATAGCATAAAAATTAGAGTACTTTGTTTTTCATAACGTCATCAATATAAAATTGTTAAGTGCTTCCTTACGACATTAGAAACTGCAGGTATGAATACAAGGAATTCTACTCCTAGCTCAACAATATTTTTACAAAGCTTCACAATATTATCAACCCAAATCAACTATCTTTCTATTGTATTGTTACAATTATCGTCAAGTAGTCGCTAGTGGCGATGTTGATATGATCAATACTATTATTTATTTAAGTGTGTAATTTCGATATTTATACAAATATATATATACTTTCGAAATTAACATTAGAGATGGTGTTTTACAAGATCTTAGTCTTATTCTAAGTATTGTACTCGTCATTTCCACACACCCTAACTAGAAAGGTAACTATGTAACTTATCATTTCTCTACCTATAGCATAGTATATTTCATTATTATGTGACACCAATAAAACTTTGGAATATATAGAATATGCATTACATATTGTTATTTGATATGAAATGAATTTTCTATTTTCAAACTATTAAAACGAAAGTATTAACATGAAATACAAATGAAATCATATATATTGTGTACACCATAGGGTATTATCCTATAACATCCACTAAAGGACTATAACAACTTTAATGAGGCCGTGGCTTGAGTGATAGTTTGAACTATGTTATAAGTATGAACTCATACCTAAGTAATAATGTTTTAAAAAGTAATTACCCACATCTTGACGATAAAGTGATGATATGACGGTTAATAAATTGTATTTGCAGGTTGATAGAGTTACGGTGGTATGAAAATAAATGCATTCAACATGGAAAGGGTGGCAACAATTCCACGTAGTCTAACCTTATGAACTTTGGGTGATAAAGAAGTAGAGATTTATAGTTGGCAAGGAACTCAGTTGTCTCTTCTTCCACACTATACACTGTATCGTTCTTTGATCAGCAAGGTTGGCAACTTGGTAGATGTTGGAAATTAATGAGGTATTAATGCAAATTTTGCTCGGCTTTCCACTATGTATTGTTGGCTCTTCCCTACCATTGATCACTCTAGATCTCAATCATCGGTTTGAGTAACCCTAAACTGGGTTGTTTGTATTGATGGCAAGTGTTTTGGTCTTTCAATGTTTCATTGTAATGAGGCCGATAGGCTGCCAAATGTTTAGGGTGATAGGAAGTGTTCTTCCAGGGTTTTGAACATGTAACTCATGAGAGTAAATGTTTTTAAAGGTTACAGGCTTCAGCTTCAAGCCAGAAGGCCGTGATATCATAGTAAGGAAGTGTAAGTGAGAATCAATTGATGAGAGCACTCGGTTGTTGGTTCTTTGGCTCTTTCGAAAGGTGGTAACCCTTGTTAGTTTTTCCTACGAGTGAGATGGATTACAGCTGGCCTCTGTTTGGCGCCATCGACAGTTGAAAAGGAATTCTTCAGGTAATGTAGTAAGAATTTTAATGTAAGTTAAAAACATTGTAGATTTTTGCATTTGGTTAAGTGTTATTTGCTTATAACCACTTGCTTGGTGTTTGGCAGGTTTTCTCTTTAGTGGAGGGGGTTTCTGCGTTACGAAAGAAAGGAAAAGATTCTTCAGCAACCGGGTAAGCTCCAGTGGTTCTTACCTGCCTTGTAGGTACCTTGATGTGTCTATCTCTGTGCCGAGAAGTGGAAAAATTTGCCATATAATAGTAATGACTACGAGCAAGGTTTTTGTCTTGTTTTAATTTAGATTATGCAAAGAGTAACATCTCAGTATTTTAAGATGCTACTTGGCTAATTGATGCCTGGCTGTGTTGATGGTAGAGACTCCAAACTTTCGTTTATTCTGCTAGACGTTTCAAGGGTAAAACCCTGTGTAGTTTTGTTGATTCATGACTCTATTTTAATTTTTTGGTTGATAAAGGACAAGTCCCGTGTAATGTGAAACCTTGACAGGTTTGAAAAGAAAATTTCTGTTATGTAAATTTAAAAGGGAACTAAGGACTGAGGGTTCTCTTGCACTTGCAAACTATGGCTCATTTCTTTGAATGGAAAGTTGTGTTTTGAAAGATAATCGTTAATTCACTATATAAAGATGTTTTCCTATAAGTCGTCCTCGTTGTGGATATTTATGATTGTAAAAAAAAGAATTGATGATGTCATTTGACAGATAAGTGTTTTATAGAGGCTTTGACTCAATGATCTAAATGTTTTATGAAAGGAACCCTACTTGGGCCTTTTCCTTGTCTACCTTACTATGTGGGAAAGAAAATTGAACCCAAGAAAACCTTAACTCATAAAAATAAATATTTTGAATCTGTATGTGTTTTAATAATTGAGTTATCAGCTAGATTAGACAAGGATACGAGTCATGCTTTCGACTTAGAAGATAAATAACTTCTTACTGTTCATCTTGGCAAATGTAAATAGTTACAATGATGTCTAGGGTTTTGATACAAAACCCGGTTTTGAAATCGATACTTACAGTTTATAATATATATAGAAATAAGATGGATGATGGAAAAACAAAGTTTATAATGTTTTCCTTATCTGATATAACTAGATAATCAATACAATTGTTATAATAGGAAATGAAAACAATGTGTGTGTGAACCATGAAAACTATGTAATGACTGTGATTTGCAACTTTGTCCATAATAAACACATTTATTTATTTGCAGCAAGTACTATTTATATTACAGACATGATATGATGTATGTGTAAAATTAGTCACAGCAGATCTAATGAACAAGTAAATCAATCACAACAGATGAACATAGAAAATATGGTGTAAAATTGTGCAAAACATGCAGCAGTGCTCAATATCCCAGTAAGGGTGAATAATTAAAATACGATACAGTAATCTGACTGAGCAATTCGAATTGCCTAAGGAGGTCATTCGAATCACTGAATGGAGTAGCTTGACTCCAACTAGGAGTCCTCATCATCAATCAGTGGTGGTCATCAATGCACAAGAACCAGTCATCCAGGTGTCAATCTGAGTCTAACTGAGTGTAACATGTGTAACTGAAGTGTGTAGCACTGATATAGGGAAGTGGGCTCAGTGGAGGGTGCATGGGAGGCTAATTGAAGTCAAAATAGGTCATCTAGTCAATCTGGAGGTCCAATGGAAGTGAAACAGTTAGTCGGGAGTGAAACTAGCCTCAAATCAGGGAGAATCGAAGCTAACTGAGTGTAACTGAAGTGGAACTGCAGTGGTAGGTGAAGAAGTGCACCCTTCTCTGGCAGTAGGTGAGAAGTGGGCGCCTTCCTAACTAGGAGGGATAAAACTCTGAAGTAAGTCGCTCTCGGGTGCTAGAATAAGGTGGCTAAGGTGCTGAAGGCATCAACCTGGTGATTGGGATGCATGCAAAGTGCATGCAAACCCTAATTCCATGCAAGATCCTAAAAAAGATGATGTGGATATCTGAACACCCCCCCTCAAGCTAGACTATGATGTGCAAAAAAAATAATGTGGGGCCCTGGTAACTAAGACCAAAGGTCACCCCAATACAATAATCCAAAAAATGTTGAAAATAAACTAAGTGAGGAAAGAGGGAAAACCCAGTGGGAAGAAAGCCCCTCTCAAGCTAAATCATAATAATGGATCGATCTATCTCCACCATGATGGAACTCACCCCCAACAGTGAATGAAGGTAAGAGAACTTCTTCTCAATGAAGCTCTTGGTGAAGATGTCTGCAATTTGCTCATCAGTAGGGAAATATTGCAGAATGATGGTGCAATCATGCACCAACTGTCGAATGTAATGCATATGAATCTCAATGTGTTTGGTCCTCTACTGCTGAACTAGATATGTGGAGATCTTGATATCACTTTGATTGTCACAAAATAGCACAGTCGAAGTAGTGCCACCAAAACCAAACTCGGAAAGAATACCCTGCAACCAAACTGCCTGAATGCAGGCATTGACTGCCCCTCGATACTCTGCCTCTGCTGAAGAAAGTGCAATGGCTGCCTGCTTTTTGTTGGACCAGCAAATAGCACCATGACCAATCATGAAAACATAGCCAAAATTGGACTTCCGATCAATGCTATCACCTACCCAATCTAAATCAATAAAACCAATGAAATCAAGCTCAGAATCTGCAGCATAATGTATGCCAAAATGTCTCGTACCTTGCACATACTGCAAGATCCGCTTGGCTACTCGCCAATGAAGCTCATGGGGCTGCTGCATATACCTTGACACGACACTCATGACATATGAGATATCAGGCCTTGAGTGTGTCAAATAAAGTAGTGAACCAATCAACTGTTGATACATACTGCAATCTGCAGGCGGTGTAGAATCTCCCTCCTCAAGACTGATTCCTGAGAGGAATGGGAATGGGGCTGCCTTACATTCAGCCATATTAAACTTCAATAATAGGTCGAAAGCATATTTTTGCTGAGATATAGTGATCCCATCAAAATTTTGAGCTATCTCCAAGCCCAAAAAGTGACTCAGCAAGCCCAAATCGCTCATGTCAAAAGCTAGATTTAAGGCAGTTTTTAGCTTGTTTATTGAAGTAAGAGTGCTACCAGTAATGAGAATATCATCAACATAAAGTACAATAACCAAAAAATTTCCTTTAACTCGCTGAAGATACACAGTCGGATCAGATTTGCATCTTTGGAAATTCTGAGACAGAAGGAAGGAGTCCATCTTTGTGTACCAAGCTCTTGGGGCCTGTTTTAACCCATACAAAGATTTCTTCAATCTGCAAACTAATGATGGATCTGATGTGTATCCCTCTGGCTGCTGCATATATACCTCTTTATCAAGGTCTCCATGTAGAAATTCACTCTTCACATCCATGTGGTGCACTTCCCAGTGCTTGGATGCGGAAATAGCCAAAACAAGGCAGATGGAATCCATCTTTGCAACCGGTGCAAAGGTCTCAGTGTAGTCCACTCCTTGGACTTGGGAGGAACCTTTTGCCACCAACCTTTCTTTTTATTTTTTGATAGATTCATCAGCAGCAACTTTCGTGCGGTAGACCCATTTACACTTCACTAATTTTCTTCCAGGTGGAAGAGAAACTAGCTCCCATGTGTTGTTCTTTTGAAGAGAACTGTACTCTTCATCCATGGCACTTTGCCATCTCGGATCTTGGTGGGAAGAATAGTATGATGTGGGATCTGAACCATCCATCAAATAACAAATCTCAGGAAGTAATGGATCAGCAATAGAAAGAGCCATACCTGCTCTTGTTCATCTCGGATTAGCAGGATTTCCAAGGTTTGAACCAGCAGATTGAAGAGAGTTTTGGGCCCACTTTGGTAACTGAGGAGGATCATAATGGTCAGATTCCGAACCTGATATGTCATGATCATCATGTGCTACTAAAATATTAGAAATATCAGAACTCATACCTTCATTATCGCTGCACGGATCTTCTTCTGGTGAAGGTGGTGAATCGGCAGTCTCTTCCTCGACTAGTTACAATTCTTGAAGCGGTTCTTCAAATTGCACACTGCGCACTATGAATATCTTTTTAAATCTAATATCCATGAGTTTATATGATTTTTATTCTTCCCCATATCCTATCAGTATGCACTCAATACTTTGTGGATCCAAAGCTCGTCTCTTCTTGGAAGGAATTCTAGCCCATGCAGTAGAGCCAAAAACTCTCAAATTTGACACATCCGGTTTGTGACCAAAAAATGCTTCGAAAGGAGTCATACCTTTCATGGATGAATGTGGAACATGGTTCTGTATGTA
This sequence comes from Larix kaempferi, assembly GCA_027924585.1. Lineage (NCBI taxonomy): Eukaryota > Viridiplantae > Streptophyta > Pinopsida > Pinales > Pinaceae > Larix > Larix kaempferi. The sequence continues at coordinate 3,134,641 of BSBM01001261.1, forward strand.
TGCAGCAACATTGATTTCTTCAGCCCAAATATTTGCAGCCAAACCTTTTGATTCAATCATGCATGTAGCCATCTCTTTCAGTGACCGATTTTTCCTTTCCGCTACACCGTTTTGTTAGGGTGTGTAGGAAACTGTATGTTGGATCTGAATTCCGCTTTGGGCACAAAGTTGCAACAAATAGGCCTTGATATATTCTCCACCATTATCAGATCTAAGAGCTTTGATCTTGCTCTCAATGGCTGTCTCAACAAAAGCCTTAAAATCCTTGAATTTTCCAAGCACTTCTGACTTGTTTTTTAGAAAGAATACCCATGTAAAGTGGGAAAAGTCATCAATAAATGTCAAAACATACCTTGAAATATTTAATGATGTATGGAGCAGTGGACCACTGATATCAGAATGCATCAACCCCAAAAATGTAGAAGCTCTGCTAGCTTTGCCGCAGTCGACTCTGTGCTCGGGGTGCTTCCCAATAATGCAACCAGTGCATATTCCCTTCGAGGAACGGAGTTGTGGAAGACCATCTACCATGGAATTGTTTGATAGCAGCAACAAATACTTATAATTAAGATGTCCAAATATTTCATGCCAAATCCTACTAACCTCATTACCATGTGTGCGAAGAGCAGTGGGATTTGCAAGCGGAATAAAGTGTGAAAACGCATAGCATTTTGCAGTGTGGTTTGCCTTTCCGACTGCAACAAGTCTTCCACTTTTGATATCAGAAATTTCAACTGTATTAGGGCCGAATGTAACTTGCTTCGGTTCACTAGTGTGTGTCATTTTATACACAGAAAGAATATTTGAAGCCAAGGAAGGAACATAGAGAACATTCTGAAAGCTTCCATGATCTACATGAATCGTACCTTTTCCCTTTGAAGAAATTTTTGAGTCATCTCCCAAATGGATGGGGATGGAGCTGTTTGGATTGAATGAAGAAAAAGAATCAATATTTGCAGCCATATGATTCGATGCACCTGAATCTATCAGGAGATTAGTGGGATTCGAAACAGTTGCCATGAGTGCTTGTCCTCTTTCATGATCATCATTCCTATCCTTCTTCCTTGCACCGTCAAGAAGAGTTATGTTGTTCTTTTCCAAAAGGAGGGCCATTTGATCTATAGTATTCTTCATACTTGAACTTTCAGGATGAAAGCCACGGTTGCAATAAGTACATTTAGATTTTTGGTTACCTTCTTTTCCCTTTTGCTTGAACTTTGAACTGGATGGTGCATCCGTCTATTTTCCTTTCTCTCTTTGCTTGTGAGGTTCGAATTTGGGCTTCTCCTTCTTTTGCTTTCCTTTACCATTCGAGATCTTGGGTCCTTGAACATATAGGGCTGAATCTTTGGAGCTTATGGACCCCATTTGAATCAACTTGTCATGCTCTTTTGTGACGGACTCAATGAAGGCATTCAAGGTAGGCATCTTCCAATTCAGGGTAGTTAGCCGACCGAAATTGAAAGTAGAGACAAATACCGAATAATATTTACCAAGCTTGCTGAGAATGGAGAGGATCAATTGTTTATCCTCTTTGATAACTCCACTGTTCTTCAACTGCAAGTTCAAGTTCTTGAATTTTGTGAAGAATTCATTAATGGTCTCAAAATTCTCAGGACTAAGGGCAATCAATTCATTCTCTAATTGAAAAGCCCTAAGCTTGTCCTGCTTGCCAAATAATGTTTCAAGTTGCTCCCATATAGATTTTGGAGTCTTCAATCCACTGAGATGGAAGTGAAGATCTTTGGATATGGAGAGACAAAGAATACCATAAGCTTCATCAAGCTTGTTGTAGTGTTTGGTTCTATCTGACAAGGTGTTTGGCTCCAATTCAAGACCAAGAGTGACTTGGTAGTAACCTTTTGAACGTAATATGATCTCCATATCATCTTTCCAATCAAAATAATTGAATGGGGTGAGGATAGGCTTTGAAGAAGAGTATTCCATTGCTATGAGCGATTGCACACTGATGTAGATAAGCTTGCAAGGGAAGAGTAGTGAATGCAAATGATGGAGACAATAATCTGCAAATCACAATAAACCAAGAACAATGAGGTTGAACAATCCACCCTTTTAGAGTTGCATCACACCTGGGATTGGAGATCAAACAATGTTGAATGGGTCCAATGTATCAGATCCAGGATTTATGTGGAAACTCAAGCTTCTGGAGTGGTATTGGAAGTATTTTCAAGCTTTGCATGCACAGGAGCGAATGCCCTTGAGATCTTTCATGCCAAAACTTTTGTAATTTTTGAGCAATTCACTCAAATCTTCTTGTAGAAACACTTGTAGAAAAGAGATCTTGTCCCTGCAATGGCTTTGATACCATGTAAAATTAGTCACAGCATATCTAATGAACAAGTAAATCAATCACAACAGATGAACATAGAAAATATGGTGTAAAACTATGCAAAACATGTAGCAGTGCTCAATATCCCAGTAAGGGTGAATAATTACAATACAATACAGTAATCTAACTGATCAATTCGAATTGCCTAAGGAGGTCATTCGAATCACTGAATGGAGTAGCTTGATTCCAACTAGGAGTCCTCATCATCAATCAGTGGTGGTCATCAATGCATAAGAACCAGTCATCTAGGTGTCAATCTGAGTCTAACTGAGTGTAACATTTGTAATTGAAGTGTGTAGCACTGATATAGGTAAGTGGGCTCAGTGGCGGGTGCATAGGAGGCTAACTGAAGTCAAAACAAGTCATCTAGTCAATCTGGAGGTCCAACGGAAGTGAAACAGTCAGTCGGGAGTGAAATTAGCCTCAAATCAGGGAGAATCGGAGCTAACTGAATTGGAACTGCAGTGGTAGGTGAAGAAGTGCGCCCTTCTCTAGCAATAAGTGAGAAGTGGGTGCCTTCCTAACTAGGAGGGCTAAAACTCTGAAGTAAGTGGCTCCCTGGTGCTAGAATAAGGTGGCTAAGGTGCTAGAGGCATCAACCTGGTGACTGGGATGCATGCAAAGTGCATGCAAAACCTAATTGCATGCAAGATCCTGAAAAAGATGATGTGGATATCTGAACTGTATGAAACTTTGAATTCCATTTATTTCCTATGTACATAGTAGAGATAAGAAAATACAATGTATCTGTACAGGAAATAAACAATGTTTGTTTTTCGTGAAACAATGGTGTATTATATAATAGATTAAATACTATACAGTAATTATTACTATTATTAGCTATAGGATAGAAAATAAAACATCACTCAATCACTGTATTTATTTATCAAATCAATGGCAGTTTGCCTATCTTTTCATTTATACTTAATTTGCTTCTCTATGCTAGAGTACGATGCATAAAACAACATGTGGAAAAATGTAGAGATTGGTTTATCAATTTAGATTATCATTTAAACTTAGCATTTAGACTTTAAACATAATCAGAAATACATTCTTCTCCTTAAAAGAAAAATAAGAAAAATAGAGATTACTAATTTTACTAAACATAACTATTAACTGAGATAAAGTAGAAAACTTTAAAACTTGGATTAATCTGTAGGGAAAACAAACAGCCCAAGAAGACTGTTCCACCCAACCAATTCCTGAAGATAGTCAAATACTTGCCTTAGGACCCCCGAGTCTATTCATTGAAGCACCAGGAGGAAGAAACTTAGGAACTTAGGGTCTCCACTTGCAGTAGCACTAACTGTTGAATCTTTAAGAACTAGCAGTCCAAAAGACCTGCACCAGTACCTCTGGTTCTTCTTAGCAAAATAGTATGCAGACTTATAATTGCACTCACAACTAGCCTCCCTATTCGAATCTCTCAGTGATCACCCGATGCACATGAAGAATATTTCTGCAGAAAATATTGTGTAAGAGCTGTCTGCTCAATTCGAATTTTCCTTATGAAGGTTGCTTAGGCCTTTTCAGTTGTTATTTGGTCATTAAATGAGCTGCCTACCCACTTCCACCACCTAGGGGATAATACCACATTATTATGGGTAGTTGTCCCATAACCAATAGCTAGTGGTGAAGTGCAATTGCTGCCATCTGTCCCATGCCTTCCAATAGCTTCCATTCATCCTAGTGGGTGAGTGAACACTCATTTAACAGTTCCCTTAGGTGTTTGTCTCCTACTTTAATTTATTAAATAATAATAATTCAGTAATTACATTCACATTTGACCAAACTTGGTCATAATTTCAAAACTTGAAATTAAAATTTAACATAAAGTATTTTTGCAAATAAAATATTATTTTCAGAATTTGGGTAGGTGACATACACCCCCCCTTAAGTCTCAAAAACGTCCTCGATGTTGGTTAATCACTTCTTGAGTGTTCCTGAAACAGAGTTGGGTATGCTTCTTGCATACTACTCTCCAACTCCCAAGTTGCCTCTTCTTGGCTAAGGTGCTTCCATTGCACCTTCACTTGTCCAATGGTGTGATTCCGGAGCAGAGTTTTCCTCCTTTCAAGGATACAGTCCGGTTTCACCTGAAAATCTCCGTCTTGTCCCACCTGTACATCATTCCAATTTACAACATGAGTAGTATCGTGTACATACTTCTTTAAAAATGATATATGAAAAACATTATGTATTTTTAAATTGGGTGGCAAGGCCAGTTGGTATGCCACTAGTCCAACCTTGGACAATATTTCAAAACGACCACAATACCTGGGTGCCAGCTTTGCATAGCTTCCCAATTTCAATGAACTCTTTTTCTGTCTTACCTTAAGAAATACATGTTCACCAACCTGGAACTCTTTATGAGTCATTTTTAAATCGACTTGACTTTTCTGCCTATATTGGGCAGCTTTCAAGTTTTCTTGTACTTGTTTCACAATTAGTTCTAACTCCTGCAATAATTCAGGTCCTAAAACAACTCTATTTACTGGGTCATTCCAAGAAACAGGTGTATCACATTTCCTACCATAAAGAATTTCAAAAGGACTAAGTCTAGCTTATGCATAATAATGATTATTATAAGCAAATTCTGCTAAGTGCAAGTAGTCTTCCCACTTACCAGGCTAATCCTTAACATACATTCTTAACAAATCTTCTAAAACTTGATTTACCCTTTATGTCTGTCCATCCGTTTGTGGATGAAATGTTGTGTTGAAATTTAAGGTTGTATTCAACCCCTTAAACAGTGACCTCCAAAAATTTTCGGTAAACTTAGAGTCACGATCTAAAATTATCACCTTCGGTTCCCATGGAGTCGAAAAATTTGTTTCATAAATATTTCTGCAATGTCTGGAGCCTTATGAGTAGTCTCCACAGGTATAAAGTGTGTTGCTTTGCTAAGTTTGTCCATTACCACCATGATAGAGTCATTTTGTTTCTGATTTTTAGGTAATCCTGTAATAAAGTCTATGCTTATCACTTCCCATTTCGAACTCGGTATAGGTAACGGTTGCAACAATCCAGCAGGATGTTGGTGTTCAACCTTCACTTTTTGACAATCCAAACATTTAGCTATGTACTCTGCTACTTCATCCTTCATTATGGGCCAATAATATTCTTTCCTTAGCATAGTAATGGTCTTTTGATAACCCGGATGACCAGAATAATGACTTTTATGCATCTCATTTAATATCATAATTTTTATTTCTGGTATGTCTGGTACATACAATCTGTTCGTATATAGCAATAACCCATTCTCCTTCAAGTTGTAATCTGCCATAAAAATTTTAGAACTATTGTTTGTTGTCTTTTCCTTCATTTTTCTGTATTCTTCATCTGTTTCATTCTTTTCAAGAATTTGATTTTCCAAATCTGTTAAATAAGTACTGATGGCTGAAATAAAATTCAGTTTTTCCTTATGACTCAAGGCATCTGCAACCTTGTTCTCCTTTCCTTTAATATGTTGAATTTTGAAATCATACTCACTTAAGAAGGTCAACCATCTAGCTTGTCTAGCGTTCAAATTTGTCTGATCTAATAAATATTTCAGACCCATATTATCTGTTAACAATGTGAATTTCTGCCAATAAGGTGGTGACACCACATTTTTAAAGCATGAATTACAACTAATAACTCTAGATCGTAAGTGGAGTAATTCTTTTCATGTACTTTCATCTTTCTTGATTCGTATGCCACCACATTCCCTTCTTGTGTTAAGACTCCACCGAGTTCGTCATTACAAGCATATGTGCAAACTATGAAATCTTTATTAGGATTTGCTATCCTCAGAATAGGTGTTGTAGTCAACAACTCCTTTAATTTCTTAAAACTATTTGAACATTTATGATCCCACACAAATTTCTTCCCTTTCTTCTGTAAGGAAGTTATGGGGTTGGCAATCCATGAAAAACCCTATATAAATTTTTTGTAATATCCCGTAATGTCCATAAATGATCTTACATCCAACACATCCTTAGGAATCGGCCAGTCATGAATGGCCTTTATCTTGTCGGGGTCAACCGAGATTCCTTCTTTAGAAATTATATGTCCTAGATACTGAATTTTGTCTTTATGGAATTCACACTTACTAAACTTAGCGTATAGTTGATGATCTCTCAGAACTTGTAAGATAATCCGTAAATGTTCATCATGCTCTTCTTTACTTTTAGAATACACTAAAATTTCATATATAAGCACAACAGCAAACTTGTCTAAATATTTGTGCAGAATATTATACATCCAACACATAAATATAGCCGGGGCATTAGTCAAGCCAAATGGCATGACTACGAACTTGTAATGTCCATACCGAGTTCTGAAAGCTGTCTTGAAAATATCTTCATCCTTAACCCGCACTTGATGATATACTGATCTTAGATCAATCTTTGAAAATATCATTGCTCCACACAGCTGATCAAATAGATCGTCTATGCGGGGAAATAGATACCGATTCTTGATTGTCATCTTGTTAAGCTAATGATAATCTATGCACAGTCTTAGGGTTCCAACTTTATTCTTAACAAAGATGACAGGTGCTCTTCAAGGAGACATGTTGGGTCTTATGTAATTCTTATCAATCAGTTCCTTCAACTATGATTTCAATTCGTTTAATTCCAGTATATTCATTCTGTATGGAGCTTTAGAATTTGGTACTGCTCCTGGTATTAACTCGATGGTAAAATCTAAATCTCTTTTAGGAGGTAATCCTGGAATCTCCTCAGGAAATACATCCTTAAAATCCTTTAGGACAGGTATTTCTTCTAATTTCAGTTTGTCCTCTTTGCAAATAAACTCATCATTTACTACATTTACTGCAAACAACTGGCATCCTTTCCTAACTGTCGTCTTAACTTGAATGGCTGAAATCTATCTAAGGGTTACCTTTCTTGGGATACCTTTTACTTCTACAGTTTTTCTTTCTTCATTTAAACATGTAAAACTTTTTTCATAACAGTTCAGAATGACATGATGGGCTTCTAACTAGTCCATCCTGACTATAATATCGTAAGATCCTAAAGGTAAAATATTCAACTTGATTTGTGTCTGTAATTGATTCATGGATAAAGCAAAACTTTCTATAAAATCTGATAGTTTCCTCTTTGTTCCAGTTTCTAGTCTAACTAACCAAGATTTACTGAACTTTTCTGTTTTTAACTTGAGACTTTCCACTATTTCTGGTGATATATAACTTAAGCTAGCACCTAGGTCAATTAAAATAGTAACAGGATGATTTTGTAGCATACCTTCAATCTCTACCATAGAGATTTGATGGTCTGCTTGCTTATTGTCAAGTGTTGTATTGATTCTGGGCATTTCCCTCGCCACATCTCCAATAGTAGGTTCAGTCTGAATAGAGTTGATGTTGTTAGCTGTCCGCTTCCTCAAGGGGCATTATGATGCATAGTGGGGGCCTTGACACTCGAAACATTTTATGGGTGTCTTTTGTGCATTGGTCCTGGTATTATTAGGTGCATTTCTGGGTGTTGTAGAATTCTGGTGTTGATTGTTTCTGGAATTGTTCCCTTGATAATTCTGATTCTGAAAATTTCTCTTTTGGAAACTGGAATTTCCACTGAACCTGAATTTTTTCTTTTTCAGCTCAAAATTGTTGGGCTTATGATTTTTCTAGTTCGACATTCCTTCTCTTTTCCGATTTGTGTCATAACAGAAAACTGCCTTTCTCATAGCCTCTTCCAAAGTTTTAGGACTGTCGTACTCGATTTTGTCCTTAATATTGAAAGGTAGGAAGCTCAAGTATCTTTGAATTTTTGGTTTTTCTTCTATGAGGTATGGAACATATCTCAGTAAGTTCAAAAATTTACTGTTCATTTCCTTCATGTTCATACCTCCCAGCTTCAAATCGTAGAACTCTTTGGATTTTTCTTCGTAGTACTGTTTAGATAAATACTTCTTTTTAAAGTATCGTTTAAAAGTACTCCAACTTACATCTTTATCTTTGATGCCCTTTACTCTTTTGATGTCCTACCACCAAATATCCGCTTTTCCGGTCAAGTTATATATAGCCATTTTTGCCTTCAAAGACTCTGAATAGTTATAAATATGGAAGTATTTCTTCATACCGGACAACCAAGCTTCAACTATCTCGCCCTTCTCAGGTTCTCCATTGAAAGTTGGAGGTCTAATCTTTTTTAACTCCCTAGAAATCTGCTCATACTCCTTATGATTTTTCCTTCTGGGTTTGAAATCTCCTTCACTACTATCACTGGTGTAGTTACGTTTCTTTTTATGCACTTCAATAGCATCTCCTAATGAGTTTGAACTGTTGTTCACCTCATTGGTTTTCATTTTCTTATTTTTATTAGCATGAGGCAGATCCTCAACTTTGGAGATATCTTCATTATCTCTCTCTTGCTCCTCAGTTGGGCATTGTTCAAACAACACTTGGTTTAATTGTTCTTATGCTTGCAAAATTATTTCATTGTCTTGTTTCACAGATCTTATTTCTTCCTTTAATTCATGAAAAGCATGTAACAATTCTGACGAACTGTTATTTAGTTCATCGTGATTTTCTTCTGCATAGTGTTGTCCCAAGCTGTGATTGTTTGGTTGAAATTTATCTTTCTACATGATCAGCTGAATTCTCCATACCTGTAGCTCAAAATAATTTCTGGACAACATCATAATTAAAATTCAAATTAGTAAAATTTTCTATCGCATGTTCTTGGACCTCTTTCAGGCCTAGAGTTCAAACATGAGCTCTAATACCACATGTAACATCCCGAAAATACCAACAACAATTTTTTTTTTTATAATAGCAATATTTATCAGAATTATCTAATGCGGAATGAGATAACTAAATTGAACACTTAATTAAGGTATGACAATCATAATGACATGTCTTCAACCTCAATTAAATAATTAAAATTTCTACTTCAGGTACTAATGGTTGTTAACTTCTTAAACGAGAAATCTTTGTATGTTTATGAAAACCAGTACAATTCATGATTTTGTTTAGGTTCTTGATTAAATATGCATGCTTCTATAGTTTGTAGTGCTTTTAAATCATTGATGTATTGCTAACAATTTGTTTGTTGATAAAAGGGGTCCTATGAGGCACCCTGGAGCTTACTTAGCTAAGTTTAGCTAAGGCAATTGAAGTTGTTTCCATGTGCAGACTGCAGATAATAAAATTTTCATGACAACATAAAAATTAGAGTACTGTGTTTTTCATAACGTCGTCAATATAAAATTGTTAGGTGATTCCTTACGAAATTAGAAACTGCAGGTATGAATACAAGGAATTCTACTCCTAGCTCAGCAATATTTTTACAAAGCTTCACAATGTTATCACCCCAAATCAACCATCTTTCTATTGTATTGTTACAATTATCGTCAAGTAGTCGCTAGTGGCAATGTTGGTATGATAAATACTATTATTTATTTAAGTGTGTAATTTCGAGATTTATAGAAATATATATATACTTTCGAACTTAACATTAGAGATGGCATTTTACAAGATCTTAGTCTTATTCTAAGTACTGTACTCGTCATTTCCACACACCCTAACTAGAAAGGTAACTATATAACTTATCATTTATCTACAAATAGCATAGTATATTTCATTATTATGTGACACCAATAAAACTTTGGAATATATAAAATATGCATTACATATTGTTATTTGATATGAAATGATTTTGCTATTTTCAAACTATTAAAACAAAAGTATTAACATGTAATACAAATGAAATCATATATATCGTTGACACCATAGGGTATTATCCTATAACATCCACTAAAGGATTATAACGACTTTAATGAGGTCATGGATTGAGTGATAGTTTGAACTATGTTATAATTATGAACTCATACCTAAGTAATAATATTTTAAAAATTAATTACCCACATCTCGATGATAAAGTGATGATATGACGGTTAATAAATTGTATTTGCAGGTTGACAGAGTTATGTTTGTATGAAAATAAATGCATTCAACATGGAAAGGGTGGCAGCAATTCCACATAGTCTAACCTTATGAACTTTGTGTGATAAAGAAGTAGAGAGTTATAGCTAGCAAGGAACTCCATTGTCTCTTCTTCCACGCTGTACACTATATCATTCTTTGATCTGCAAGGTTGGCAACTTGGTAGATGTTGGAAATTAATGAGGTATTAATGCGAGTTTTGCTTGGCTTTCCACTATGTACTGTTGGCTCTTCCCTAACGTTGATCACTCTAGATCTCGATCGTCGGTTTGAGTAACCCTAAACCGGGTTGTTTGTATTGATGGCAATTGTTTTGGTCTTTCAATGTTTCATTGTAATGAGGCCGACAGGATGCCAAATTTTTAGGGTGATAGGAAATGTTCTTCCAGGGTTTTGAACCTGTAACTCATGAGAGTAAACATTTTTAAAGGTTACAAGCTTCGGCTTCAGGCTAGAAGGCCATGATATCGTAGTAAGGAAGTGTAAGTGAGCATCAACTGATGAGAGCACTCGGTCGTTGGGTCTTTGGCTCTTTCGAAAGGTGGTAACCCTTGTTAGTTTTTCCTGTGAGTGAGATGGATTACAGCCAGCCTCTGTTTGGCACCATTAACAGTTAAAAAAGCATTCTTCAGGTAGTGTAGTAAGAATTTTAATGTAAGTTAAAAACATCGTATATTTTTGCATTCGGTTACGTTTTATTTGCTTATAACCACTTGCTTGGTGTTTGGTATGTTTTCTCTTCAGTGGAGGGGGTTTCTGCGTTATGAAAGAAAGGAAAAGCTTCTTCGGCTACTGAGTAAGCTTCGGTGGTTCTTACCTTCCTCGTAGGTACCTTGATGTGTCTATCTCTATGCCGAGAAGTGGAAAAATCTGCGATATAACAGTAATGACTACGACCGAGGTTTTTGTCTTGTTTTAATTTAGATTATGCAGAGATTAACCTCTCAGTCTTTTAAGATTCTACTTGGATAATTGATGCCTGGCTGTGTTGATGGTAGAGACTCCAACCTTTCATTTATTCTGCTATACATTTCAAGGGTAAAACCTTGTGTAGTTTTGTTGATTCACGACTCTATTTTAAGTTTTTGGTTGATAGGGGACAAGTCTCGTGTAATGTGAAACCTTGACAGGTTTGAAAATAAATTTTCTGTTATGTAAATTTAAATGGGAAATGAGGACTGAGGGTTCTCTTGCACTTACAAACTATGGCTCGTTTCTTTGAATGGAAAGTTTTGTTTTGAAAGATAATCATTAAAATCACTGTATAAAAATGTTTTCCTATAAGTTGTCCTCGTTGTGGATATTTATGATTGTAAAAAAAGAATTGATGATGTCGTTTGACTAATAAGTGTTTTATAGAGGCTTTGACTCAATGATCTAAATTTTTATGAAAGGAACCCTACCTAGGCCTTTTCCTTGTCTACCTTACTATGTGGGAAAGAAAATCAAACCCAAGAAAATCTTAACTCATAAAAATAAATATTTTGAATCTGTATGTGTTTTAATAATTGAGCTATGAGCTAGATTAGACAAGGATATGAGTCATGCTTTCGACTTAGAAGATAAATAACTTCTTACTGTCCATCTTGGAAAATGTAAATAGTTACAATGATGTCTAGGGTTTTGATAAGAAACCCAGTTTTGAAATCGATACTTACAGTTTATAATATATATAGAAATAAGATGGATGATGGAAAAACAAAGTTTATAATGTTTTCCTTATCTAATAGAACTAGATAATCAATACAATTGTTATAATAGGAAATTTAAAGAATGTGTGTGTGCAACGTGAAAACTATGTAATGACTGTGATTTGCAACTTTGTCCATAATGAACACATTTATTTATTTGTAGCAAGTACTATTTATATTGCAGACATGATATGATGTATGAAACTTTGAATTCCATTTATTTCCTATGTACATAATAGAGATAAGAAAATACAATGTGTATGTACGGGAAATAAACAATGTTTGTTTTTCATGAAACAATGGTGTATTCTATAATATATTAAATACTATACAGTAATTATTACTATTATTAGCTATAGGACAAAAAATGAAACATCACTCAATCACTGTACTTATTTATCGAATCAATGGCAGTTTGCCTATCTTTTCATCTATACTTAATTTTCTTCTCTACACTAGAGTACGATGCATAAAACAACATGTGGAAAAATGTAGAGATTGGTTTATCAATTCAGATTATCATTTAAACTTAGCATTTAGACTTTAAACATAATCAGAAATACATTCTTCTCCTTAAAAGAAAAATAAGAAAAACAGAGATTACTAATTTTACTAAACAGAACTATTAACTAAGATAAAGTAGAAATTTGTAAAACCTGGATTAATATGTAGGGAAAACAAACAGCCCAAGAAGACTATTCCACCCAACCAATTCCTGAAGAAAGCCAAATACTTGCCTTAGGACCCCCGATCCTGTTCACTGAACCACTTGGAGGAAGAAACTTACGAATTTACGGTCTCCACTTGCAGTAGCACTAACTTTCGAATCTTTAAGAACTAGCAGTCCAAAAGACCTGCACCAGCACCTCTAGTTCTTCTTAGAAAAATAGTATGCAAACTTATGATTGCACTCACAACTAGCCTCCCTATTCAAATCTCTCAGTGATCACCTGATGCACATGAGGAATATTTCTGCAGAAAATATTGTGTAAGAGCTTCCTGCTCAATTCGAATTTTCCTTATGTATGCTACCTAGGCCTTTTCAGTTGTTACTTGGTCATTAAATGAGATGCCTTCCCACTCCCACCATCTAGGGGATAATGCCACATTTTTAGGGGTAGTTGTCCCATAACCAACAGCTAGTGGTGAAGTGCAATTGCTGCCATCTGTCCCATGCCTTCCAATAGCTTCCATTCCTCCTAGTGGGTGAGTGAACACTCATTTAACAATTCCATTGGGTGTTTGTCTCCTACTTTAATTTATTAAATAATAATAATTTAGTAATTACATTCATCTTTGACCAAACTTGGTCATAATTTCAAAACTTTGAAATTAAAATTTAACATAAAATATTTTTGCAAATAAAATATTATTTTCAGAATTTGGGTAAGTGACATTGATTCAGTGTCTCCAGTATGACTCACAAGAACTGGTGACTTGTAATTAATATGAACAGCAGTGATCAACGACGTGTCCTCAACATGACTAACAATGGTTGAAGAGATAATTCCAGTATGATCTGCAGTGACTGAAAATTTTCCCGCAACATGACCTCTAGAGGTTGGGTGGATTCCCCCAACATGACCTTCAGAGGCTGGGTGGGTGCCCCTAGCATGACCTTCAAAGGCTGGGTGGTGAGGTTCAGTATGATTCATAGTGACTTAGTGTTATTTCCCAGCATACCCTCCAGAGGCTAGGTAAGTGCCCCTAGCATGACCTCTAGAAGCTAGGTGGCTGCCCCCTTGCTTTGACATCTTCTTCCTATTCTTCCTCCGTTTATTCCATTTAGACTGTTGGTTACTAGTATTACTACTTTCACCACATGAGGTAGAAGGAGGAGGAGAAGATGTTACTGGTGAAGCGGGCATAGGTTTCTGATGCTCTTGATGTGAGGTTCTTACTTGAGAAGCATCAGGAGCATGCAAAGCATTCGGAGTGGAAAACAACCAAACCGGTAACCCTATAGTGAATCCCGGAAGATTCAAGGTAGCCATTGAGGGAGTACCAATGTTCCCAATGAATGTAAAAGCACAAGTATCCCCTTGAACAGGGGTCCCTTGATTGGTGCTCACCAGGATTTTATCCATAGTTCTGACTCAATGGGCCAGAAATATCTAAGGCCAACTAAGGGTGAGAGGCACAAAGAGCACACCACTACAAAATCCTAAGTATCCAAAACCAGGAAAACAAGGATGGTGAATACTCCCTATAGAAAGTCTGGGATGATCAGGGCCCATAACAAGCTAGTAGACCATCAAAGAACAGTTATACAGCGTCCAGTTCAGGTCCTCTAGGTGCAAGCGTTTGAATCACCATACCGCTTTCCTGGGATTATTTTAAAGGGTTACCTTCCGTATCTGTCCTAGGTACAATGAAAATAGCCTTTCATTGCCACCTGTGTAAGAATCCCTAAAGTCAAGATACTAAGGATACCATTAACATGAAAGAAGCTCTAGGGGACAGTCGTAGGTCCGACTAGAACTCATGGGTAGGGTAGCTAAGCCCGAAATCCAAAAGGATCCTCGTACGCAAACCAGCCTTGGTGTATGCTCCGAATGAAAAGTGAAGGGGTATCCTCACTATTTCATCTTTGCAAGACCTCGTGCTTAACTCTGGTTTCAGTGGAGCTTCCAGAACAACTTTGATGTCAATGGGTTTACCTAAAAACGGTCTCACTATGATTATTGAGTAATGAAAATGGTTTCGGATAGTTAAAGTGTGTTCTTATCCGAAACCCTAGCCTAAACTAGTTGGTGTAGTGACATCCCTAGAAAGAAAAGTTGCTAATAAATTTTATTAATTATTCTTTTTAAGGGTTGTTCTTTACTCAAAGGTTGTAGTGCATTGTGTGGCATGGTTGTGACAGAAAGTAAAGTGCATAAATGAAACAACTTTCAAAACAACAAAATACTCTTTTTGTTTTTCCGTTTATGCTCTTTCCAAAATGAAAACTAAGCAAACCTAAAACAGGTTTCTTTTTTTATTTTCTTTTCAAATTCAAAAAAAAAGTAAAATACACTACTTCAAAATGATTATAAGTCTCACTACTTTAAACTACCAAACTCATTTTTTGCCTTTTTTGATATATGTAAAAGAAAAGAAACTTGAAAATGGAAGCAAGTAAGACCTAAAAGAGAAATGTGAGTAAGGAAAAGCAACTCTAAGGCTCACAACAATCAAATTGATGACTTGACAAAGATTTGTCCTACAAAGTTTTTCAAAGGAAAAAGCTTTGGGCTTGGAAACAAAGCGAAAAGAAAACATGGATAAGAGATGCTTGTAATAGAAAGGAAAACCTCATAGGTTTCTCCAAAGCACAAAAAACCCTAAGAAAACACTAATCCAAGCAAAAGGTAAGCAAGTGAACCAAAGATGACCTTACAATCACAAAGACTCGAAAGAAAGCAAACTAAAGGACTTCAACTTACTTGGACCGAAACTGACAAAGCAATCAAAAAGTGTCTAGACTCAAAAAGATTTTGAAAACACCCTAAGGACTCCAACTTGGGGTCAAACCCTAAATCAAAGGATAAGACATCGTCAAAGCATGCTAGTGTTGCCAGAAACAAAAAATGTTATCAAACAAAGGTTTGTATGACTGTAACAAGCATCTAGGGTACGAGCATGTAGTTATGTCCAACAAGGAACAGTGCACGGTCTTCAAAAAGATTCCCAAACAAGGAAGACACCTCAAAGAGTACTCAAGCAAGTGAAGATGGGTTAAGGGACTTAACAAAGGCAAACAAGACTCAAAAATGACTTACAAAGCTCAGGGATCAGTTAAGAAGGCAAGGCAAAAGACTAGAAATGAGACCAAACAAGTGCAAATTAAAACCTAATAGCAAACAGAGAGTTACAGGAAAATGCCATACTGTGCATTGCATAAACCTGCGCACACTGGGAGATGTGCCCTACTGTGCAGTAGTAAAAGCAGTGATCATCATCAGGTATGCACTACTTAATATAAGTAAGCCTAGCGCACATGTCGGAGGAGGCAAAAAATAGGCCTTGCCACATGAGACTGAGATGAGTCAAGCAAGCAAAAACAGGTAACAGTGACCTATAGGGCCTCCCAGACTATCGAAAAGACCAAAAAGTACTGGAAGAAAAACTAATTAGGTCTCCTAGAGCATAAAACAACCGGTTCCCCAGTGGAGTCACCAGTCTGTTGTTCAGGATTTCTACCTTATAGCGAGGAGAGGGACACTACCAATTTCTGGGGTGACAGGTAAATACATTGATCATATCACATAGGCTTCTACAAAAGGAAAGAGATCAAGATTATTGAAGGCATACCTTATTAATGATGTTCGATCCTAGCTTTCGCTTGCTCCTTCGATCGATCCTTCACTTGATATTCCGCTTGATGAACCTGCAATACAAAATATACCTTCCTCAGCGTACATTGACTAATATAACAACGATGAAATTGAAATGCAATTTAGACATCAAATACAATCAATCATTTAATCCAAACAAATATGCAATCCATTAGACATTTGATTGGGACAGGAAGGGTATTTCAACCTTTATTGTCAAAAGCAAATAACTAGTACAGTTATACCTGATCATTCAGAGTGCTTGTGTAACCAGATTTTGGGCTCCTTCTCTTCACACTAACTTTGGAATTCCTTTAGCATAACAACCCTTAATGCATAGTTTCTCCCTCTAGTTCTCTAATTGAGTCTAACTAGCCTAAGTCTAGTCTCTCTCTTCTATCCCCCTTGTATTTATGGGACAAGGTAGGCATTTTGGATCGAGATGTAGTTTGATTGGGAGGTTGGGGAAGTTGCAAACCAACTTCAACTAATCCCAATTCGTCAAACTAATATATTTTTTGATTTCATCTTAAGATATGCACGAGTTTTCAACAGTAGAGTAGTGCATAATATGCAACTTCACTGCTTTACAACTAGCGTTTGCAAGATATCTAGAGGTGTGTACTACTATGCAAGAGCTAAAGTAGAGCATACTAGCTGGTGTGTGCTAGTTTCCTTCAATAGAGTAGGGCACACTTCCTGATGTGTGCTGGTTTCATGCCCGAGGAGTAGCGCACATGTCAAAATGTAAGGTAAATCAAGGTTTTGTCAGCTGCTGAGGGGTAAACCAAGTCCATGCATCACCTAGGTCAATCTAGCTCTTCAATCCAAGTTGTCCTTTTGTGTGATCGACAGCTAAATGTGATCACAGACGGAGAAATGCAGATTTGACCTATAACATTGAGAGACAAGCCATACTTTCTGCATTTCTCAAAAGTTTGCTTCAGATGCTGAAGACGATCTTTGTTAGATTTAGAAAATATTGTCATATCATCCAAGTATATAACAATAAATATGTCATTTTCACCTATGAATTCTATGTCCATGGCCCTTTGGAATGTCGCGTCAGCGTTCATAAGACCAAATGGAATTTTATCATACATAAAAGTTCCCCATGGTGTAGTGAAGGCTGTCCTTTCCCTATCATCTAAGTGCATGGAAATATGATTATAGCCTGAGAACCCATCCATCATAGATACTCTGGTCGACCCTACCACCTTTTGAAGAATATGATCCATTTTGGGTAAGGGGTAATTATCCTTCAAAGAACAACTGTTCAGGTTTCTGAAATCAACACAACACTAGATTTTTTCATTTTTCTGTCTGACTGGCACCAGATTAGCCACCCACTCTGAATATATTAATGGAATGATGATTTTTGCATCAAGCAGTTTCCTTACCTGCTTTTCAATTACTGGTAGCAAGATAGGGTTCACCTGTCTCGACTTTTTCTTCATTGGCTTAACATCTAGCTTTAAGGGAATCCTATGTTGTATTATGGTAGTATCATAGGTTCTCAGGTCTTCATATTTCCATGCAAAAACAACTACATAATTTTTTAACAATTCCTCATACCTTTGCGTTTGCTCAATTGTGAGGGACTGAGAAAGTTTTATGAATTTGGGATCCTCCATGGTACTGAGATTTACCTCCTGTACAACCTCAGTAGTTGGTTGTACCATTGGTTTGTCTGGAATTTCATTTTTATCGAACAACTACTCTAACGGAACCAGTCCTTTAGGAATGAAGTTACTTTTTAGCTGCAGGAACTTGTGGGCAACAATATGTTGCGTCAACCTAGGGCTTGTAGCGTCTTCTATCTGTGAGCTACGTTCTTCCATCTCCCCATTATTACCGTCTATGTCAATATTTGAGAATTCCCCGACAAGCTGCAAGAAGTGTTTGATTTGTTGGTCATCTTCGAAAACCTGCCAACTTTTGATGTTGTGAGTGATGGAGGGGCGATATTGCATTTCAACCTCATAATTTAATTTTGGATTCTTGGGAGGCTTGAAAGAACTTTCCATCATGGCCAATGCATCAGCTTGTTGATTTTCTTCCCGGGGGACAAAAGTAATGTTGAAGGCATCAAAACAATTCTTAATGAGCTCCCAAGCAAGATTTCGATATGCTCTGAGACTTGGATGTTTGGTTTTATAAATAATTCTAATCGATTGACCACCAGTTCAGAGTCTCTAAAAATTGTCAACTTGGTGTTTTTTAAGTCCCTTGATGCTCGGAGTTCGAGGATGAGTGCTTCATATTCATCAACATTGTTTGTGGTGTCAAAATCTAACTTGTAAGACAAACTGATTTCATCTCCCAATGGTGATGTCAATACTGCACCGGCTCCGGACTCTTCTTTGGCAGAAGCTCAATCGAAAAAGAGTTTCCAGACTTGGTTCTTGCTATATTCAGTGGCTGGTTCGGTTGCCTGAACCTATGCAATTTATCCTTTATATGGATCTCCCAATGATAATATGTAACAGCCCATGTCTTCATCGATTGCATATATAGGATAATTCATAGGATTGTCTTGATCGCTTATAACATAGGAAAACACTGCTTCTCTATACAACCGTTTGGTCTCTCCAGCAAAAATGGGTATTGTAGCGTACGTCACGTCCATGTATATGGTTCCTCCTAGTATTTTAGCCCAGCTCCTTGACAGAAGAATGCCATATTTCACTGGGACATCCGCTACCACCACGCCCATCATTACACTCTTGGCTGGAATTTGGGCAAGAGTGACCACCAAGTATTTTATCATTCCTATGCATTTTACCTTTCTTGAATCGAAACTATAGAGATCATGATATGGCCTGGTGATCTCCAGTCCCAGTCGTTCCATGATAACTTTGGGCATTAGATTGTGAGATGCTCCAGAATCCAACATAAAATTATGCAGAAGTTTCTTGTGTATGTTCAGGGTGACATAAAACGGGGTAGTGGGCTCCTCCTTATTATCGATGTGTGGGCCACATTGAAAAGTAGGGGCTTCATGATTTAAATTTATGGAATCTTGTTGATCTATGCTTTAGACTATGTGTAACATCTTATCAATTTGGCTTTGATACATATGATTCCTTATTAATTCAATTAATGGAACAACTATCTTTAGTTTGTTCGGTTCCTGCTCTAGACTGAAAGAGGTGGACCCCTCTTTGGGGATCGAATCTACCTTCTTATGGGAGCTTATGCCTGGCTGACTTTGGCTATCTAGGACTCTAACCTTGACTTCCCTATCATTTGGTAGGTTCTTTTTTTTTGATAGGGAGGGAGCTTGGGGAGATTTTGCTTGAGCTGACTTCCATGGGGACTTTTTAGGGATAAGTCCGCTCTGTCTATTTACCGTTTCTAGCCTTGGTCTCAAGTCATACTTTCTTTGCGTCTTATCTAGATGAGCACTATGAAAAGTAGGGTGATCGTCAAGGAATTGGTCATTTTCTTGGGAGTCAAGGAGGTCTGGGCTGATTTCTTCATATAAGAGTGAACTCTCATAATCTTCTCTAGTGAGGTGCATGATATGGGAATCTTCTTCCATCCAATTTAGCTTTTCTTCAAACTTTTCATAATCTTCCTCTGTTGTAATTCTAACTAGATTATTTTCATTTTCACGAATAGGAGGCATTAATGGTTATTCATCATTCCTCTTCTCTCTATATGCCATCTGCGGATTAAGGGCCTTTTGAATTGATTAGGAGGACGAACATGTGACTATCTGTTAGGACTGCTACTCTCGAATTCCATTCTGGTGACTTTATTTGACAAATTCATGATAATGTGGGTCATCTCGTCAATATTTGTGTCTTGAGAGTCCCTTATTTCTGAAGAAACACCTTCCTCCTTAAACTTTCTTTGTCTTTTGGTTCAATATCATTGGCTATTTTAAGCTTGCCTCCTGCTCTCATATTTCCTTCAACGTCTATGGCGTCATCTTGCATATTGTTGAGTGAGAGTGGTTTTCTCTCCCTTAATGTTATGGAAAAATCTGAGGGGAAAGCTGCTGCATAAGTAACTTGAGCTGCTGCTTCAGTAGGAAGAATGTCCTCGGGAATCATGAAGTATAACTTGTTGAATCTCGCAGTAAAGTCGGCCACATTTTCAGATTTATTCTTCTTTAGGGCGGAGAATTCCATTAGATAATAGGACTATTACATTTAACTCCCCACTTCTTGACAAAAGTGGTTTCCAGGATCTCCATAGTGCCATTGGAGGAATTATGTAGTGATCTGAACCATTTTCTAGCTTATCCTTCCAACAACTAGGCAAAAATTCACATAAACACATCATCGTGTTCAATCAGGATATTGTCAGTGAAATCTTGGAACTGGTCTACATGATCTTTAGCCGACGTTCCCTTGTTGCCATCATACTTTGGTAGCAACTTCAAGTAGTGGGTAGGCATATCATTTAGGGGCATGGGTAATTGCAGAGTTCCATGTTGGCTCGCCACCCATCTTAGTGTTCTAGGTGGTGGTGGTGGTGCTCCTCCGCCTCCTCCTACTAACATGAGGTGGTTGGAATCTAAATTTTATGCTTGTGAGGCAATGAAAGACTTGGTTGGATTTGTATGAGCTACAAACTCTTTGCTTACAGCAGGGATCTTTTGAAAACTAGGAAAATAACAAGGAGCGTGAGAATCCTAAGGAAAAGGTTCTTTTTCAGGGGTTCAGACAACAAATTCAGATTGAGGGAATCGAGGTCCAAACAAAGGGGAGGAGAAACTTCATTGATACTTTGGTGAAGTAGACTGGTATCTCCCTCGTCTATGTCTCCAAGAAACTTAATATTATAGGGCCACAAATTCTTTGTGGCTAGGGTTATGGCGGGTATGTCTTCGTCTAGATGCCAGGTTTTCTACTATGGAGTTTCCAATTGGATTATAGCCTACAACCCAATTTCATCCCCTATGAAACTGGAAGCATATAATTTTTTTGTTTTCCCCAGGGAATATTTATCTTATTGATTGCGTATCCCCGGAAATGGCACCAAGAAAGATGTTAGTCCCATAGACGTTCTAAGGCTATCTTTAGAACTATGCTTGGGAATCAATAATATCTTCTGAATTCATTACTGAATCAAAATCACAATTGACGAAAAATAATGTGGATATCCAATATTGAAATATATGGGCAGTATTTCAATGTGCCAAAAACCAAACTTTTAGTATCAATGGAAAATGAAATGGCATAAAGTAAAGGTACTGTAGAGAGTAAATATTTATTCTATGTGAAAGAATGACGTGTTGAGCCTAGGGAAGGAATTCAACAGTCTTAACAAAATGATCACAAAACCGCCATTGGATAATACGAGGATATCACCTCCAGATGAATTAACATGAAAACTTCATGTGTTAACCATCTTTAGAAGAAATAATTTAAGCAACTGCACTCATATTAAACCCATAACAAATTTATGAATCATACACAACATGAAAGAGATGAATAACAGGAGAAAATACTAACTGTACACATTAAATTTTTGAATCCATAAAAGCTTCAAGATAAGGCAAATGATATTCATCTTTCTGTATTGATCGAACTGTCAAATATTAGAAGTGATACCACTTACAAAAGAGAGCCGACCCTTTGGCTACTACCTATTTGGATATATATAGCCTTCATATTCTCTACAACAGAAGTTGTTACGATTTGTTACAGCCCAACAACTTTAAGTATTTCTGTTTGTGCTCTCTGACAGAGTCTATTACAAATAACAGTCAAATGGAATACTATTAGCTATCCTATGACTATGACCCGGGACCACTTTGCTGGAAAAGAAGTACATCCACCTGGACAAAACTCTCACCAATATGAGACATACATGTATTAGCAATGTTCCTCTTCTTTCAGAGCTATTACCAGCCTTTGACACACTCGTTGGACTACTTATGGCCTCATGAAGATGTAGATGTGGCCACCCTACTGTAGTATGTTGCTTTGCAGAACCTTTATCATTTATCCCTTCTACCCCATCTAAGCCCTTTTCTCTAGAACCTTGTTCTCAACGAGGAAAAAGAACATCTATGTTGCAAAGATTTGAGACCTGATTCCTTCATCACCCAATTAAATTGCTCAAGTACTAGTGCTTCACCATTTGATCATCCTTTGTTGGGACCGGCCCCCCTGCCTTCCATGCTTTTACATTTAGAAGTACCATCTCTTTTTTAACCACTGTAATTGTTGAATTCTCCTTAGACATCTCGGGTGAGACCTTAGGATTCTCCCCCCTGAATGTCTATGAATGCTCATCTATGGGCTTCTCCTGGACGCTGGTCATTCGATTCCTTAGTGATCCTTGCGATCCTCCACTAGAGATAAAATGTGCCATTGAGAACACTTATATTTCAGCTTAATCTAGTCAAACCTGATCAACTTGTGCATTTCAAGCTCTGCGCTCCAGACCAATGAGGCTTAGGAGCTTCATGATTCAAACTTATGCAACTGCGGGAGTATTTGTAGCATCGCTCGCTTGATCCTCAAAGAATGCACTATACCTAGGAAATGATTACACAACTACATTTCAGGCTTTACGTGCTGAGCGCGGACTGCACTCTGTATGGTGATGGCGACAATAATGAGCACTTGGAGAAGCTACTTGAAAATGACAATGGGAGCTTACAATACCACTAAAAGGAATCTCCTTGAAGCTGTTAGGATATTCCTATACTCCATCCTAGTCCCACCAATATTTTGATCATTTACATTTTCATTCATGCATGCACTTTTAGGGTTTGCATGCATTCTAGGGTTTGCATGCATCCCAGTCATCAGTCTAGCACCTATCCCTCAGTTAGCCAACCCCCAAGGGCTTCTCACTATTTAGTTTTAGCCCTCCAGTTGCTTAATGCACCCTTCTTCCTTGATTTTAGGGAGAAACTCGCCCTTCTTCACCTACCAATCCAGTTGTCTTCAGTTTACACTCAGTTACACTTAGTTACACTCAGTTACACTCAGCTACACTTAGTTACACTCAGTTACACTCAGTTACAGTCAATTACAATCAGTTACACTTAGTTACACTCAGTTACACTCAGTTACACCTACCAGAGTTAGTTTGACTGATGGTTGACAGTTACTTGAGCATTGATGACTCCACTGATGATGATGAAGACTTCTAGTTGTGCTCCGATGATCATGAGAACATCTAGTTGTGCTCCGATGACACTCTATTGATCTTATGATCACTCTGAGAGGCTAATTCGAATTGCCACCTTAGGCATTCGAATCCTCTCTACCATTGTACTATTTATTTGTCCATATTGTGATTAATTAACTAGTGTGTGTGAAGTATTATTGCTTCTATCTAAGTTCTATTGTACCATATTATTCTATTGCTCATTATACTATATTGTTCACTCTTCTTCTATTTTCCTGCTTAATCATAATTACTCTTGTGAGGTATACATCATCTCTTAGATCTGCTATGAGGATTTTCAAATGGCATCAAAGCATGTTGAGAGTATTGTTTATCTCCATTCTTGAGAGTTTTTTGCAGGTTATTACCAAGATTTCAAGTGCAGTAGTTGCAGCAGTTTCTGCATTTTTGTAGCAGTAGCAGTTGTAGTTATTCTATATTGTTTTTGCAGGTCTTCTACAACTTCCATGTATTCATCAGGAATTACTCCTCTTTCTCCCTTCAACTATGATGAATGGAAACCACCAATGATAGCTCATTTGAAGAGACATGGTCTCTTTGATTATTGTTTTGAAAGAGAGTTTGAATCCTATACTGAAGAGTATGACTGGTTAAGTGAAAGTGAACAAGCTTGTGCAGTCATGTGTCATGTTATGTCTCCTTGCATGATAAATGAGCTCCCTTATATTTCATCTCCAATAAAGATATGGGCTTACCTGGATGAAATATTTGGCAGACAGAATGAAGGACTTGGTCCTAACCCATTTGAAAGCAAGCAAAGTGATGCATTCGCTCCTCTTGATGGTCTCTCAGATCATGAACCAGTATCATCTCATATTGAAGTTGTTGACAAAGAACTTGCAAATTCTCCACTCATGCTCAAACTTTCTTCTCTTTCTATACCAGCTCACACTCTAGATATTGCAGAAGGTCCTAAATCCTCTCTTGCACCAAAGTCTGTTGGTTTGCATCATGATCACATGATTATTTCGGAGGTAAAATCAGCTATTGGAGGTAATGCATTCGCTCCTCTCAATCAATCATCTCTTTTATACTGCTATATGATCATTAATTCATGCTTTTAGAAGGTTATTGAAGAATATGGCCATTGCCACCCACTTGAGATAATTTCTCATGCATCCATTGGTTTTGATCTCACCTCTTATGGTTCAAAGGAGATCTCAAGAAACCATTGCCATTTGCTTGGGATAATTTCTCATGCATATGATAGTTTTGATCTCACCCCTGTTGGTTCAAAGGAGATCTCAAGAAACTATTCTTCAAGTCTTAAATCTAATTTGGATTTCAAGCAATTATTATTTGATGGTTCTTTTTGGCATAATCTCACCCATGATGGTTCGAAGGAGAAGACAAAAGACTATCTGCATATTCATTATTTTGATCCTACCTCAGCTAATTCAAATCACAGGTTCAAGGATCATCCTCATACTTTTGGATTTGTTCTCATCACATTCGATTTGAAGAGAAAGTACAAGCACATCTTTTTTGAGCATGATCCACTTCTTCCCAAGAAGAAGATACCTCTAGATTTATGACCAAGCATCACACCTGCTTGAGTTTGGAGCATTTATTTTTGTGTGTGCCTTACAATCTGTTTTTTGAGGAGGGGGTATGTTTCCCATGAAATTTTTCCACTTCCTTGGTTTATTGATTGTTATTATTCATTGTATTGGGTGACCTTTGGTCTTAGTTACCAGGGCCCAGGATGGATTAAGGGGGGGTGTTAGGATATTCCTATACTCCATCATAGTCCCACCAGTATTTTGATCATTTATATTTTCATTCATGCATGCACTTTTAGGGTTTGCATGCATTCTAGGGTTTGCGTGCATCCCAGTCATCAGTCCAACACCTAGCCCTCAGTTAGCCAGCCCCCAGGAGCTTCTCACTATTTAGTTTTATCCCTCTAGTTGCTTAATGCGCCCTTCCTCCTTGATTTTAGGGAGCAACTCACCCTTCTTCATCTACCAATCCAGTTGTCTTCAGTTTACACTCAGTTACACCTACCAGAGTTAGTTTGACTGATGGTTGACAATTACTTGAGCATTGATGACTCCACTGATGATGATGAAGACTTCCAGTTGTGCTCCGATGATCACGAGGACACCTAGTTGTGCTCTGATGAAACTCTATTGATCTTATGATCACTCTGAGAGGCTAATTCGAATTGCCACCTTAGGCATTCGAATCCTCTCTACCATTGTACTATTTATTTGTCCATATTGTGATTAATTAACTAGTGTGTGTGAAGTATTATTGCTTCTATCTGAGTTCTACTGTACCATATTATTCTGTTGGTCATTATACTGTATTGTTCACTCTTCTTCTATTTTCCTGCTTAATCATAATTACTCTTGTGAGGTATACATCATCTCTTAGATCTGCTGTGAGGATTTTCACAGAACCACATGGAAAAAATTTATTGAATGGTTGTATACTAGAAACCACCAGTGGTTTTTAGGACCCCCAAAAAGTAGTTTAGGGAACCCGCTTCAAGGCCCCTGAAAAACCTTGGGACTACCACATGGAAGTAGCAGTCTTACTTCAAAGGGGGACCACCGATCTTCTACTAATCCCTCTCAAGATCCGTGCAAAGAACATGCCACTTTAAGAATGGGTCCCCCTCTATGCACACCCCCCATGTCTCGCGCCTCGTGATACATAAAAACACCATGGTGGTTTTATTGGTTTTAGGGTCCTCGAAAAGTGGTCTAGGGAGACCGCTTTGAGGCCCCTAAACACTTGTGGAGCTAACATGCATCCACAACGGTTTTTCTATCTGGGGTGATCTGGACCGAATAAGCGCGAAGCACTTAAGGGTCATGACTGTGCTCGTTTTTAGCTAGTCTATGTAGAACAGCTCCTCCGAGCTTCAACTGCATCATCCGGAGACTACTGCATATAATTCTTCTACCTCACCTGCACCATTTATTGCTCTATATTCTCCTTCTAAGATATTCTTTCAGTCTGGTGACGAGTTTCCCTCGGCTAATAATAGTACTAACAATGGTGATGATGATGAACATGTTGATGGTGAAGATTGTTAGGATATTCCTATACTCCATCCTAGTCCCACCAGTATCTTGATCATTTACATTTTCAGTCATGCAAGCACTTTTAGGGTTTGCATGCATCATTTAGGGTTTGTGTGCATTTTCATGCATTCCAGTCATTAGTCCAACACCCAGCCCTCAGTTAGCTAGCCCCCGAGAGCTTCTCTCAGATCATTTTGAGCCTTCCTAGAGCTTAGTGCACCCTTCCTCCTTGATTTAAGGAAGCCACTCCTCCTTTCTCACCTACCAGGCCAGTTTACTTCAATTAGCCACCATTCTTTCCTTGATTTGAGGCTAGACTGACTCCTCACTGCTGTTATCACTTCGATTGACCTCCAATGAGACATGACTACCTATTCTGACTCTCGTTAGATCCTCATGCGCTCTCCACTAAGCCTCCTTCATTCAGTTAGTGTCTCCATGTGCCAGTTATATTCAGTTACGCCTACCACACTCAATTAGACTCAGATTGACTGACGGTTGACAGTTACTTGTGCATTGATGACTCCACCGATGATGAGATAGACTACTAGTTGTGCTCCGATGACAGTCCAGTGATCTTTTGATCACTCCATGAAGGCTAATTCGAATTTCCACCTTGGCATTCGAATCCTCATGCATTGTACTACTTACTGTCCATATTGTGATTAATTAATTTGTGTGTGTGAGGTATTTTTGCTTCTATTCGAGTTCTACTGTATTATTATTCTGTTGCTCATTATACTGCATTGACCACTCTTCTTCTATTTTCTTGCTTAATCAATTACTTTCTTGCGAGGTATACATCATCTCTTAGATCTACAGTGAGGATTTTCACATGGTATCAGAGCATGTTGAGAGTATTGTTTATCTCCATTCCTGAGATTTTTTTGCAGGTTATTATCAAGATTTCGAGTGCAGCAGTTGCAGCAGTTTCTGCATTTTTGTAGCACTAGCAGTTGCAGATATTTTCTATTTTTTTTGCAGGTCCTCTATAGATTCTATGAATTCAGAAGAAATCCCTCCTCTTTCTCCACTCAAGTATGATGAATGGAAACCAAAAATGATAGCATATTTGAAGAGCCATGATCTCTTTGACTGTTGTTTTGAAAGAGACTTCGAATCTTTTGAAGAGAAGATTGATTGGTTAAATAAAGGTGACAGAGCCTTTGGATCAATGATGCTCGCTCTGTCTGAATGGATGTTATATGACCTCCTTGATTTTTCATCACCAAAAGAGATATGGGCTCACCTAGATGTAATATTTGGCAAATAGAATGAAGGAATTGGTCCAAACCCTTTTGAGAACAAGCCCAGTGATGCATTCGCTCCCCTTTATGGCCTCTCAGATCATGAACCAGTATCATCTCATATTGAAGTTTTCCACAAAGAAGTTGCAGATTCTACACTCATGCTCCAAATTTCTTCTCTTTCTATGCCATCTGACACTCTAGATATTGCATAAGGTCCTAAATCCTCTCTTGCACTAGAGTCTGTTGGTTTGCATCATGATCACATGATTATTTCAGAGGTCAAATCAGCTATTGGAGGTAATGCATTCGGTCTCCTCAAACAATCACCTCTTATTTAGTACTATATGATAATTATTCCATGCTTTTAGAAGGTTACTGAATAATATGGCCATTTCCATTCACTTGGGATAAATTCTCATGCACATCATGGTTTTGATCTCACCCCTACTAGTTCAAAGGAGATCTCAAGAAACCATTGCCATTCGCTTGAGATAATATCTCATGCATTTACTGGTTTTGATCTCATGTCTTATGATTCAAAGGAGATCTCAAGAAACCATGATTCAAGTCTTGGATCTAATTTGGATTCTAAGCAATTACTACTTGGGATAATTTCTCATGCATATGATAGTTTTGATCTCACCCCTGCTGGTTCAAAGGAGATCTCAAGAAACTATTCATCAAGTCTTAAATCTGATTTGGATTTCAAGCAATCATTATTATTTGATGGTTCTTTTTGGCATAATCTCACCCATGATGGTTCGAAGGAGAAGACAAAATACTATCTGCATATTCATGTTTTTGATCCTACCTCAACTGATTTGAATCATAGGTTCAAGGATCATCATCATACTTTTGGATTTGTTCTCATCACATTCGATCTGAAGAGAAAGTACAAGCACATGCCTTTTGAGCATGATCCACTTCTTCCCAAGAAGAAGATTCCTCCAAACATATGACCAAGCATCACACCTGCTTGATTTTGGAGCATTTATTTTTTATGCCTTACAATTTGTTTTGAGGGGGGGTATTTTTCCCATGAAATTTTCCCCACTTCCTTGGTTTATTGACTGTTATTATTCATTGTATTGGGTGACCTTTGGTCTTAGTTACCAGGGCACAGGATGGATTAAAGGGGGGTGTTAGGATATTCCTATACTCCATCCTAGTCCCACCAGTATTTTGATCATTTACATTTTCAGTCATGCATACCCTTTTAGGGTTTGCATGCATCATTTAGGGTTTGCATGTATTTGCATGCACTCCAGTCATCAGTCCATCACCTAGCCCTCAGTTAGCCAGCCCTCGAGAGCTTCTCTCAGATTAGTTTTAGCCCACCTAGAGCTTAGTGCACCATTCATCCTTGATTTAAGGAGGCCACTCATCCTTTCTCACCTACCAGTCCAGTTTACTTTAGTTAGCCACCCGTCTTTCCTTGATTTGAGGCCAGACTGACTCCTCACTGCTGTTATCACTCTGATTGACCTCCGATGAGACATGACTACCTATTCTTGTTAATTTTTTAGCATTAATTCAATATAATCTAGGATCTTTACTGAGAGAATAACATGTATAGTATATCAATGCATATCAATCATAGCAAGCATATCAATCATCACAAGATGCAAAACATAAGAGACAATAGACACACAAAGTTTCCATGGGGAAAACCCCAAGGTGAAAAAACCCCACAACTTCCTCAGAGATAGATAGAGAAATAGTACAACCAAAGTACACAGAGATAGATTCCTCCTAGCAGCTGATCCTCCTCCTCACATGTGCGCCACATTCTGAGTGAAGTAAGAGTGAGTTGTGAAGTGATCCAAATAAAGATCGGGAGATCTCTATTTATACTTTTCTTGACTGCCCAATAACCTTATGGGGTTGACTTGTCTAGCTTAGTACAATAACCCAATATTAACTTAATCAGGGCCGACCCCACACATGGTGGTCTAATAACCCATTGGCAAGTTATGACACTTGTGACAGTTGTCAATACAAATGAAGACACTTCCATATAAACAAATAATAACATCTCTATAGGAGTACAATATACATAGATGAAATACATGGGTGAAATACATTCCGAAGTTACATATACATCAACACTCCCTCTTAACTAGGAAGGTATTTCTCGACACAGATCTACTAGCACAAGTCTTCTTCTTTGGATCATCATCATCATCACTGTATCTACTATCTCAATCAATCTCTGAATCTACTCGTCATAGGAAGTTCTACAGAGCCAGTCCTTTTTCATATTGGATGTAGGCCCACCACCTATAGGTCTTCATCATCACTAGCCATACCATGGAATCCTCAAGACTTATTAGGTGTGTCATAAACCCTTGCAAGAGCATCCCGGGACTTATTACGGGCACACAGCCCAACCTATCGGATCTCCCAGGTCTTATATGTGACCCGCATCACAAACCCTCGAAATAGCATCCCAGGACTTATTACGAGCACATAGCCCAACCTATCAGATATCCTAGGTCTTACATGTGATCTCCACTACAAACCCTTGAAAGAGCATCCCGGGACTTATTACGTGCACATAACCCAACCTATCGGATCTCCTAGATCTTACATGTAGTCACCACCACAAACCCTCAAAAGAGCATCCCAGGACTAATTACGGGCACACAGCCCAACCTCTCAGATCTCCCAGGTCTTACATGTGGTCACAGGACAAACCCTCGAAAGAACATCCCAGGACTTATTACGGGCACGCAACCCAACCTCTCAGATCTCCCAGGTCTTACATGTAGTCACCACCACAAACCCTCAAAAAGAGCATCCCAAGACTTATTACAAGCACATGGCCCAACCTCTCGGATCTCCAAGATCTTACATGTGGTCACAGGACAAACCCTTGAAAGAGCATCCCAGGACTTATTACAGGCACACAGCCCAACCTCTCGGATCTCCCAGGTCTTACAAGTCCTCCTAGAGTAATGCCTCGAAAGAGCATCTCAGGCCTTTTTCATCATGTCCAGACCTCCCAAGTCTACTTACATGCTCATTTGCACAACTTGTCCACGGCCACAGAGTATCAACCTGATACTCACCATACATCATCTTGATGTACATGATCATCTTGATCATCAACATTGCATCATCTTGGTGCATGACATCTGGAGCAACATCCTGAAGCTCATCATCCATGATCATCCTGATCATGCAATGCATCTACTGATGCATACCAAGTATCTACCTGATACATATACAAATACATGGTCCAAGCATCCAACATTATGTATATAAAAAATACATACGAATGATCCAATTGATCATATCCAACATCCAACATGATGCATACATACATAAATGATCCAACTGATCATATCCAACATCCAACATGATGCATACATGCATAAATGATCCAACTAATCATGCAGATCAGAAACTCGAACATCATCCTGATGCTCATCATCCAGCGCTTACATCCATATCCATGTGAAGGATCCTCCTTCCACCATGCTTGGAATGGCTTCAACAAAATGTCTCCATCACTTCTTCCTCGAAGTGTCGTCGATCTGAAGAACACCAAGCCTCTCTTTGAAGTACTCAAACTTCAGTCTGGCTAGTGGCTTCATCAAGACATCTGTAATATGCTCATCCGTCGCAACATACAGGAGCTTCACTGCTCCTCTCTGCACCATATCCCTGATATAGTGGTATTTGATCTCTATGTGTTTCGACCTGTCATGGAACACCAGGTTCTCAAATAGCTTCACACAACTCTGGTTGTCACAAAAGATACTAGTAGCCTCCAGTGGTAGATCAAATAACTCAGACAGTAGCTTCCAAAGCCATGCTGCCTCACAACTAGCCGGACAAGCTAGAACATACTCTACTTCGGTTGTACTCAGTGCTACATAGGACTGTTTCCTACTAAACCAAGAGATCACACCTGATCCCATACTGAAGTAACACCCAGATGTGCTCTTCCTATTTGCAGCAGTACCTGCCCAATCTGAATCAACATAACCCTATAGGTTAAACTTTTGATTTGCATCATACTTGAGCCCATAATCAACTGTACCCTTCAGGTACCTCAGAATATGCTTTACAGCAACCAGGTGAACAGTCATCGGATCCATCAGGAACTAGCTCAATGTGTTCACCACAAAGAAAATATTTGGTCTCATGTTCGTCAGGTACATCAAGGACCCAATCATCTGACGATACATCGTGACATCAACTGAATCAGATGAAGCAACACACAGAAGCTTCAGGTTCGATGCCATAGGTGTGGCCATGGCCTTGCAGTCCATCATCCCGAACCTCTTCAGGATCTCTACTGCATACTTCCCTTGTCCAAGGAAGATCCCATCTGCACTCTACCACACCTCCATGCCTAGAAAATAGTGCATCATCCTCAAGTCCTTCATCTCGAACTTAGTTGTAACCTTCTTCTTGGTATCAACAATCAATCTATCTTCACCTGTTACAAATAGGTCATCTACGTACAAGAGTAGTATCACAGGATTTCCTTCCTCAACCTTGTAGTAGAAGTTGGAAGCCGCTTTACTCCTGGTAAAGCCCAAACTAGATAGGAAACTGTCCATCCTACCATACCAATTCCTAGGAGCTTGTTTTAAGCCATACAAGGCTTTCTTCAATCTGCACACATCTGACTCCTTGTCATGTGTTTCAAAACCGAGTGGCTGCTCCACATACACTTCCTCTTCAACTACACTATTCAAGAAAGAAGTCTTGACATCCATTTGGTGTATCTTCCATTTCATCACTGCAGCCAGAGAAAGTACTGATCTAATGGAAGTGTACCTAGCTACAGGAGCAAAAGCTTCTTCATAATCTATTCCCTCTTTCTGAGAGAAGCCATGAGCTACAAATCTTGCCTTGTATTTCTCTATGCTGCCATCTGCAGCATGCTTGATCTTGTAGATCCATTTGGAAGTCACAACAAACTTTCCTTCAAGTCTTGGGACTGCATCCCAAACATCATTCTTCATGATCGACTGGTACTCCTTGATCATGGCATTCTTCCCGAATCCTAGGAACTTCAATATCTTCAATAGATAACTTTGTTGTTGAACAAATGTTGTATTCATTCTTTTGTAGGTGAAGGTATACGATCTTTCCTACAAAACAAGTTAAATTGCATGATTAGAAACATCTCATAGTTTCATAACAAAATCTTACACATAAAGGAATATGTCATACAGCCATGCAATTATTCTGGCCAATTCTTCAATACAACATTTATCCATATTCTGTAACTTTCTAGATGCCTTCCAATCTCTACCAGAACATTGTTAAGAGTGTGCACAACTTCCAACATGTCAGCAAAGAGGTTTCATTCTAGATAAGTAGCAATGGAATGTTGTACAGTGCCATAGGCCACTTACCCATTACTTGCATATTAGTAGTATCTTGTTCATCAATGCAATTCTTCTAATATGCATAATACACAACCTAAGTCTATGAACATAACCATATACATCACTGAATAACATTATTTTAAACAAATAGAATATACAAGAAATGACAATTCAGATACTTTGTTTGTTTGTTGGGTGGACTCCCTCTGAATCTTTTCTTCCTTGTAGGAGCTACTGGAGTCCTATTCTGAAGTAGCTTCTTCTACACCTTTCTGTTGTGAATTGTAAGGAGTGGTGAACTCCCTCTTAATTCCTGAATCACTACATAGCACTTGAAGTCTATTGAAGTGAATTCTCCACCATTGTCGGATCTGAATGTTTTGATCTTCTTATCAGTTTGGTTCTCCATCAAGGTTTTGAATTCCTTGAATTTATCAAACACTTCATATTTGTTCTTCAAGAAGTAAGCCCAAGTCTTCCTGTAGAAGTCATCAATGAAAGAGACATAGTAAACATACCCACTCAAAGAACTAGATGACATCGGACCACATACATCAGAGTGGATAATTTCCAATATACCTTTTTCCTTGCTTTCACTACTTGGAAATGCCTTCTTTATGTTCTTTCCTTTTGCACATCCTTTGCAAACACCTTCATGCTTGGTCTTGATTTTAGGAAGACCTTCTACAACTTTACTTGCAATTGGTAATGTTCTGTAGTGCATATGTGCAAGTCTTCTATGCCAAAGTTCACTTGGCTCCATGGAATCATGCACCATGGCATGTTTAGGTTGTCCCTTCAATTTATACAATCCTCCCTCTTACTCTCCAATCACCACTGCAACATCTATGGTATTTCCCTTTGGCAACATTAAAACTTGGCCATCCACAAATATAACCCTCATACCTTTTGCATCCAATGCAGATATGGAGAGTAGGTTTTTCTTGAGCCCAGGTACATAAAGAACTTCTTTCATCTTCAAAGATTTTCCAGAATCTAGGTTGTATGAGGCTTCACCACTTCCTTTGATAGGGTATTGATAGTCATCCCCAATTTCACTTTATGGGGTGATTCATGTTCAGATAAATTTACAAAAGATTCTTTAAACCTAGTCATGTGTTTGGAAGCCCCACTATCAATAATCCAATCATTACATCCATGAGAAATAGTACCTGTGAGAGCAGAGATTAGAACATACTCTTCTTCGCTTGATGAGTCATCATCATCACTTTCTCCTCTAGCCTTCTTCTCTGGAGGTTCATCATCCTCAGCAGCATGAGCATGATATCTCTTCTTGTTGTTCTTCTTCTTCTTGTTGAAGTTGTTGTTGTTGTCTTTCTTCTTCTTGGGACAATCTGAAGCAAAGCATCCCTTCTCATTGCAATTGAAGCATCTCAGATCTTTCTTATCCTTATGATAATGGTGGTGTGAATTTTTTCTAAAGTGGGATGGTTCTCTCTTGGACTTCCCTTTCTTGGTGTGAGCTGTGAGAGCTTGATCTTCATTCCCCATCTTTTCTTCTCGTGCCACAATCCTTGCTTCTTCTTGAGAGCATTCCTCCTAGTGTACTGAAATAGATCAATTTCTTTCTTGTACAGATTCCTTGAATAAAAGACTCCCGTGACCTAGGTAGGCCATTCAGAGTGGTCATAACAACTTCACCATCGTCTACTACTTCATCCACAGCTTCAAGTTGTTCCTTGATATGAGAGACCTTGGAGAAGTAAGATTGAATGGTCTCTCCATGTGCCAGTTACATTCAGTTACACCTACCACACTTAGTTAGACTCAGTTTGAATGATGGTTGACAGTTACTTGTGCATTGATGACTCTGCCGATGATGAGATAGACTACTAATTGTGATCTGATGACACTCCAGTGATATTTTGATCCCTCCATGAAGGCTAATTCGAATTACCACCTTGGAATTTGAATCCTCATGCATTGTACTACTTACCGTCCATATTGTGATTAATTAATTAGTGTGTGTGAAGTATTTTTGCATCTATCCGAGTTCTACTGTATTATTATTTTGTTGCTCATTATACTGAACATCCTCATGCTGAGAGGAAATAATCGACAAACAACATCCTCATGCTGAACATTTAAAGTTTGAACAGTTAGCATGAATTTATCAATGTGTACCTCTGCAGGTTCTTTATCATCTGGGTTAAACTTAGGAAGAATCTTATCTGAATGTTTTGGTAATGGGTGTTGGATCCCAGGAATTGCTACAGCAGCTGCCCTTAACCAAGGGAGCTGTGGATTAGGTGGAGGGGGTGGAGGATTACCTCCTCCTCCCGCATTTCCTGCCATTGGACTTCCTTGAGAACTAGAAGAACTCTCAGAATGAGAAGATCTTGGACTGTTGGGTGGTGACTCAGGAGGTGAAGGTGGCTGATCAGAACCACTTCCCGAAATTAACCTCCTTGTGATGTTGGTTTGTGTAATCTGACTTTGATAATTTTCAGCTTGATGTTGAGGAGTATTATCAGTTATTTCCAAATCTTCTGTAACTATGGTCAATTGTGGGTTATGTCGCTGTTGTCTAGGAAGACCATAATCTATTGGAGTAATACCTAACTGATTAGCGTAAGCTCTAGTAAGGATATGTCTGGATTCCTCTAGAGTTTGAGCACTTTGTGCAGGAGTAAAAGGAGAAGTAATAGGATCACGTTCAAGGATACTTCTTACAGTTTCACTAAGAGGTGATCTACTAGTTTCGGAAGATTGTTGGCTGGTAGGAAATGTTTCATTGGTTTCACCTGCCATTACTTAATTCATGCCCTCCTTCTAGCGCCATTTGTTGGCCTGATTTTATGAATCAGAGCCAATAAAGAGGTTTTATCCACACAATCAACTTAAAGCAGTATCCGGTGTGTTTAAGTTAACAAGACCTCACAGGTTATGGTCCTGCTACCAGCTAGTTTGTCTCTTAAGGAAACCTCAAAACTAGCAAAATCTAACCTATTCTAATGTTTATCCTATCCAAATATTTACAAATATCCTAAAGCTGCTTTCGGAAAGAAAGACTTCAATTTTTTGTAGAATTTTCTAAGTATGAAAGCTTAATTACAGTATGCAGAATGATTTAACAATACTAAAGATAAAATAAACTTAAAACTAATCTATTTATTCTATTTTACCCTATCTCAGCTGAGAGCAGATTTGAAATTAAAATTAATCATTAATCTTATAACAGAATATTGAAATACGATATAAACCAAACATGTTTAAATTATAACAACAATTATTCTGCTATATAGAAATGGACTTGAATTTCAACCTAAAAGACACAGTCGAATTTCATTTCCAGAACTGATTAACAATTATTGTTCAAGATAGTCATTCAAATTTAAGATAATGTTTATTTAAATATTCACCATTAACATACAAATGAAACTTTAAATAAACAAGAAGTTATATCATTCAAGCTAATGTTCATAGTGAACACACTAATGAACAAACCACAATGACATATGCATTCAATAACTAATCTTGAGACGACAAAGTGAGAAATTGTTTGAACATCAGTATGACACAGCATACATAGTTTGCATATAACAGAAAATGACAAACTGAAATATATGTATATATAAAAACCCAAAAATGAATACCATTCACAGCATCATTCGTAGATATCCAGTATCATCCACAACAAAGCTTCAGCTTCAGGTTTGAAGTAATACTAGCAAATAGAATATATTTCAAGAAGTTTTTCTTCTACACTTCATCCTCCCTGAGTTCATCAAAAATCTTCCTTCATATACTAATGAGAATCGGTTTTTTGCTATAAATGTTGCATGCAACATTATAGGAAATTACTTAACCATAAAAGCATCTAATTACACCAAATACTGAAAATAGAATCGACTAGCCTGAGTCGAGGCATCTCAGAACATTCCTGACCATTCAGAAAACTCCAACTAGTAACAGATCAGCTACACTTTCACGCCAACGCATCCACTATGTCCTGCATTCCTGGAAGAAAACGGTGATAAAACCCTCCTGCATATAAATTCAATAAATATATCATATTAAAATCGATTTAACACAGTTAACCGAAATATTAAAACAAAATTATAAATGCATGCCTGTAAAATCTCCGATTTTACAGACATGCTAAATCAAAATGATCGTTACCTGTCAACAAGAAAAAGAACTATTAGGCTTCATTACGAAGAGCGACTACTCTTCTAGCTTCGGCCAATTTAGCCTTCAACCTGATAATTTTGACATTTTGTTTTTCAATTCGTTCCAAAAGCATCTGGTTTGTTTTTAATATGGATTTCTTAGATTCCTTGAATTGATTCTTTTTCACGTTGGCCCTTTTCCACCTATCAATCCATTCTAACAATTCTTTCTTGAGCGTTTTATTTTCTTCTTCCAACAAGACCGTATACTGTTTGCGTTTTCCTTTAGACTCTGCTTTCTTATCCTGATAGACATTTCCTAATATCTGCTGTAGGGTTTCGTCTTCGCTGGCTACATGAGGAGAACGAGGACTATCACAACGCTGATGGTGAGATGGTTCAAATTTTAGAGTGTCAGGATCTATTTCCGGTTGATTACCCTCGACCTCACCTGATGGCACATCATTCCCCTGGACAGTGGTGGAATTCCCTACACCCATTGGGCTAGGGAAAGGTATCGGAATATCATCCTCAATGTTTACAACTGCAGGTTCGGCGGCAGTAGATTTGGAAGTCTGTGGATCAGACCTATACCTTGGAGTAGAATGACAACTATGCATGCTTCTGGTGATTCTACGTGAAGATGACAAGTTTCCAACCTTCGACCCTTGCTTATCACAACAAACCTGAGCCAAATGGTTCATCTTATGCATAGGAATTTCATCACATTCAGTAGGTTTATCAATTTCATCTTCGGCTGATCCCTCTTTTAATTTTACAGGGTTGCCATCATTATTATCGGGTTGTGATTCATTTAAATTTTCCCTAGAGCTGCAAGGGACTGAAACCCTATCGTCATCTTTATCTACCATATCATCTACAGACGTGCTTATGGCCTCTGGTTCGTTATCCTCTGAGCTATCATCCTCAGAATCTATAATTTTTCGTTTCCTACGAGCTCGAGGAGACGAATTGGGCCAATGCTGTGTTGGACCCAATTTACAATCGACTAGGAATTCATCCCACGACCGACCTTTCGCGGATAATTGATATTGCAATAAAATTTTAATCAATCCATGGTGACACAGGCTATTATCGGGGTTATTAAAATTTCTCACAGACTGTGACATTTTCTTCAGACTTTGCCACAGGTAGAAGGGCAAGTTAAGTTTATAACCCTTAACCGCTAACAACAACCTTAAATGATACAAATGTAAATGGGAAAAACGTCCACAACAGGTTACGTATCTTACCAGGATTTCATAGTAAGCTCTCCACTCGGGCTTGAGAAATTTTACAGGCACGCCTACTCTCAATTTCGTTTTATCTGGTAAAGGCGAGAACAATGCCAAACACTTCTTCTTATCAACCATAAGGCCTTTAAACCAGCGTTCTCCCACCTGGGGAAGTTTCGTGGCTTCAACAATGCTGTCTTCATTTATAACAAACTCAAAACCCCCAATTCGCACCCTGTCATTTTTAAAACCCATTGCAAACATTCTGGTAATCTCCACATGATGACCATCAAAGCTTTGAAAGAAATGAGTCCATCCCATTTTCTCGAATTTCTGGGCAACCTCCTGATTAGCTTCAATAATTTCATACCCTGAGATTTCAAAACGATTCAGAAGAGGCATGGTTTTTTCAACACTGTTTTGGTTTAGTCGTGGAATGAAAGGAAATGTGAAAACAGATGGAATAGGTATCCACACACACGACATACTAGGAAAATCTTCACATGCGCGAAATCTGATCCAAATCAAATCTCTGAACCTACCATTTTAGCGGGATGGTGATAAATATTACACTTTCATGCTACATCATGGTCTATGCTAACTTATCTGCGTTTTGACCTCGCTAAGTAGTGATCACTACTTTTCTTAACGAACCAGCGATACGAAGACTGCCTAACTTGGTGAACTAGAGATATGACAACTGATATAGCCATTATTAAGATCATTAATTATTTACAGTGGTTCATTATTAATAGGTACGATGGCGTAGTTCGTAATGAGTGTTAGCAATTAACACTGTCAACAAGGTTTTATCAAACGCATACAATTGTCGAGTCTATCAAGTGGTGAAGGCCACGTTTCCATGCCAGCTCACCGATCCAAAGATTTATCAATTTAACCATTGATTTTGCGCTTGGTCAGTTCATCCAATGATCATCATGATTCAATAATATTACGTCGTGATGTGAAGAAGCATAGATTGAGTTTTAAGTAAGTATTAATGAAATGGCCAGCTTGGTGTTTGTTTTATTTATATGTACAAACTATATATATATACAACACTAAGTCGAAACCTTTATACATGGTATTAACACACTATCATATGTATCATTACATAGGGTATTAACCATATGAGAAACGCTTCCTATATAAACCATCATTTATTAATTAAATATGATATTGACAAAGTTTATGATAGGATATTACTTATGATATTAAATTCCCAAATTCACTTAGTCTTGAGACTAATAATACCCTAATAATGAGTTTTATGATATTTCTTTGACACAAACCCTTAAGTCACATAAACTCTTTTCAATATTTTAAACAATTTTCAATGAGAATTTACGAAACTTGTCAATCCTTCATTCGAGAGCCAAGTTCGATGATCAAGTCCCTATCAGCTTTTAGAGTCCTTAATTACTTTTTCTTTGATTAAGAGCACCTTCAGAATCAAAGATTCTGAAGGAGCTCTATATAAATTTTAATTCATTTTTCACATAAAGGACTGATTACTCTTCACTTTGTCAAGGAGTGAAGAGGTTGTTGCTTGCTGCCAACACCACTCTTCTTCTATTTTCTTGCTTAATCAATTACTTTCTTGTGAGGTATACATCATCTCTTAGATCTGCTATGAGGATTTTCAGAAAGATGATTGTGATGAAGATGATGATGATGATGATGATGATGAAGGAGATGATGATGATAGAGATGTTGATGAGGAAGGGGGAGATGACAATGATGATGAAGAGGAGGACGATGAAGATGATGATGAATATGATGATGATGAAGATGATTATGATGATGATCATCATCATCATCTTCATCTGATGATCATCATCATCTTCATCCTCATCATCTAAATCGTCTTCATCATCATAAGGAGCTTCTCTAATTTTGGATATAAGGAGGATATAAGATGATGATGATGATGATGGTGATGATGATGATGATGGTGATGATGATGAAGATGTTGATGATGAGGAAAAGGATGATGACGATGAAGATGTTTTTGTTGATGATGATGATGATGATCATCATCATCATCATCTAAATCGTCTTCATCATCAGAAGGAGATTCTCTAATTTTGGATATAACGAGGATATAAGATGATGATGATGATGATGGTGATAATGATGAAGATGTTGATGATGATGATGATGATGATGGTGAAGATGTTGATGACGATGATGATGGTGATGATGATGACGATGAAGATGTTGATGATGGTGATGATGATGATGATGATTAAGATGATCAAGATGATGGATATGATGATGACGACGATGATGATGATATAAGGAACTTCTCTAATGATGATGAAGAGGAGGAGGACGATGACGATGATGATGATGATGATGATGATGATGATGATGATGATGAAGATGATGATGATGATGATGATGATGCTCATCATCATCATCTAAATCATCTTCATCGTCGTAAGGAGCTTCTCTAATTTTGGATATAAGGAGGATATAAGATGATGATGATGATGGTGATGATGATGAAGATGGTGATGGTGATGAAGATGATGATGATGATGATGATTATGAAGAAGATGATGATGATGGAAATGTTGATGAGGAAGGGGGATATGCCAATGATGATGAAGAGGAGGACGATGATGAAGAGTAGGAAGATGATGATGATGATGATGAATATGTTGATGATGAAGATGATGATGATGATGATGATGATGATAATCATCATCCTCATCATCTTCATCCTCATCATCTAAATTGTCTTCATAATCATAAGGAGCTTCTCTAATTTTGGATATAAGGAGGATATAAGATGATGATGGTGATGATGGTGAAGATGTTGATGATGAGGAAGAGGGTGATGGAAATGAAGATGTTGATGATGATGATGATGATGGTGATGAAGATGATGATGATGAAGAAGAAGATGATGATGATGGAGATGTTGATGAGGAAGGGGAACATGAAAATGATGATGAAGAGGAGGATGGCGACGATGATGATGATGATGATGATCATAATCATCATCATCATCCTCATCCTCCTCCTCGTCATCCTCATCATATTCATCCTCATCATCTAAATCGTCTTCATCATCATAAGGAGCTTCTCTAATTTTCGATATAAGGAGGATATAAGATGATGATGATGATGATGATGGTGATGACAATGAAGATGTTGATGATGAGGATGATGGTGATGAAGATGATGGTGATGAAGATGATGATGATGATGATGAAGAAGATGATGATGATGGAGATGTTGCTGAGGAAGAGGGAGATGACAATGATGATGAAGAGGAGGACAATGATGATGATGATGATGATGATGAAGATGATGATGATGGAGATGATGATGATGATGGTGATGATGATGATCAACTTCATCCTCATCATCTAAATCGTCTTCATCATCATACGGAGCTTCTCTAATCTTGGATATAAAGAGGATGTAAGATTATGACGATGATGATGAAGATATTGGTGATGATGATGATCATGACGACGACGATGATGATGATGATGATGAAGAAGATGATGATGATGGATATGTTGATGAGGAAGGGGGAGATGAAAATGATGTTGAAGAGGAGGAAGATGATGAAGAGGAGGATGATGATGATTATGATGATTATGATGATTATGATGATGATGATGATGATCATCATCATCATCATCATCATCTTCATCCTCATCATCTAAATCGTCTTCATTATCATAAGGAGATTTTCTAATTTTGGATATAAGGAGGATATAAGATGATGATGATGGTGATGGTGATGATGATGATGGTGTTCATGATGAGGAAGAGGGTGATGATGATGAAGATGTTGACGATGATGATGATGGTGATGGTGATGAAGATGATGATGATGATGAAGATGATGATCATGGTGATGGTGATGAAGATGATGATGATGATGAAGATGATGATGATGGGGATGTTGATGAGGAAGGGGGATATGACAATGATGATGAAGAGGAGGACGATGAGGATGATGATGTT
Organism: Larix kaempferi; assembly: GCA_027924585.1. Lineage (NCBI taxonomy): Eukaryota > Viridiplantae > Streptophyta > Pinopsida > Pinales > Pinaceae > Larix > Larix kaempferi. The sequence goes on from BSBM01001261.1 coordinate 3,177,107, forward strand.
GATGATGATGATGATGATGATGATGATGATGAATCATCCTCATCATCTAAATTGTCTTCATCTTCATAAGGAGCTTCTCTAATTGTTGATATAAGGAGGATATAAGATGATGATGATGATGATGGTGATGACGATGAAGATGTTGATGATGATGATGATGGCGATGACGATGAAGATGTTGATGATGATGATGATGGTGAAGAAGATGATGATGATGATGATGGTGAATAAGATGATGATAATGGAGATGTTGATGAGGAATAGGGAGAAGACAATGATGATGAAGAGGAAGAGGATGATGATGACGGAGATGATGATGATGATGATGATGAAGATGATTAATATGATGATGATGAAGATGATTCATCTTCATCCTCATCATGTAAATCATCTTCATCATCATAAGGAGCTTCTCTAATTTTGGATATAATGAAGATATAAGATGATGATGATGATGATGATGGTGATGATGATGACGATGATGATGATGATGATGATGATGATGATGATGATGATTATGATGATGATGATGACATTTTCCATCCTCCTCCTCCTCCTCCTCTTCATCCTCATCCTCATCCTCATCCTCATCCTCAACATCATCATCATCATCATCATCATCATCATCGTCATATTCATCATTCATCATCATCATTGTTGTCATCATCATCGTCATCACCATCTTCATCACCATCTTCGTCACCATCATCATCATCATATTCATCACAATCATCATCATCATCATCATCAACATCTTCATCATGATTTTCATCATCAACATCAGCATCATCATCATCGTCATCACCATCTTCATCATCATCTTCATCATCATCGTCATCACCCTCTTCCTCATCATGATCTTCATAATCATCATCACCTTCTTCCTCATCATCATCATCATCGTCATCACCATCATCTTCATCGTATTCATCATCATCATCATCATCATCAACATCATCATCAACATCATCATCATCATCGTCGTGATCTTCATCATTATCGTCATCATCATATTCATCTTCATCATATTCATGTTGAGATATTGTAACTTCTAAGAATATTATATTTGTACTTTATTATTCCAGAGATGTTTCATTTCTCCGTGGAGACCCTGTTGTATATCCAGAGATGTTTTATTCCTCCGTGGAGAATGTGGTAACTTGGGTGATTAGACTTCCCTAGTGGGGTCGGCTCTGTGTGAGTCATGTGGGTTAAAGGGTTATCAAACCACCCTATTGGGTTTGGCCCTATCACATTATGTTAAGTAGTTAAGTTGGGGCCGACCTACTTAGTGTAAAAGTCAAGTCAGAGTTGTGTATAAATAGAGGAGGTGTGTTGCTCATTTAACACACATTCACTCAGTTGTGATTGGCGCATAGGAGAGATAGAGATATGCTATGGAGGAGAAGGAGCTCATGGTTGAGGATTACATCTTTGTATTTGCTGATCATATATATTGAGGAAGCTTTGCTAGTTTTTCTACCCCATGAGGGTTTCCCAGGATAAATCTATGTCTCTTGTGTTTATGATGTGCTTGTTGTTCTGTTAGTGATCCTGTATATGCTATTGTTGTGAAATGGAATGTAATACTAATATTTTCTGTCTTGGCATATTGAATCTTAACATGGTATCAGAGCTAGCCTGAAGGAAGGCAATGCATGGCACTTACAACACTTATCTCACTTGCGACAATTTGAAAGTTAAGGTTTTATATAGAAAAAACCAGTCATCGTGGAACTTTCTCTATAAATATATTTTGGAGAAGGTTCAAGATCTGAAAACTTAATAGGTCGTAGATAACATCCCCCTGTACCTTGTGTAAAATGGAAATCCTTGGATTCGTTGTACTTTGTGAGATCTAATCAGTACAAGTTAGGGTTTCTACCTCTTCCAGATCTCAGTCACAAACAGGTGACCTAGGAAAAAAGGTCATATCTCAGGCTAGGAAGCTTGAAATGAAATTTAGTAAAAATTTATAGGTAGGGCACACACTCTACTTTTGCTGGTACTCTTTTCAGAGGCCGAAGTTGAACCAGTGAGACGTGGCATGGTGTACAAGTTCGCTCATGTTTTATCCCATAAACAGGTCACGTTGCGACACTTGGCATAACAATCTCTCAGAGAATACAATTGAGGTCAGACCCATGAAGTTGGAAATATGGCAGGTCAGGATACAACACACTGATGTTTTAGACCCAATGGATTCATAATTTAAGAGATGCATAAAAAAAAATCAGTTGCATATTTCTGTCAAGACAGAATTGTATTCTGAGTACCTTCATTCTTGACTTATCACTGCTGCGGGAATTTAGGACTTCAGAGAAAGTTGGAATTTTTGGAATAAGATTCCACAGCTGAATGCTCCTAATTAAAATCGAAATTTAGAGACCAATGTCAAATTTTTTGGTTGGGAAAAAGGTTGGCCCTTATCAGACCCTAGTTCAGGATGTTGATCGGAAAGGTGGAAAATTAGGGCTTCTGCAAAAGTTGGAATTTTTTAAATCTGTGACCACGGATGGCAGCTCCTCGGAAAAATCAAAGTTTAGATTACAAGATCGAACCGTTTCATTGAGCAGAAGATCAAGCTTTATCAAACCCTAGTTCGGGATCCTGTCCAGAAGATCTAGAAGTTTCGAAGGCAATTTTGAGGGGTCAAATTTTGCAGTTTTCAAAATTGAAGTATACCAGCTTGATCAGCTCAACAAGGTGCATCTTTCCATCCTTTCAGAAGTTTGAAATTCAAAGTTTGAATTTTTATGGTTTCTCTAACAAACCCTAATCTATCTCTAGATCCAGTTTCAGCAAATCAAAGTGGATTGGGTTAAAAGCAATCTTGACTGGTATGCCTTGAGGAAATACAGGTATGTTTTGAAATCTGATTCTTGATTAAGTTCAGAATATGTTTGTCTTCTTATTATTAAGGTTAGTACAATTATGATTGTTTGATAATGAATGCATGTGAGTGATAGAAAACATTCATTGATTAGGGTTATGACACTTATGATTGTACTAATGCATTTGTGGTGTTGTATTAGGATAATGTTGTCTACTAACAAGATACAGGTACATCAAGAAAGACAAATCAAGTTCTATGACCATGATGACATGGAGACAAAGACTCATCCATAGTCTTTGACCACATAGAAGCTCTACTTACGAGGTATGTATGACTTTGTTCTACTATGCTTAACCTATGAGATATGCAGGTTCTATCACAAGGTCTCTAAATCATTGAAGAGAACAAAGAAGATATTGTTTGGGTATGTTAAGACATAACCAAGCTTGATAATCCAGGTATGTTTTCCTATATCAAGTTAGAATCCTACTTTGTAAGGATCTTAGGTAAGTATACCTGTGCATGAAATAATCATGACCATACATACTTAAGATTATTTAGAATTATTGAGATTATACTAATGAATGTATGTTTGTGTATTAGATATTGAGGATGACACTAGTGCACACTTAAGCATGCATAGTGGTACAGAATGAATAGAAGTTCAAAGACATATAGAGATCAAGCGAGAGGAAACCTCACAAACATAAAAGATAAGTATTTGAGTTGTTATTTGAATCTCTGAATAGTTAATGATATTGCTCGTAATAGTTGTATGCATATTTGTATTCCTAGAATATATCATGCATAATATAGCATTGAACAGTATACTACTAATATTCATCTGATTGGTAAGTTGGACAAACATTCCATTGTTTATTGTCTAGAATGAAACCTCTTTGCTGACATACTGAGAGCTATGCACGCCCTTGATAGTATGTTCTGGTAGACATGGAAGGCATCTAGATAGCCAATGTATGCATACAGGATATGGAAAAGTGTTGTGCCAAAGTATTGGTCAAGATAGTTGCATAACTATGTCAATCATATCTGTATGCATAATAGGTTATCAATGAAATATCAACATGATTTGATGATTATGAAGCATTACTAATCATGTAATTAATTTTGATTTGTAGGAAAGACATGAAGAATGATGAACACTGAACAAGTGATGGATGTTAAACAAGAAGACTTACAAATCAAACACACTATAGAAGGCTCGTGGCTAGAAGATTCTCTTAGAAAGAGGAAGAGGATCATGAAGAAATGTTTGCTCCAAGTGGCTAGATAATACTGTTCTCTTAATGGTGTAATTGAATAAGAAGTACGAATCGAGAAAAATATCAAGATTCAATTGAAGAAAGCTCTGTACGGGCACCCAGGATCGATAGTCATTTGATGACCTTAATGATCACCATGGGTGATGCATATTTCAACCTTTGCTGCAAGATTGAAGATGGTGTCTATATATATATGACATTCTTCTTTTAGATGAATGCAAGAAGGAACTCACCACAGAGTTCGAATGATCTTGAAGCTCATATTAGTAGACCTATCTTATGGGAGATGGCATGGATAGATATGTAGAAGGTCACTCAATACAGAGAGTGAATAATGTTCAGTTACAGAGGAAGAATTGATAGCTTCTTGACAAGCTTGGGATTTACCAAAAGTAATGCTAATCCTAACCTTTACCTTAAGGTTATGGATGATACTATTACTGTATGTGGAGGATATCTTTTTGTTAGGGAATGAGAAATAGATCATGGAAAGAAAGAAGAAGCTAGCTAACGAATTTGAGATGAAAGATCTTGGATTGATGCATTACTTCCTAGGCCTGGAAGTATAGCAATGCCCAGAAGGAATCGTTCTCATCTAGAGAAAGTATTTGATATGTTGGAGTGCAAAGGCATGGCCACTTCCATGGATTCCAACTTGAAGTTGTTAGCTGATGACTCATCAGAGTTAGTGGATGTGACTTTGTACAGACATATTATTGGGTCATAGATGTATCTGATGAATACCAGGCCAGATATATGCTTTGCTGTGAACACCTTGAGTCAGTATCTAGTGGAACCTAGACGTGTTCACTTAATAGCTGCAAAGTATGTGATGAGGTACCTGAAGGGTACGATAGAATTTGGTCTATGTTGTTTTGGAGATCATGACTTCAGATAGTATGGATACATAGATGTTGATTGGGAAGGAAGTTTATAAGATAGGAAGAGCACATTGGGAGGATGTTATTATATGAGATCTGCCATGATCTCGTGGTTTAGCAGGAAGCAATTTAGTGTGGATCTCAGCACAACTAAAGCAAAATATATAGTTGCTTTCTCTACTAGTTGTGAAGTGCTATGGCTTCGGAAGTTGTTATCAAGATTATTTGACTTAGAGATGGACTCCACTATGATCCTATGTGACAACCAGAGTTGTCTCAAGATGATAGAGAATCTAGTGTTCCATGATAAGTCAAAGCACATAGAGATCCGATATTTCTATATATGGGATATGATGCAGAAAGGAGCTACAAAGATCAAGTATGTGAGCACCGATGAACAAACTGTTGATGTTTGACCAAACCTTTGTCTCGAATAAAGTTTGAGTATTTGCGAGACAAGATTGGTGTAGTTCATAAGGACCCTCATCGAAAGGGGGAGCGATATGGTCGCTGATGATGAGATTGCCTACATCGACGGTAAGGTCGATGATGAGGACACTTATGTTGATGATGAGGTTACTTGTTCTGACGATGAGGTCGATGATGAGGTTACCGGTTCCGACGATGAGGTCGATGTATGGTCCTTAGACTTTGTCTACGTGGACGAGGAGGGATTGTATCATCCCTGGATTTCGGTCCCAAAATTGATCTGTAGACATATGTCTCCGAGAAATGGTCCTTAGTGGACAAGAGGGATTGTATCATCCCCGAACTTCCATCCCTGAATTGATCCGTAGAAATATGTCTCCGAGAAGTGGTCCCTAGTGGACGTGATAGGACTGCATCGTCCCTGAACGTTTGGTTCAAAATGTACATGATAGGACTGCATCGTCCCTGAACATTTGGTTCAAAATGTACATGATAGGACTACATTGTCCCTGAGAGATTGATTCAAAATGTATGTGATTGGATTAGTCATCCTTAGACAGTAAATCCAGTAATTCCAAAAGGAAGGATAGTCTTAAATGTGATTGTGATTGGATTAATCATCCTTAGACAGTAAATCTAGTAATTATGAAAGGAAGAATAGTATTAAATGTGATTGTGATGGGATTAATCATTCTTAGATAGTAAATCCAGTAATTCTGAAAGGAAGGATAGTCTTAAATGTGATTCTGATTGGATTAATCATCCTTAGACAATAAATCGAGTAATTCTGAAAGGAAGGAGGATAGTCTTAAATGTGATTGTGATTGGATTAATCATCCTTAGACAGTAAATCCAGTAATTTCAAAAGGAAGGATAGTGTTAAATGTGATTGTGATTGGATTAATCATCCTTAGACAGTAAATCTAATAATTCTTAAAGGAAGGATAGTCCTAAATGTGATTGTGATTGGATTAATCATCCTTAGACAGTAAATCTAATAATTCTTAAAGGAAGGATAGTCCTAAATGTGATTGTGATTGGACTAATCATCATTAGACAGTAAATCCAGTAATTCTGAAAGGAAGAATAGTCTTAAATGTGATTGTGATTGGATTAATCATCCTTGGATAGTAAATCCAGTAATTTCGAAAGGAAGGATAGTCTTAAAAGTGATTGAGATTGGATTAATCATCCTTAGATACTAAATCCAATAATTCTGACAGGAAGGATAGTCTTAAACATGATTGTGATGAGATTGATCCTGTAATTCTGAAAGGAAGAATCATGTGAATTGCAGAGTATGCTACTATGATGATCGATGTTGTTGATCATGATGATCTAGATGATGATGATGTTGATTGTGATGACCTAGATGACGATGCTGTTGATCGTGATGATCTAGATGATGATGTTGTTGATCGTGATGATCTAGATGACGATGATGTTGATCGTGATGATCTAGATGATGATGTTGTTGATCGTGATGATCTAGATGACGATGTTGTTGATCGTGATGATCTAGATGACGATGTTGTTAATCATGATGATCGAGATGATGATGATGTTGATCGTGAGATGACGATGTTGTTGATCATGAGGATCGAGATGTTGATGTTGATGTTGCTGTAGTTGTTCAAGTGCTGCAAAAGATGAAGATTCAGTACTGAAGATGTTGATGTTCCAGTAATTGCTTGAGTTACTGATGATGTATAGAGAAAGCTTCCAATGATTTATAGATGTATCATGTATGATGTTGATGACTCCTTGATCCTGCATATGTTGTTATAATATCCTTTTGTTGATGTATACGTAACTTCGGAATGTATTTCACATATATGTATATTGTATTCCTATAGAGATATTATTATTCCTCTATACGGAAGTGTCGTCATTTATATTGCAAGTGTCGTAACTTATACTTGATGGGTTATTAGACCACCTTGTTGGGGTCAGCCCTGTATAAGTCATGTGGGTCAAAGGGTTATTAGACCACCCTATTGGGGGTCGGCCATGTGGGTCAAAGGGTTATTAGAACACCCTAGTGGGGGTCGGCCCAGTCAGCATTATGTTAAGTGGTTAAGTTGAGGCCGACCTAGTTGAGTAAAGGTCAAGTCAAGTTAGTGTATAAATAGAGAGTGTGTCTCTCTCATTTTACACATTCTATTCTTTCACTCACACTTGGGAGAGTGGCGCACTTGTGGAGGAGGAGGCTCTGCTGCTAGGAGAAGACTATCTCTTGTACTCTGGTTGTATCATTTATCTATCTATCTATGAGGAAGTTGTTGGGGTTTTTCACCTTTATGGTTTTCCCCAAGTAAACTCTGTGTCTCTTGTGTGCTTGCATTATTGTGTTCATGATTGTTATGCTGTAGATTGGTTGTACATGTTTTTCTCTCAGTTAATATCCTAGATCAGATTGAAGTAAATTCTGAAAAAAATTTAACATGGTCTCAGAGCTATCCTGAAAGAAGGCATGATATGGCATGTATGACACTTGTTGCACTTACGATGCTAGGGCTTGATATAGAAAAAACCAATCATTGTAGAACTTTCGCTATAAATCCGTTTTGGCAAAGTTGTCGGGTCTGAAACTTTTACAGGTCGAATATAAGTTCCCCATGTACCTTGTGTCCAAAGGAAAACCTATAATTCGTTGTACTTTGTGATTTATGATATGTACAATATAGGGTTTCTGCCTCTTCCATATTTGAGTCAAAAACAGGTGACCTTGGAAAAAAGGTCATAACTTGGGCTAGGAAGCTCCAAATGAAATTTCAGAGGTAGAAGTTGAACCATTGACATGTGGCATGCCATACAAGTTCGATCTCCTGTATTATCCCATAAACAAGTCATGCTGTGACACTTGGCATAACTCTCTCTTAGAGAATCCAATTGAGGTCAGACCTATCGGGATGGAAAGATAACAGGTCAAGCTATCTCAGGAAAAATTTTCAGGCCCTGTGGATTGAAAGGTTAGGAGTTACACCAGAAACAATCAGGTACATATTTTTGTCAAAACATAAATATTTTTTAGCACCTTCATTCATGGCTTCTGGAATTTAGGGCTTTGGAGAAAGTTGGAATTTCTCTAATAGGAGACCACAGCTGGATGATACTCATCAAAGTAGAAATTTAGAGACCAAGATCATATTTTTTGGTTGGGCATAAGGCCGGGCTTGATCAAACCCCAGTTCGAGACTTTGATCGGAAAGATGGAAAATTAGGGCTTCTGCAAAACTTGGAATTTTGGAAATCTGTGACCACGGCTAGAAGCTCCTTAGAAAAATCGAAGCTTAGAGATTTGAATAAAAAATTTTGGTTGGGTGAAGCTCTGGAAAACTCAAAGCCTAATTCAGGGTCCTCCCTAGTGAATCCAGAAATCTAAAAGGCAATTTTGAGGGGTGAAACTTTGCATTTTTTAAATTCTGAATATACCAACTTGATCAGCTCATCAAGGCACATATTTCTATCCTTTCGGAAGTTTGAATTTTTGGGGTTTCCTTGACAAACCCTAATCCAGCTCCAGGTCCAGTTCTTGCAAATAAAGTGGATTGGGTTAATCCTAGAAGAAGATGGATTGGTCACCTGCATAAGTGAAGAAGTTCCTGTCTTAGAGGGAGATGAGGCTAAGGCCTTCCATAACAAGATTACAAGCAATCTTGATAGGTATGGCTTACAGGTATGTTTCATGGTTAATTTTATCATATGTTTGTCTTCATATCATTACAGTACAATCTTGATTAATTACTAGACTTGTCATATCACTTTAATAGAAGATATTCATTGATTAAGGTTTTGACACTTATGAATGTACTAATGCATTGTGATGTTGTATGAAGCTTATGTTGTTCGCTAACATGAAAGGTACACCAAGAAAGACAAATCATGTTCTACTTCAAGAACATATGATCATGGTGACATGAAGACAAAGATTCATCTATTGTCATGGATCACATAGAAGATCTACTTTCGAGGTATGTATAACCTGGTCCTACAATGGTTAACCTATGAGACATGCAGGTTACTAGCACAAGTCACCTGAAGAGAACCAGAAGACATTATGTGGATATGTTATACATAACTAGCTAGCATGATAATCCAGGTATGTTTTTCCTATATCAAGCTATAATCCTACCTTGTGTTAGGATCTTATACTGTCGTGTTGTTGATAATGACTATTCATGAAGTCATAGGTTTGAATAGTCATGGCTGTATGCATATTATGTTTCTTACCATAATTGATGATATGTCTAACCAGAAGAATCATGAAGGTATAGGTTTGAGTAATTACGGGTTTATGCATTGATGATTTAACTAATCAGAAGAGTCCTATGATCAAATAAGAATATGCATGAGTAAAAGAAGACTTCCCTGAAACCTTGAATACTAATGTTTATTATCTATGAATGATCACAACTATACATGTTTAAGATTATTGTGTTTTGATAGTATTAAGATTATACTAATAAATGTGTGATTATGTATGAGACCTCAAGGATAACACAATGATGATACTAATAAGCATGCATAGTGATTAAGGATGGATGTAAGTTCAAGGAAAGGTGATCCAGGAAGCAAAGATCAAGAGGGAGCACACTCCAGTTGTTCCTACAAGAAAGCAAAGGAGCACACTTCAGTAATTTCTGCAAGGATGCAGATATTCAGAGGGAGTCGACCACTTCTCACAATCCACATCAGAATCGAGTTGCAAAGATTCAGAGGGAGTCCACCCAGCAACCAAACAAACATAAGTATTTGAATTGTCATTTCTTACATAATGTTATTCAATGATGTATATGCTTATGTTCCTAGAATTAGGTTGTGTATTATGCATATTAGAATAGTTGCATTGATGAACAGTATACTACTAATATACATGGGTAAATGGCCTATGGCACTGTACAACATTCCATTGCTACTTATCTAGAATGAAACCTCTTTGCTGACATGTTAGGAGTTGTGCAAACTCTTAACAATGTTCTGTTAGAGACTAGAAGGCATCTAGAAAGTTGTGGAACATGGATAAATGTTGTATTGAAGCATTGGCTAAGATAGTTGCATGACTATATGACATATTTCTTTATGTGTAAGAATTTGTCTGAAAATTATTAGATGTTTCTAATCATGCAATTTAACTTGTTTTGTAGAAAAGACCGTATACCTTCACCTACAAAAGAAGGACTACAACATTTGTTCAAGCAACAAAATTATCTATTGAAGATATTGAAGTTCCCAGGATATGGGAAGAATGCCATGATCCATCGATCATGAAGAACAATGTTTGGGATGCAGTCCCAAGAGCTGAAGGGAAGTCTGTTGTGACTTCCAAATTGAACTATCAGATCAAGCATGTTGCAGATGGTAGCATAGAGAAATATAAAAGTGATGAAATAGAAGATACACCAGATGGATTTCAAGACAGCCTTCTTGAATGGTGTAGTCATATATGTGTGCAGAACTTGGTAGGATAGACAGCTTTCTATCCAGTTTGGGCTTTACCAGAGTAAAGCGGATTCCAACCTTTACTACAAGGTTGAGGAAGGCAATCCAGTGATACTACTTTTGTATGCGGATAACCTGTTTGTTACAGGTAAAGATAGATTGATTGCCGACACGCAGCGGAAGCTTGCTGCCCAGTTCGAGATGAAGAACTTGGGGATGATGCACTATTTGTTTTTGTCATGGAGGTGTGGTAGAGTGCAGATGGAATCTTCCTTGGATAAGGGAAGTATGCAGTAGAGATCCCGAAGAGGTTCGGGATGATGGATTGCAAAGCCATGGCCACACCTATGGCATCGAATCTGAAGCTTCTTTGTGATGCTTCATCTGAGCCGATTGATGTCTCTATGTATCATTAGATGATTGGGTCCTTGATGTACCTGACAAACACGAGACCAGATATTTTCTTTGCGGTGAACACATTGAGCCAGTTCCTGACGATCCGAGGAGTGTTCACCTGGTTGCTGTAAAGCATGTTCTGAGGTACCTGAAGGGTACAGTGGATTATGGGCTCAAGTATGAAGCGAATCAAAAGTTTAACCTGCAGGGTTATGTTGATTCAGATTGGGCTCGCAGTGCTGCAGATAGGAAGAGCACATCTGGAGGTTGCTTCAGTATGGGATTAGGTGTGATCTCTTGGTTTAGCAGGAAGCAATCCTGCATAGCACTGAGTATAGCTGAGGCAGAGTATGTTGCAGCCTATTCAGCTAGTTTGGAGGCAGTATGGCTTTGGAAGCTACTGTCTGAGTTATTTGATCTCCCATTCGATGCTATTGGTATATTTTGTGATAACTAGAGTTGTGTGAAGCTGTCCGAGAACCTAGTGTTTCATGATAGGTTGAAACACATAGAGATCAAATATCACTATATCAGAGATATGGTGTAGAGAGGAGCTGTGAAGCTCCTGTACATTGTGACGGATGAGCAGATTGCAGATGTGCTGACGAAGCCACTAGCCGGGGTGAAGTTCAAGTACTTCAGGGAGAGGCTTGGTGTTCTTCAGATTGATGAAACTTCGAGGAAGAAGTGATGGACACATTTGCAGAATCCATTCCAAGCATGTTGGAAGGAGGATCCTTCACATGGCTATGGATGTAAGTGCTGGATGATGAGCATCAGGATGATGCTCCAGTTACTGCTCTGTATATGCATCAGGAGGATGCTGGATATGATCAGTTGGAACATTTATATGTATATGTATGTATGCATCATGTTTGATGCTGGATATGATCAGTTGGATCATTTATATGTATATGTATGTAGACATCATGTTGGATGCTTGGACCATGTATCTGTATATGTATCAGATGGATACTGTGTATGATCAGGTAGATCATGTATGTTGATATGTATCAGGTATGATCAGGTGGATCATGTTTTTGTATTTGTATCAGGTGGATACATTGTATGATCAGGTGGATCATGTATGATGATATGTATCAGGTAGATACTTGGTATGCATCAGGTAGATGCATTATATGATTAGGATGATCATGGATGGCGAGCTTCAGGATGTTGCTCCAGATGACATGCAGTAGGATGTTGCAGTGATGATGATCAGGATGATCATGTGTACATCAAGATGATGTAGGGTGAGTATCAGGTTGATACTCTGTGGTCATGGAACAGGTTGTGTAGATAAGCATGTAATTTGTGCCATGGAAGATTTGCAGATAGTCTTTCGAGGTTTTGCCTATGGCATGTAATTTGTACCCTGGGATATCTAGCAAATGCTCTTTCAAGGTTTTGCTTGGGAGGACATATAATTTGTGCCTTGGGATATCTGCAGATAGTCTTTCGAGGTTTTTCCTATGGCATGTAATTTGTGCCTTGGGATATCTGGAAAATGCTCTTTCGAGGTTTTTTCCTATGGCATGTAATTTGTACCCTGGGAGATCCGATAGGTTGAGCCGTGTGCTCGTAATCAGTCATGGTATGCTCTTTCGAGCTTTTTCCATGACCACATGTAATTTGTGCCCTGGGAGATCTGATAGGTTGAGCCTTGTTCTCGTAATCCGTCCTAGGATGCTCTTTCGAGGTTTTGTGGTGACGACATGTAATTTGTGCCCTGGGAGATCCAATAGGTTGAGCCTTGTGCTCGTAATCAGTCCTGGGATTCTATTTCGAGGTTTTGTGGTGGGGTCACATGTAATAAGTCCTCGAGATCTGGACAAGATGAAAAAGGCCTCAGATGCTCTTAAGGGTTCTTGCTAGTCAAGAGACTCTTTTAAGGTTTTGTGATGCACATAATAAGTCCTGAGGATTCCACAGTATGGCCAGTGATGATGAAGACCTATAGTTAGTGGGCCTACATCCAGTATGAAAAAGGACTGGCTATGTAGAACTTCCTATGACAAGTAGATTAAGAGATTGATTCAGATAGCAATAGCAGTGACAATGATGATGACTCGATGACAATTATCCAGTGATGATGATCCAGAGAAGATGACTTGTGCTAGAAGACCTGTGTCAAGAAATACCTTCCTAGTTAAGAGGGAGTGTTGATGTATATGTAACTTCGGAATGTATTTCACATATATGTATATTGTATTCCTATAGAGATGTTATTATTCCTCTATACGGAAGTGGTTGTATTCCTATAGAGATGTTATTATTCCTCTATACGGAAGTGTCATCATTTATATTGTAAGTGTCGTAACTTATACTTGATGGGTTATTAGACCACCTTGTTGGGGTCGGCCCTGTATAAGTCATGTGGGTCAAAGGGTTATTAGACCACCCTATTGGGGGTCGACCATGTGGGTGAAAGGGTTATTAGACCACCCTAGTAGGGGTCAGCCCAGTTAGCATTATGTTAAGTGGTTAAGTTGAGGCCAACCTAGTTGAGTAAAGGTCAAGTCAAGTTAGTGTATAAATAGAGAGTGTGTCTCTCTCATTTTACACATTCTATTCTCTCACTCACACTTGGGAGAGTAGCGCACTTGTGGAGGAGGAGGCTCTGCTACTAGGAGAAGACTATCTCTTGTATTTTGGTTGTATCATTGCTCTATCTATCTCTGAGGAAGTTATTGGGGTTTTTCACCTTTATGGTTTTCCCCAAGTAAACTCTGTGTCTCTTGTGTGCTTGCATTATTGTGTCCATGATTGTTATGCTGTAGATTTGTTGTACATGTTGTTCTCTCAGTTAAGATCCTAGATCAGATTGAAGTAAATTCTGAAAATTTAACACCTTCTCGTTAAGGGGGAGTGTTGAGATATTGTAACTTCTAAGAATATTATATTTGTACTTTATTATTCCGGAGATGTTTCATTCTTCCATGGAGACCCTATTGTATATCCGAAGATGTTTTATTCCTCCGTGGAGAATGTGGTAACTTGAGTTATTAGACCTCCCTAGTGGGGTCAGTCCTGTATGAGTCATGTGGGTTAAAGGGTTATTAGACCACCCTAGTGGGGCTGGGCCTGTCACATTATGTCAAGTAGTTAAGTTGGGACAGACCTAGTTAGTGTAAAATTCAAGTCAGAGTTGTGTATAAATAGAGGAGGTGTGTTCCTCATTTAACACACATTCACTCACTTGTGATTGGCACATAGGAGAGAGAGAGATCTGCTATGGAGGAGAAGGAGCTTGTTATCTCTCTAGGAAACTCTTCTAGGTTGCAGATCAAAGATGCCTGGTAACTTTATAATTTTTGAATTGGATCAAGTCGAATGCCTAACACAAGGTTTTACTAAGTCAAAGAATGCATAGATATATCAATGGGAAAGGATTTCAACCTCTGTTCAGGAATTTAGATAAATAAAGGGATGGACAGATCTTATATCGTTAGCAGAAACATACATAAGAAATATATATGAATGGCCAATATTATAAGCAAATGATACTTGCACAACTCAGTCAATCAGTGTAATGAAAAGATGACAATTCTCAGACACTAGATCATCTTAAAGAAATGAAATACTCATTCAAACACAAGCATAGAAAGGACAATAAGTGAAACTGAACATCATAGGAAAAAGAAGCTTGGATTATGATATATAATGAGAAGGATGAAAACAGTATAGTATGTGTCCCAATCTCCAAAATCGAACCTTTACTCCTTCTGAAGTTTTAGGCTTTATAGCCTTTACATGACAGTTCCAGATCCTCAGAAAACGGAACTGATTTGCTAAAAATAGACCATTTAAAACAGTCTTACAATAAAATAGTAAAAGGCCCTATTTTCATGGTCGAAATTGCATCTTCAATAGATCTTCAGGGTCTTCAACTGCTTTCCACGATCTCAAGATGTTTGCTGGAGGAAACCAAAAATGCTACCTAGTAGATAGTCCAACTGTTTACTAAAAATAGGAAAGAATCCCTATCTTTTACCTTGTCGGCATCTTTCAAAAACTGAAACAAGATCTTAATATCAATGCCCTTAATTGCTATCTAGCACCTAAAATCATCTTCGAATTGTTTAGATCAACAAAATTCAGCTCTGTGCAAAAAAGTAGCTTTCTGCATTATTTTGTAGTTTCGGTAGCTAGAAAGGTTGGATTTTAATTTTGTTAGCTACCGAAAGCTCTGCTTTCGGTGGCTAATGAACAATTCAACATGTTCACCTATGCCACCAGAAAATTTGTCTGATCTAACCTGCATAAGAAGTTGATTGATTTTCTGAAATGAAGATTTCTTAGTCTTGCTAGTTGATGCTTCAGCAACATGTTGTTATGGCTCTTCCTTAAGTGTAGGTGAAGGAAAATTTTCATATCTTGCTTCAGCTTCTTGCTGTTCATCATCTTCAGAATCTGTGTATGGTAGGTTGAGGACATTTTTGCTTTGTGAAGAAGCTTCTTCTTTCTCTATCTTTTTACTGAAATCTAGCTTCTTTTTAGCCTTCTGAGTTTTAAGAGATGGGGAAAAGTGATCAACTGCAATTGGAGAAATGGCTCTCCTCTTCCTTTTTCCACTTCTGGGAGTGGAAGACTTCTTTTCATCCTCTGGTTGTAACTCTGTTTCGAATTAATTCCAGAAAAGGAAGTATGCCCAGTTCATGTTCCTCCTTTGTAGCAGCTCAGAAACTATGAGCTTGATCAAGCCATGATGAGACAATCTACCGACAATTTTGGTTGGCTTGGCTCTGACTTAATGAGCCATCTTAGTCAATATTTTGTAAAGATAAAAAGGAATATTCAAGGGGTAACTTCTAGTGAAATGATTCATCAAAATGATAGATCAACACCCTATTGTATCTACCCTCACAAGTTATGTAGACAATAATTGACTTCAACAAATGCTACCATTTCTCCTCAAGATAGGACATAGGAATATCTTTCTTCCATACAAGACTTTTGTGCTCTGGTTTCAGATAGGATATGAATTCAAAATACTTTGTAACAGTAGTATTGAACCAATTTTCTCTAGTCCTTGGAAGATCTATCACTTTAGCTATGAGAGCTTCATCTACCTGGAATTCTTCCTTGCCAATCACTGCCTTTCTGCCATCAATGTGACGGAAAACGCTTCTGCTATTTGCTGATGAGATCCCCATAGTTTTTCATAGAACTTATAGCAGCTTGCATCCTTGAAAAATTGACATTCCTCGGGGTGTGATTTTAGATAACAGATGTCATCGAGCTCTTTTCTTAGGACCAGTCCTCCTCCTTTCTTCATCTATTAACTGTTTCTTGACACCTACAATTAGAAAATTGAAGCTTGGTAGAGAAGGTAGACACGAATTTAGGAAAGGGTATGCTTGGCGACAGGTAACAGTGAGAGATGGAGGATGTGTTCAGAATAAAAACCCTGACTTTGAGGGATGTGGATGGATAGACTGCTCATGTGAGTTTAACCGACTTGTCAATCTCAGTAGATGGGGTTTTATACTAACACGTGGGAAAACTAGAACTGAAACTTTGCATAATTACGAAGGATGCATAGTCTTAAATTTTGGATTGATAGGATAGGTGCAAGGTTCAATCAATTAGGATCGGATCACAACAGAACATAATTGCAGTAGGAGTGAATTATTTAGATCGTGTCTAGCTGGCCTTGATTCTTTTTGGCGGTTAAGGAATGATGAATACCTTTTAAACTTCACAACTAAACAGTTGATTAGACATCTTAACCATTTGAAACTGACTTACTTTCGGTAACTGGGATGATTTTTCCTTTGAACACGTGAGCTGCCGAAAAAGTGGTGAAAATGCCTCTCCTTTCAGTAGCTTTGAATAATTTTTCCTTTATGCTGTAAGCTGCCTAAAGATGGGTTTTCGGTGGCTAATGAACAATTGCCATGTCCGCCTAAGCCACCGAAACCTGAATTTTTTTTTAAGAACAAATGATGTTCAATGTTGTTGCAAACGTTATTACATACTTAAAATTCTTGAACAAGAACCTCAAATGTATATAAAAATGAAAAATTAAAGACTTCCTATGACCTAGAAAAATCAAATTGTCTATGTTTATTTGAGGAGATAACATCTATCTCCTACTCGAGGATGGAATCCTCCCTGTGAGGTTCCAAGAACCACAGACCAAATGCTTTTCTTGCAGAACAAAAATTCAAACCTATCTTCTAGAATTCCATTGGGCATGGAGTTATTTTGCAAAAAACTAAAACAAAAATGATATTTATAATGACAAGGCTTTGAAGCCTTAGATGAAATAGAGTTTCAGAAATCGTCCATTGACTGGGCCACCAAACATTTCTTCACCTTCCAGATTTTGCAATTTGAAAGTATTGTTCTACTGCACTTGAGTTATCACAAAAGGACCTGTCCATAGAGAATCAAATTTTCCATGCTTGCCCTTGTCTTGCCTTGGGGCATCCCATTTTAGAACCCGGTCTCCTACCTGAAAACTTTCCACCTTTGCCTTTTTCTCAAAAGTATTTTTTATCTTTTTCTGGTGAGATTATGAATTTTCCACCAATTGTTCTCTAGTCTGTTGCAATTCAACCAAGTTGAGCATTCTTCTCACCATGTCATTTGGTTCATCCTATTCCTCCTGAAGGAACTTCACTACTGGTAGAACTAGCTGAACTGGGAAAATGGAATCAGTACCATAAACCAGTTTAAAGGGAGAAGTCCCTATGGATTTTTTATTGGTTACTCTATCAACACAAAGAGCAAACTTCAGTTTTGAATCCCAGCTCTTTTGATTTTCTTCCAATAGCTTTCTGATGATTCTAACTAGACTCTTATTGGATGACTCAGCGAAGCCAATGCCTTGAGGGTAGTAGGGAGTAGAGTGTACCAATTGGATGCCCATTGACTCACACATATCAACTAATACCTTATCTTTAAAAGTTGGTGCATTATCAATTACTAGCCTTTTTGGGCAACCAAATCGGATAAAGATGTTTTCATAGAGAAATTTCATGATGACTTGATGATTGGCTTTCCCTGTGGGAATTCCCTCTATCTATTTGGTAAAATAATCAGTGGCTACTAGGATCCATCTATGCTTCCCACTAGATGAAGGATTAATCTCACCTATAAAATCTAGGCCCCATTGCTGGAAGGGACCATTGACTATTATAGGTTTCAGGGGAAAGGATTTAAGCTATTGTTTCCCTGCGAATCTTTGGCATTTGTCACAAGACTTTACAAAGGTGTATACATCAGAGAAAAGAACAGGCCAATAGTATCCAGCCCTTAGAATATCATGAGCTGTAGTTTTCCAGTAATGATGGCCTCCACATACAGTTGAATGGAAATGATGCATGACTTGAACTGA
Source organism: Larix kaempferi (assembly GCA_027924585.1). Lineage (NCBI taxonomy): Eukaryota > Viridiplantae > Streptophyta > Pinopsida > Pinales > Pinaceae > Larix > Larix kaempferi. The sequence goes on from BSBM01001261.1 coordinate 3,195,719, forward strand.
CTCTTCTTGATCTAGACATCTCAGCAAAACACCAGAAGGATCTTTCCAATACAGCATACTGTTACTTATGAAAAATTTAACAGATTTAAGCTTAAGAGCTCATGCTTGAGTTGTGTTAAGTTGAGGAGGAACTTCTAAATTTTGCAAAAAATGAATAATATCTGAATACCACTTGCATGAAAAGAAATTCTCAGCCACCTGCTGATTATCATGTTGACCTTCTACTACTACTTATGTCTTCAAATTTGTTGAACTTATCCTGATGAAATTCATGTCAAGTAGTTTACAATTTTCTTCAGCCATAAGGTTAGCTAAGCCTTGGCCCTTTACTAGCTTGGTGGGCTTCACTTCTATATCAAATTCAATCAGCTTAGCAATCCATTTGGCTCTCTTGCCTTCAATGTCAGGCTGGGTTAAAACATCTTTCACGGAAGCTGAAGGGACATAGGCAATGACCTTTGTATGTAGGATATAAATTATGAATTCCTTCAATGACTTGATCAGAGCATAAGCCTGTTTTTCTATAGGATCATATTTTAGTTCAACATCCCTCAATGTTTTGCTGAAGAAGGCAATTGGGTGATCAAGACCTTCATCATCTTTATGCAACAAGACTGTTGCCACTGTATCATAGGAAGCAAAAGAGAAAATATAGAAACTTTTGGTGAGATCTGGACTAATTAAAATAGTTGCTTCCATGATAGCCTGCTTGATGGATTCAAAAGACTTTCTTGCATTTTCTGTCCATTTAATTTCAGATTCCTTCCTCAACATGGAAGTTATGTGTTTCACTGACTCAGAAAAATTTGGGATAAATCTCCTGGCAAAGTTAATTTTACCAAGGAATGATTGGATGTCTTTCTTTGACCTTGGTATGGATAGTTTCTGAATTGCTTCAACCCGAATTAGATCAATCTTTACACCCTCTATTGAAACTATGTGACCTAGGAGTTTACCCTCCCTGAGAGCAAACTGAGACTTCTTAGAGTTCGGAGATATTCTAAACTGTCTGCATTTCAGAAAAACCTTTTTTAGGTGCTGCAAATGTTCTTCATAACTGTTTGAGTACATAGTGATATCATTGAGATATATGAGTACAAAATTGTCTTTTAATCCCATGAAAGTTATGTCCATGGCCCTCTGAAAGGTGGCCCCGACATTCATCATCCCAAACGGCATCTTCGTGTACATTAAGGTACCCCAGGGAGTGGTAAAAGTTGTCTTCTCCTGATCATCAGGGTGTACAGAAACCTAGTTATAGCCAGAAAATCCATCTAGAAATGACATAACACTAGCTCCTAAAACTCTTTGCAACAGATGCTCCATATTAGGCAAGGGGTAGTTGTCTTTTTTGGAGCATTTATTCAGGTTTCTAAAATCAATACATAATTTGACCTCACCATTTTTCTTCCTCACTATTACTAAATTTCCAATCCATTTAGAATATCTCAGGGGAATTATGATTTTAGCATTAAGGAGCTTTTTTATTTCTTTCTCAATCACAGGTTACAAGAGAGGACTAATAGGTCTTAACTTCTGTTTGAAAGGGATGGTGTCATTTTCTAGAGGAATTCTGTGTTGAATGATATCTTCATCATAGGTTTTCAGATCACTATATTCTCAAGCAAATACATCAGCAAATTCTTTTATAAGAGTGCAATATTCTGACCTATGATCAACAGTCAACTCAGTAGACAAATTTATGAACATGACTTTGGCTTCCTATATTATGCTCTTGAACAACAGGGTCTTTTTCTTTTTTCACAGGTTTGAAGGGGACATCATTATGGTCAAAAAGCTTCTCAAGAGGTACTAGACCTCGAGGTATATGATTTCTTGGCAACTGGACAATATCATGTTGACCCATTTTCCCTTTCAGTTTCGGCTTTTGGGATTTCTCTACATTTAGATTTTCTTGGTCAATATGCATATCAGAAAATTCATCAACGACCTGGAGAAATCTACTAAGTTCATCATCATCCTCAAAAAAATTCTAGTATTTGACATTATTAGGTAGGGATGGCCTGTATTTGACTTGGATTTCATAGTTCAATTTAAGAGGCATGGGAGGAATGAACATACTAGCAGAGATAGCAAGGTTATCAGCTAGGTGGTTCATAGCTCTAGGTATATAAGAGATGTCAAAAATCATAAAAGAGTCTCTAAGTTTCCATACCTCATATATGTATGCTTTCAACTTGATATTCTTTGCTTGAAAATTATTGTTCACTTGTTGTATGATGAGCTCTGCATCTCCAAATATTTTCAGACACATGATTCCCATTTCTTTAGCATCCTTTACTCCCAATAGCAAAGCCTCATACTCTGCTATATTGTTGGTAGTCTTGAAATCTAGCTTATAAGACAAATGCATATTATCTTTTGAAGGAGAGATCAAAACCACACCTGCACCTGCAGAGGCTTGAGAACTAGCACCATAAAAAAACATGATCCAAACAGAGGTGGTTACTTCTTCAGATTGTTGATAAGTAGCCTTTGTGAGCTGTAGCGGCATTGGCTAAGAGTCATCTATTTGCAAAATACATGCTCCAAAGTCTGTGTTAAATGCGAAGATGGGATGATTTATAGAATTATTTTCATTGCTGATGATGTAGGCAAGCTGATTTTCTCTGTATAGTCTTTTAGTTTCACCTCCAAACATTGGGATTGTAGCATAAGCAAGATCCATCTATATGGTACCTCCTATCCTTTTACTCCATGAACGAGACAAGAGAAGGCCAAACTTGGGTGGGATATCAGAAACCACTACATCCATCACTATGCTTTTCGAAGGTAGCTAGGAGAGGTTTATGACAAGGTCTTTGATGAGGCCTAGGCATTTGAATTTCCTAGATTCAAAAGAGAAAAGATCATGGTAGGGTTTTGTGATGTTAAGCCCAAGTTCATCCATCACTGCTTTTGGCATAAGGTTATGGGATGCTCCGGAGTCTAGCAAATAATTGTGAAGTATCTTGTCATGTATGTTCAGGGACATATAGAAAGGTGGACAAGACTCATCCAGTTCTTCAACGATAGGACCTAGGGTTACTGAGGGCTTATCATCTTTTAGATTTACAAAGTTAGCATCTAAGGGTGTCTTTGTTTGAAGGGATTTCAATATAGATGACTTGAAGGAATCATTCTTCATGAGTTCTGTCAATGGAAAAGGGATTTTCAGTTTCTGAATTTATGTTTCAAGACTGAAAGAGTAAGATATTTTATTAGAAGTTCTTACCTCTTGTAATGGAGCTTTAAGCTTAATCTGATCATGGAATGAAGGTTGCAATGGCCTTTGCTGCTGTTTTGCAGGAGCAACAATCTATTTTACAGTAGCAACAACCTGTTTTGCAGGAGCAACAATCGTTTTTGTAGGAGAAGCAGACTGCTTTGTAAGGACGGGATTCTTCTTTTCGAGAGAAATGATCAAAGGTTTTTTAGCAACAGGTTTAGACCTGAAATTATAACCCCCTTGATCATCTTCATGATACAAGGATTCTTCAGTGATCTGTTCATTCATGAGGGCTTCCTCATAATCAGATTGTGTCAGGAAAGAGGGGTCAACTTCATCTTCCATGCAATTGATATTGTCTTCTTCTTCTCCTTCTCCCTGAGTAAGCTCTTATTCCTCTTCTAATACAGCGTGCTGGAAAGGAGCTCTGATTCTTTGTTCTTCAGCTGGATTCCTATCTCTTTGGAGGATCTGAGCTTATGGGTTATTTCTTCTGTAAGGGAAAGTATTAGGGTTTCTAGGAATAAAATCATTTGGTCCTTTACCTCTTGCAAGTTGCTGACCTTGGACTTTCAATTTAGACATTTCAGATGTTAAGTTGTCAAACATCTTTTCCATTTTTTCCATTTTTGTTTCTGATGAAGAAGAAGGGTCTGGAGTTTGCTTCTTTTTATCCATTTTTCCCTTAAGTATCTGAGATGCAACAATATTAGAATCAACTTCAAGAGAAGCATCTTCCATGAGTAATAAAGAAGCGGATTTTCTTTCTCTAAGATGAAGACAACAATAGGGACCAAAAGCATTTGCATAAGTGATTCTGGCTGAAGTATCTATAGGTTTGATCTCAGCAAGTATCTTGCCAAACATTTTGTTAAATCTCTTTGTGAAATTTGAAACAGACTCGCCCTTTTCTCTCTTCAAATTATCAAATTCTATGAGGTAGTAGAGGTTGTCTCTTCTTTCTCCCCAATGCTTCAAAAATAAGTCATCTAGAGCTTCAATGTCAGCTACTGATCCAGTAGGTAACTCTTTGAACCATTTCCTAGCTTGACCATCTAAACTCTGCACAAAAACCCTATTCCATACATCCTCATGCTCAATATTTATGTTTTCAGCATAACTGTAGAAGGCCTCTAAATGTTCTTCAACTGTAAAGTCTCCCTCTCCAGTAAACTTAGGCATATATTTTTGGTAATCTCTAGTAGGCATAGCAAAAAGGGTGTTAGGAAAAATTAGAGGGGCATATCTAGCAGCGAGGATCTTTTCCATCTTAGTTAGAGGGATAGCCATAGCGGATGTGGGTATGGAAAAGGTAGAAGAAGATTTTGTTGGTGTGGGTGGTACCTGAGGAGGTATAGGTGGTGGTAAAGGTGGTGGGTTTACCCCAGTGGAGTTGCCAAGAATTGAGGTGAAAGGATTTGTTGGCTGATTGGGAAAATAGGAATCCTTATATAATTGTCCAAGTAATAAGGCCAAATTTTCTTCACAATTATCTAAAAGATCTTGCAAGATATTTTCAATGGCAGGAAAATTGGTATGAATATGAGAAAATTTATCCTCAAGCTCAATTTGTAAGGGGTTCAGAAAAGAGGAAAATTCCTCTTCTTTGATAGGCTCTAAAACTTCTTTTCCTAAGTCGGATTGGATAATATGTTCAGAAATCGGATCTAGAAAAACAAAAGTAGTTTAAGATTCCTCAACTTTCAAATTTTCTGATTCACTTATATTTTTCTGAGAACTAGATGCTTCAGTAGAAGAAGATTTAAAGGGAGATTTACTTGATAAAATGGAAGAAGTACCTCTAGAAGTACTTGATGTGGTTCCCCTTGTAGATCTAGAAATCTGTCTTTGTGAAGCTCTTCCTCTCCTTATAATCTGTTCAGGATCTGAAACAGGTGTCACTAGTGGCCTTTGAGGATTTTCTCTAGTACTTGGTCTTCTCGAAGCCACTTTGTTCCAATGGAGTTTCCAGATAGATGATTACAACCAGGATATTGTCCACACTTTGTCTATCATCAAAGTTGGATCTATGTCGTTTCCCAAGGAAGCTGAGCTTCAATCTCTTCTCCCCAGCAACGGCGCCAATTTGTTATCTCTCCAGGAAACTCTTCTAGGTTGCAGATCGAAGATGCCTGGTAACTTTATAATTTTTGAATTGGATCAAGTCAGATGACTAACACAAGGTTTTACTAAGTCAAAGCATGCATAGATATATCAATGGGCAAGGCTTTTAACCAACTCTGTTCAGGAATTTAGATAAATAAAGGGATGCACAGATCTTATATTATCAGCAGAAACATACATAAGCAATATATATGAATGGCCAATATTATAAGAAAATGGTACTTTCACAACTTAGTCAATCAGTGTAATGAAAATATGACAATTCTCAGACACTAGATCAACTTAAAGAAATGAAATACTCATTCAAACACAAGCATATAAAGGACAATAAGTGAAATTGAACATCATAGGCAAAAGAAGCTTGGATTATGATATATAATGAGAAGTCTGAAAACAGTACAATATTTGTCCCAATCTCCAAAACTGAACCTTTACTCCTTTTGAAGTTTTAGGATTTATAGCCTTTACATGACAGTTCCAGATCCTAAGAAAAAAGGAACTAATTTGCTAAAAATAGACCATTTAAAACAGTTTTACAAAAAAATTAGAAAAGGCCCTATTTGCATGGTCCAAATTGCATCTTCAACAGATCTTCAGGGTCTTCGACTGCTTGCCATGATCTTGAGATGTTTGCTGGAGGAAACTGAAAATGCTACCTGGTAGATAGTCCAACTGTTTACTAAAAATAGGCAAGAAGCCCTATCTTTTACCTTGTTGTCATCTTTCAAAAACTGAAATAGGATCTTAATATCAATGCCCTTAATTGCTATCTAGCACCTGAAATCATCTTCAAATTGTTTGGATCAGTAAAAAGTTGGCTCTATGCAAAAAATCAGCTTTCTATATTATTTTGTAGTTTCGGTAGCTAGAAAGGATGGATTTTAATTTTGTTAGCTACCAAAAGCTCTGCTTTCGGTGGCTAATGAATAATTCAGCATGTTCGCCTATGCCACTGAAAACTTTGTCTTATCTAACCTGCATAAGAAGCTGAATGATTTTCTGAGATGAATATTTCTTAGTCTTGTTGGTTGATGCTTCAGCAACATGTTGTTCTGGCTCTTCCTTAGGTGTAGGTGAAGGAAAATTTTCATATCCTACTTCAGCTTCTTGCTGTTCATCATCTTCAGAATCTGTGTATGGCAGGTTGAGGACATTCTTGCTTTGTGAAGAAGCTTCTTCTTTCTCTATCTTTTTACTTAAATCTAGCTTCTTTTTAGCCTTCTGAGTTTTAAGAGATGGGGAAAAGTGATCAACTGCAATTGGAGAGATGGATGTCCTCTTCCTTTTTCCAATTTTGGGGGTTGAAGACTTCTTTTCATCCTCTTGATGTAACTCTGTTTCGAATTCATTCCAGAAAAGGAAGTATGCCTAGTTCATGTTCCTCCTTCGTAGCAGCGCATAAACTATGAGCTTGATCAAGCCATGATGAGATAATCTACCTGCGATTTTGGTTGGCTTGGCTCTGACTTGATGAGCCATCTTAGTCAATATTTTGTAAAGATAAAAAGGAAGACTTAAGGAGTTCCTGCCAGTGAAATGATACATCAATTTAAAATGATAGATCAACACCCTATTGTATCTACCCTCACAGGATATGTACACAAGAATTGACTTCAACAGATGTTGCCATTTCTCCTTAAGATAGGACATAGGAATATCTTTCTTCCATACAAGACTTTTGTGCTCTGGTTTCAGATAGGATCTCAATTCAAAATCCTTTGTAACAGTAGTCTTGAACCAATTTTCTCTAGTCCTTGGAAGCTCTGTCACTTCAGCTATGAGAGCTTCATCTACCTGGAATTCTTCCTTGCCAATCACTGCCTTTCTTCCATCAAATGTGAGGGAAAACGCTTCTGCTATTTGCTGATGAGATCCCCGTATTTTTTCACAAAACTTATAGCAGCCTGTGTCCTTGAAAAATTGACATACCTCGGGGTGTGATTCTGGATAACAGATGTCATCGAGCTCTTTTCTTAGGACTAGTCCTCTTCCTTTCTTCATCTATTACTATTTCTTGACACCTGCAATAAGAAAATTGAAGCTTGGGAGAGAAGGTAGACAAGAATTTAGGAAAGGGTATGCTTGGCGACAGGTAACAGTGAGATATGGAGGACGTGTTCAAAATAAAAACCCTAACTTTGAGGGATGTGGATGGATAGACTGCTCATGTGAGTTTAACCGACCTATCAATCTTGGTAGATGGGGTTTTATACTAACACATGGGAAAACTAGAACTGAAGCTTTGCATAATTAAAAAGGATGCACAATCTTAAATTTTGGATTGATAGGATAGGTGCAGGGTTCAATCAATTAGGATTGGATCACAATAGAACATAATTGCAGCAGGCTTGAATTATTTAGATCATGTATAGCTGGCCTTGATTCTTTTTGGCGGTTAAGGAATGATGAATACCTTTTAAAATTCACGACTAAACCCTTGATTAGACATCTTAACCATTTGAAACTGACTTACTTTCGGTAGCTGGGATGATTTTTCCTTTGAACACGTGAGCTGCCAAAAAAGTGGTGAAAATGCCTCTCCTTTCGGTAGCTTTGAATAATTTTTCCTTTACACTATAAGTTGCCGAAAGTTGGGTTTTTGGTGGCTAATGAACAATTTCCATGTCCTCTTAAGCCACCGAAACCTGAATTTTATTTTGAAGAACAAATGATGTCCAATGTTGTTGCAAACATTATTACATATTTAAAATTCTTGAACAAGAACCTCAAATGTATATGAAAATGAAAAATGAAAGACTTCGTATCACCTAGAAAAATCAAATTGTCTATGTTTATTTGAGGAGATAACAGAGCTCATGGTTGAGGATTACATATTTGTATTTGCTGATCATCTATATTGAGGAAGCTTTGCTGGGTTTTCTACCCCATGAGGGTTTCCGAGGATAAATCTGTGTCTCTTGTGTTTATGTTGTGCTTGTTGTTCTTTCAGTGATCCTGTATATGCTATTGTTGTGAAATGGAATGTAATACTGATATTTTATGTCTTAGCATATTGAATCTTAACATGGTATCAGAGCTAGCCTGAAGGAAGGTGATACATGGCACTTACGACACTTATCTCAGTTGCGACAATTTGAAAGTTAAGGTTTTATATAAAAAAACTACTCATCGTGGCACTTTCACTATAAATCCATTTTGGAGAAGGTTCAGAATCTGAAAACTTAACAGGTCATAGATAACATCCCCCTATATCTTGTGTCCAGAGGAAATCCCCAGATTCGTTGTACTTTGTGAGATGTGATCAGTACAAGTTAGGGTTTCTGCCTCTTCCAGATCTCAGTCATAAACATGTGACCTAGGAAAAAAGGTCATATCTCGGGCTAGGAAGCTCGAAATGAAATTTCGTAAAAAGTTACAGTCAGGTAACACACTGTAATTTCACAAGTCCTATTTTCAAAGGTTGAAGTTGAACCAGTGACATGTGGCATGCTGTACAAGTTGACTCTCATGTTTTATCCCATAAACAGGTCACATTGCGACACTTGGCATAAATATCTCTCAGAGAATCCAATTGAGGTCAGAACTATGGGGTTGGAAAGACGACAGGTCATTCTACAACATACCAAAGTTTTAGACCCATTGGATTCGTAATTTTAGAGATGCACTAGAAACAATCAGGTGCATATTTCTGTCAAAACATAATTGTATTCTGAGCACCTTCATTCTTGACTTATCACTGCTGCGGGAATTTAGGGCTTCGGAGAAAGTTGGAATATTTGGAATCGGATTCCATGGCTGGATGCTCCTCATTAAAATCTAAATTTAGAGAACAAGATTGAGTTTATTGGTTGGGAAAAAGGTCATGCTTGATCAAACCCTAGTTTGTGATTTTGACCGGAAAGGTGGAAAATTATGGCTTCTGCAAAAGTTGGAATTTTTTAAATCTGTGACCATGGATGGAAGCTCCTTAGGAAAATAGAAGCTTAGAGTACAATATCGAAACTTTTTGTTGGGTAGAATACTGGGCTTTATCAAACCCTAAATCGGGATCCTATCAAGAAGATCCAGAAGTTTCAAAGGCAATTTTGAGGGGTCAAATTTTGCAGTTTTCAAAATTGAAGTATACCAGCTTGATCAGCTCAACAAGGCACATCTTTCCATCCTTTCAGAAGTTTGAAATTCAAAGTTTGAATTTTTAGGGTTTTTCTAACAAATCCTAATCCAGCTCCAGATCCAGTTTCAGCAAATCAAAGTGGATTGGGTTAAAAGCAATCTTGACAGGTATGACTTGAGGAAATACAGGTATGTTTTGAAATATGATTCTTGATTAAGTTCATAATATGTTTGTTTTCATATTATTAAGGTTAGTACAATTATGATTGTTTGATAATGAATGCATGTGAGTGATAGAAAACATTCATTGATTAGTGTTATGACACTTATGATTGTACTAATGCATTTGTGGTGTTGTATGAGGATGATGTTTTCTGCTAACAAGATACATGTACATCAAGAAAGACAAATCAAGTTCTATGACCATGATGATATGGAGACAAAGACTCATCCAAAGTCTTTGACCACATAGAAGCTCTACTTACGAGGTATGCATGACTTTGTTCTACTATGCTTAACCTATGAGATATGTAGGTTCTAGCACAAGGTCTCTAAATCATTGAAGAGAACAAAGAAGATATTGTTTGGGTATGTTAAGACATAACCAAGCTTGATAATCTAGGTATGTTTTCCTATATCAAGTTAGAATCCTACTTTGTTAGGATCTTAGGTAAGTATAGTTGTGCATGAAATAATCATGACCATACATACTTAAGATTATTTAGAATTATTGAGATTATACTAATGAATGTATGTTTGTGTATGAGATCATGAGGATGACACTAGTGCACACTTAAGCATGCATAGTGGTACATAATGAATAGAAGTTCAAAGACATATAGAGATCAAGCGAGAGACAACCTCACAAACATAAAATATAAGTATTTGAGTTATTATTTGAATCTCTGAATATTTAACGATATTGCTCGTAATAGTTGTATACATATTTGTATTCCTAGAATATATCATGCATAGCATACCATTGTACAATATACTACTAATATGCATATGATTGGTAATTTGGACAAACATTCCATTGTTGCTTGTCTAGAATGAAACCTCTTTGTTGACATACTGACAGTTGTGCACTCTCTTGATAGTATGTTCTTGTAGAGATGGAAGGAATCTGGATAGCCATTGTATGCATACAGGATATGGAAAAGTGTGTGCCAAAGTATTGGTCAAGATAGTTGCATAACTATGTGAATCATATATGTATGCATAATAGCTTATCAATGAAATGTCAACATGATTTGATGATTATGAAGTATTACTAATCATGTAATTAATTTTTATTTGTAGGAAAAATCATGAAGAATGATGAACACCGAACAACTGATGGATGTTCAACAAGAAGACTTACAAATCAAACACACTATAGAAGGCTCATGGCTAGAAGATTCTCTTAGAAAGAGGAAGAGGATCATGACGAGATGTTTGCTCCAAGTGGCTAGATAATACCGTTCTCTTAATGGTGTAATTGAAGAAGAAGTGCGAATCGAGAAAACTCTCAGGATTCAATTGAAGAAAGCTCTATACGGGTACCCAAGATTGATAGTCATTTGATGAGCTTAATGATCACCGTGGGTGATGCGGATTTCAACCTTTGCTACAAGATTGAAGATGTTGTCTATATACAAATGACATTATTCTCTTATATGGATGGAAGAAGGAACTCACCACAGAGTTCGAATGATCTTGAAGCTCATATCAGTAGACCCATCTGACAAGAGATGGCATGGATATATATGCAGAAGATCACTCAATACATAGAGTGAATAATGTTCAGTTACAAAGGAAGAATTGATAGCTTCTTGAAAAGCTTGGACTTTACCAAAAGTAAAGCTGATCCTAACCTTTACATTAAGGTTATGGATGATACTATTACTGTATGTGGATGATTCTTTCTATCAGGGAATGAGAAACAGATCATGGAAAGAAAGAAGAAGCTAGCTACAGAATTTGAGATGAAAGTTCTCGGATTGATGCATTACTTCCTAGGTCTAGAAGTATAGAAAGGCCCAGAAAAGATCGTTCTCATCCAAAGAAAGTATTTGATATGTTGTAATGCAAATCCATGGCCACTTCCATGGATTCCAACATGAAGTTGTTAGCTGATGACTCATCAGAGTTAGTGGATGTGACTTTGTACAAACAGATTATTGGGTCATAGATGTATTTGACGAATACCAGGCCAAATATATGCTTTGCTGTGAACACCTTGAGTCAGTATCTAGTCGAACCTAGACGTGTTCACTTAATAGCTGCAAAGCCTGTGATGAGGTACCTGAAGGGTACTATAGACTTTGGTCTATGTTGTCTTGGAGATCATGACATCAGATAGTATGGCTACATAGATGTTGATTGGGCAGGAAGTGTATCAGACAGGAAGAGCACATCGGGTGGATGTTATTGTCTAAGATCTACCATGATCTCGTGGTTTAGCAGGAAGCAATCTAGTGTGGCTCTTAGCACATCTGAAGCAAAATATATATCTGCTTGCTCTGCTAGTTGTGAAGTGCTATGGCTTTGGAAGTTGTTATTAGGATTATTTGACTTAGAGATGGACTCCACTATGATCCTATGTGACAACCAGAGTTGTATCAAGATGACAGAGAATCCAGTGTTCCATGATAAGTCAAAGCACATAGAGATCCGATATTTTTATATATGGGATATGATGCAAAAAGGAGCTACAAAGATTGAGTATGTGAGCACTGATGAACAAGCTAGTTGACATGTAGGACTGCATCATCCTTCAATGTTTGGTTCAAAATGTACATGATAGGACTACATCGTCCCTGAACGTTTGGTCCAAAATGTACATGATAGGACTACATCCTCCCTGAGTGCTTGGTTCAAAATGTATGTGATTGGATTAATCATCCTTAGACAGTAAATCCAATAATTTCGAGAGGAAGGATAGTCTTAAATGTGATTGTGATTGGATTAATCATCCTTAGACAGTAAATGCAGTAATTCTGAAAGGAAGGATAGTATTAAATGCGATTGTGATTCGATTAATCATCCTTAGACAGTAAATCCAGTAATTCCAAAAGGAAGGATAGTCTTAAACATGATTGTGATGAGATTGATCCCATAATTCCGAAAGGAAGGATCATGTGTATTGTAGAGTAAACTGCTATGATGATCGATGCTATTGATTGTGATGATCTAGATGACAATGATGTTGATTGTGATGATCTAGATGATGATGTTGTTGATCGTGATGATCTAGATGATGATGTTGTTGATCGTGATGGTCTAGATGATGATGATGATGTTGATCGTGATGATCTAGATGACGATGTTGTTGATCGTGATGATCTAGATGACGATGTTATTGATTGTGATGATCTAGATGATGATGTTGTTGATCGTGATGATTTAGATGACGATGTTGTTGATCGTGAGATGACGATGCTATTGATCGTGAGGATCCAGATGTTGATGTTGTTGTAGTTGTTCAAGTGCTGCAGAAGATGAAGATTTAGTACTGAAGATGTTGATGTTCCAGTAACTGCTTGAGTTACTATTGATGTATAAAGAAAGCTTCCAATGATATATAGATGTATCATGTATGATGTTGATGACTCCTTGCTCCTGCAGATGTTGTTATAATACCCTTCTCATTAAGGGGGAGTGTTGAGATATTGTAACTTCTAAGAATATTATATTTGTACTTTATTATTTCGGAGATGTTTCATTCCTCCATGGAGACCCTATTGTATATTTGAAGATGTTTTATTCCTCTGTGGAGAATGTGGTAACTTGGGTTATTAGATTTCTCTAGTGGGGTTGGACCTGTATGAGTCATGTGGGTTAAAGGGTTATTAGACCACCCTAGTGGGGTCGGCCCTATCACATTATGTTAAGTAGTTAAGGTTGGGTTGACCTAGTTAGTGTAAAAGGCAAGTCGGAGTTGTGTATAAATATAGGAGGTGTGTTCCTCATTTAACACATATTCACTCACTTGTGATTGGTGCAAATGAGATAAAGAGAGATATTCTATGGAGGAGAAGGAGCTCATGGTTGAGGATTACATCTTTGTATTTGGTGGTCATCTATATTGAGGAAGCTTTGCTGGCTTTTCTACCCCATGAGGGTTTCCTAGGATAAATCTGTGTCTCTTGTGTTTATCCTATGCTTGTTGTTCTTTCAGTGATCCTGTATATGCTATTGTTGTGAAATGGAATGTAATACTGATATTTTATGTCTTAGCATATTGAATCTTAACAGTTCATCACCATCATCTTCATCTTCATCTTCATCGTCATCATCTTCATATTCATCATCATCATCATCTTCATCTTCATCATCTTTATCACCATCATCTTCGTCTTCATCTTCATCTTCATCATCATCATCTTCATCATGATGTAGATGATGATGATGAAGATGTTGATGAGGAAGAGGGAGATGACAATGATGGTGAAGATGAGGACGATGACAATGATGATGAAGATGTGGACGATGATGATGATGAGGATGATGATGATGATGATGATCAAGACGATGAAGATGATGGTGATGACGACGATGAAGATGAGGACGATGATGAGGATGATAATGATGATGATGATGAAGATGATGATGATGATGATGATGACGATGACGAATATGGGGATGATGATGATGCCCATGAAGATGATGGTGGATACAATGTAGATGATGGTGATGACCATGAATATGATTTTGAAGACCATGAATATGATCATCTTCATCATCATCATTGTCGTCATCATCACCATCACCATCATCTTCATGGCCATCATCATCATCATCATATTCATCATCATCATCATCATCGTCATCATCATCATCATCATCATCATAATCATTTTCGTCATCGTCATCATCATCATCATCATCTTCATCAACAACTTTTTCACCATCATCATCATCATCATCACCATCACCATATTCATCATCATCATCATCATCATCATCATCATCTTCATCATTATCATCATCATCATTTTCATCATCTTCAAAATCATTATCGTTGTCATCATCATCTTCATCTTCAACATCATCATCATATTCGTCATCATCATCATCATCATCGTCGTCATCATCATCTTCATCATCATCATTTTCATCATCATCATCATCATCTTCATTATCATCATAATCATCATCATCATCATCGTCATCACCCTCTTCCTCATCATCATCATCATCATCATCATCATCATCATTGTCATCATCACCATATTCATCATCATCATCATCATGACCATATCCATCATCATCATCATCGTTTCCACCGTCATCACCACCACCATCATCATCATCATCATCATCATCATCATCATCGTCATCTTCATCATCATCATCATCATCATCATCATCATCTTCGTCATCATCTTCACCATCATCATCACCACCTTCATCATCATCATCACCATCTTCATCATCATCACCATCTTCATCTTCTTAATCATCATCATCATCACCATGTAGATGATGATGAAGAACATGAAGATGATGGTGATGACAATGACAATGATGACGGTGAAGATAATGAAGATGATGAAAATGATAAGGGTGGATAGAGTGGAAAAGAGTGGGGGGGATTGGGTGGATAGGAAGAGAGGGGGGTGGGGTTATAGAGAGGTAGGGGGTCCCAACCTTAGAGGCAATCTCATCTTATTCAACAAAAATAGTGAATGGAAATAGTTTGGAACTTTTATGTCTAGGAATGTAAATTAGATTTTATAGAGATAGAAGCAATGCGTGCGTGCATACAAACACATGCGTGCCCCTTCGCATGCGCACTTCGAGTAACGTGTGCACGCCTATGTATGTGCATGCATTTACACGTGCACGCATTTGAATGCACGCATGTCTGGATTCAAATTGTTTTTGGTGCCATTGCAGGCTTGGAATTAGCTTCGGATTGCCAAACCTTGAGGCTTGGTATGATTTATGGCAGAACACATCAAATGTTGTAACTTCATGTTTTTCACACCTAGTTCCGCATATGCTCCACTAGTGCACTACAGATGAAATTGCACACACTTGTCAAGCTCTGTGTGCAGATTCTAACTATATATTTTTGGAATAGATATGTAGTTTTTTTCTATTTTTAATTCATTTTTAACTGCACTCATGTCAAATTTGTAAAAAACATAGGTCATTTATTTGGCCTATAAATTTTGATTGGCTAACCTATTTCGAGAACAGAAAAGAACCCACACAAGAGTACAAGAATACCTACAAGTTAAAAGAAAAAAAAAGTTTTTTTATTATTTTCAGACCATGATATGGTGGACCAACACTTAACCATGTCGTTTTAAGTCTTCACTGACTTTCGTAATTTAAAAAAAATATAAAATTAAATTTTAAAATTTTGGAAAAATATCCCCGCACAAGATTCATTTGTTGCCTACGCTTGTACATATTTTTTTGCTCATAAATTGACAATTTACATAACAAATAGGGGGACCAACAAAAACATTTGCATTATGTTTTAGAGAAAAAATAACATACCAATCTTAAAATAATGACATTTTGGGGTGGTTATACCACTTTTCCATAATAAAAGTTATATATTCCGGAAGGTCATCCATTTTTCTACGTTTCATATTTTTACACCTAATTCGAAAAAGTTTTGTAGGTACCTCTAATAATTCATTTTATTGATAATATTTTTGTTTTTCCAGGATGTCATTGCAACTAATGTGTCATGATTGGGTATCATTACCTTTCACCAACCCATAATCTAATATTAGAAGTAAATTGTTATATGTTCTATTAAGTGAGTGTTTTTAATTAATAATAATCCAAGGATTTTTATTATATCAATAGGCGTTTATATTTTAGAATTTGGGGTGGATTACCATCAATGTTTTTCTTAGATTGGAGGATAGGACAAGTGTACTGCCTACTTTAATTTATGGTCATAACTTGTAATTGATGCATGTATAACTCATAGTGCATGTAGATGGACATATCCTGGAAATGTATTTTTTTATTCTACTGTGCTAGTATATCGACTCTAATATCTATCAATATTATAAAATTAGTTTTTGATTATTCAAAATTCATAAATAAAACGAGACTTTTCACCAATATGATGGAGTCTTCAAGACTTAAGACATTTAAGAGATAGGGCCATAAAATTTGTGGAGCTTAGCTTGGTAAGCAAAGTCAAACAAAATAAAATCAAGATATTATTGTAGGATTACATAAGATCAAAATTAATTTCAATAGATATTTTTTTTCTATTAAAAAAAAAACATAACTTTATTTTTAAGTGTAAAGAAAGTTACATTTCATCCATAAATATTATTAACTATCATCTTCAACATTAATAAAAATTGGACATTTCAATATTGTACTTTCTATGTATAACACGATGAAAAAATAACACACTTCAATAAATTGATGTAATTTATTCATAATTTTTTTCTACTTCGTTAGATTTTTTTTTTAATGTTTCGAACATGTAAATAATCCTAATTAATAATAATCGTATCAATAAGATTATTTTTTAATGTTTCTAAAATGCAAATAATCTCAGTCAATAATAATCGTATCGTATATCTCTCCATAGAGTTTCGATCCTTCAATTTCTATTCAATAAGGAGAAAGGTATCCACCAATTTTTTAAAAGCATATTATAAATATTTTATAATGGAAGAAAAG
The DNA here is from genome assembly GCA_027924585.1 of Larix kaempferi. Lineage (NCBI taxonomy): Eukaryota > Viridiplantae > Streptophyta > Pinopsida > Pinales > Pinaceae > Larix > Larix kaempferi. The sequence continues at coordinate 3,212,799 of BSBM01001261.1, forward strand.
GGTTATCCACCCCTTTGAAGATGTGTGGCGTGTACATAGTAGGTCCATAAAAACTTATCGTAGTAGGTAAACAAAGTCTTTGACTATCTAACGTTAAAAAATTTGGACATCCCGATATTCTAATTCTCAATCTCATTAAAGTTATTCTTTTCAACTATTTTAATAGTTCATGATAATGGATAGAGTTTACACTCTAAATATCTAAACAATTTCAAACGTTTACACCTTTTCTTTTTAAAAATATTTCTCTTAAACAGTTATAATAATCTATACTATCAAACATTCTATATTTTATATTAAAATAAATTATATATAAATTTTTATTTTATTTTTAAAAATAAAAATTAAGTGTTTACAAAATTTAATGTTAAATTATTAGGGATTAATGAAAATGTCACTTTGCAAAATATCACTATCATTAAAAATATTATTACATCTAAGTTTAAAGAAAAAATGTTTAGCTAGAAAATTTTAAAGGGTAAAATGAAATTAAGATATTTAAAAAGAGGTCATTAACCCTAATCTAGAGGATCAAAAGTATCTCTTTATTTTAACTAGCTTAAAGAATAAAACTAATATAGCCAAAATACGATCAAACTCTCATGAGCTTCGTATTGAAATAGGGCGCTACACAATTCCTAAAACATCGTGGGAGGAAAGGATTTGCCTTCTCTATAAGCCTAAGAGTGTTGAGGATTAAAGTCACTTTCTCTTAGCATTGAGAATTAAAGTCACTTTCTCTTAGAGTACCCTACGTAACCCACATTAGGTTTCACAATTGTATTACAATACTAACCTCCCTAACCTTCTTACCTGTCAAAACTATAGTGACCTTGATATGCTTCTTTCGAAGCTTTTTAAGTATAGGAATACATTTTTATAGCAAACCAAGTAATTTCTTATTCTTAAGGTTTGATAAAAAAAAGTTGATCTAAGTGAATGTCGTCCACCACCATCATCACCACCCAAAAAATTAAATATTTCTATAAAATTAAATGACGTTGAAAAAAATAATCATTTCAACAATTTGGTTTGCATGATGCAATTTGCTCATAATTTTATGTCACATAAATACAATTTTGAAATAATTTTATTTTAATATTTTTCCCATCAATACATATTTCTAAAGTGATTAAAGTTATTATTTCAATAAATTAATTATGTTTAGTGGACACTAACTTTCGGAAATCCACACTCTAATAACCAACTTATAAAAAATTATATTTGATTTCTTAAAATAAATCATATATATGTGTGTGTGTGTGTTTAAACCCATCGTATATACTTTTTAAAAATCATATAATTATCAATTATTCATATATTTTTTATTAGTCCCAAATTAATTGTTATAATATATATATATATATATATATATATATATATATATATATATTAGGCCCTTCATGAAGATAAGCAATACATTAAGCTAGGGCAAGCCCGACTATCATGAAACTAGGCCCATCTAATGTTGTCTATGTGCATTATAATAAAAAAGTAAAACTCAAGTTTGTCCTGAATGGAAACCAGACTATAAAACAATGTTTGGGTAAGCAAAACATCAGTCAAAATAAGGAAAATTGATCTAGTTTTGTGCTTACAAAAAACTAATATAGGAATTCTACCATAATAAACATGAGTAAACAACTTACAGGGGAGCCTGAAAATCAAACTAAGAAAACTATGTTGTGTCATCATCAGATGGGATGGCAGTTGGGGTGTAGTCAACTGAACCAGAAGGGGGTGTCGTCTTGAAGTCCATGCCCATATGTTGCACTATGGCATTGAGATTTCCATTCACTTGATGACTCAGCTTGATAATGTCCAGCTGAATCTCATCCCATTGGAGGAGAATGTCACTGTTTTCTTAACCACGATCAAACAAAATCTTCACCATAATTTTCTTTAAGACCCAATACATGCCTATGGTTTTATGGAATTAGGCCATCCTCGAGTGGGTGTTTCCCGTATCTCCCACCCAACCAACAAACTCTTCTAAACCTTCTACATATGGAATGAAATGATGCTCTACCTTTGCATCCTCCTATGCTCGATTCATCTCCCTAGTCATGTCCTTGAGGATTACCTACTTTTAAATCAATTAGATTAAATGACATGCCTCATGTTTGTGGTGATAATTGGTTTAACTATTTTTGCAATGGGTTTCTTCCCTTATATTCTACGTATGGTAGACATCCCGAAGTCCCCACATTGCTTAATTGTTAACACACCTTGGTAAGAACCTCTATCGAGATGACTGAATGGAGAATGTACATAGGAAGATCCCCTTAAATCAAACTATAAAACAAATAGCCAAGTAGCATAGTGTCCAGGCTTATATCTAATGATACTTGTTCCTTTAAGGTGTCCTTTCTCCAATGACGATGGTGTTGGTATTGAAATCCACCCTATTTAAGTTTTCTTATTCTGATAGTGAAATGGCTAGATTACATAAAGAAGGCGTTGCCAAAAATGTTTGGGGCTCTAAGTTTATCAATACTATTTGGTATATGCAGATTCTTTGTTGAATTTGGAAAAATTATTGGACTTTAGAGGTTCAATTATGTTCTTGGGATTTGCTTATTTATATTTATATTTTATTTATTTATAATAAAATATTGAGCTTTGTGATTAATGGGCCCAATCTTTAAGTCTAAGAGCTATCAAAGTTTTAATTTTGACCGATATTAAAAGAGATTTCTCTATGGTAAATAGTTAAGTCTTGAGTGTATAGATCAATGTTCAACGAGCATCAAGAACGTCTAGATAAAATACATAAAGAACTAGCAGGGGATTGTCCACATCATGAGCCAAGGTGTATTATTGAGTATCATGTTACATTGGTGGAAAGTGCCCAAAATACCACCCGATCCTCAATCTATTAAGTACGGGTTTTGTTAGACTTTGCAAAAAGATATTTAGGATTTGATCATCGATCCCAAACATCCAACTCATCATCTAACCATAATCCTTGTACAACAATCCAAGCTGCCAATGGATATCCCATGTGTGGACTACATTGAACTATGCGTCGAGTTGATATGAAAAAAATCTTCATTATAAATCAAGACATTTGTTTTATATTGGTGCATGTGGGATATTTTCCATAATGCAAAATAAAAATGCCAGAATGAAAGCATCAACAACAAATTCCCATCATTTTCTGGGTAAAGAATTTCGGGAATGGATTCCAGGTAAACTGTAAGGAATATTCAAAATGGTTTAAAAACCACTTCCATAAAAAATCCATTTATCCCTCTAAGGGGCGGTTTTCAAAATTTCGCAACATTGTAAGAGAAATCCAGCCCTATTTAAGACATAATTTTCCAAAAATTCGTTGCGGCCAGTTTTCAAACACCAGTGACCGATCTATTCCACAAATTATCAAAGCTTCTAAGTTTGATGAGTTGTATTGATAGAGATAATATGTATTCAAAGCATTATTTGTAATTAATAACATATTAGATGCACAAAATTAGCATCCATTTAGCTAATTTCCAGATTCTAATTCAGTTATTGTTTATTTAGATTTACAGTAGTTACATGTTTACAGGGAATCTGGTGATGAGTGATGTGTGTTAACAAGTGGCAAGATATATAAAAAACAGAATATTGTTTCTAGATTCAATGGAATTTTCCTCCAGTAATTCCACATCTCTTGCAACCAAATTTGTAGTAGTTTACATTGTACATTCCTCTATAAATTCTATAATTTTGAATGCAAATGGTTCGTCCTAGAAGGCTGAGAATTGTATGAGGGTCGGGATTCAATATACTGAAAGTCTGAAGGCATATGCTCTATAAATTCTATTTGGAGGCCTGTAATCTAAAGATGATATTTTATTTGTTATGAGCTAGGTTTAAGTTGTCTTTTAATCTGAGTACTTTGCGGTTTTGTTTAAATTGGTCATGGTTATGAATCATTTATATGATGTGTTTGTTATGAATTCCCATACTTTTATTTAGTATTCATGATTCTGTGTTTGGAATGTTTTTTATGAATATGGTCCTTTAAATTTAATGTTTGAATGAACTGTTAAAGTTCCACATATTATCAGTAAACCTTGAACCTGAGCCATCATTGATATGATTCTTGATTTATTCCAGACACCCAATGTTATTTTCAGAATATGATGTTATTATTTGTCTCATGCTTTCTACATTTGCAAACATCCTCTTGATACATTGCATAACCAATCCTAAAATCCAAATCCCAAACTTTTAGGTTCCTAAACTTTACACTATTGCAGTCAAGTGCAAACTAGAAATTGTACCTAGACTACAAAAGTACAAGCTAGAACATCTAAAAGGAAAAACTAAAAAAAAGGGTTTGATTCTTGTAAATTGTGAAAAAAACATGTATGGATAGGGTAAAGAAATATAAACAACATATAATAACTAAATCAGAAATCAACTTTGAAGATCTGAACATTCAAGACTGAAACAATAGCATAAACCATAGTAATTTCAAGATCATAAATTAAAAACAATTCATAAAGAATTTAGTTAATTCCACAAACATACAAGTATCTCAGGATAAAAACCTTTATCAAAAAACGAGGTGATAAGCAAGGTGATCAAACTGATCATAAACTTTAACAAAAAAATATAGATTAGAACATGGCTTATATTATATGTTTCATTCCAAAAATATACAATCTTCAAAACTTACTGAGAGTCTGTCATATGTTTCTCTGGTACATAGCTTCGTAGCATATAACCCTTCGAGAACAAAAATACCACCTCTCTAGAACCACTATTGTTCTCCTTTTTAGAATTACATAATATTTACAAAGACTGTTTATCAGATCCAAAAGTCTAGGGTCAAATATGCCCAAAATAGCAAAATCAGATTCTGATGGAAATTTGGCGAATTTATGAAAAATGGGTCTCAAAGAACCCTCCATATCTCTCGATCCGAGACACCTATGGAAAAACCAACAAATACTTTTGTGTATGGGTCCGTGATGAAAAAAAACCTATCTTTGTTTTTAAAAATTCTTTTCCAATCAATCGAAATACACGCCAGAAGTTTGTGACTAAAACAATAAATTATTTAATATTTTAAACCCTAAAAAATAGGCCGTAAAGATCAATTCGAATATTTCAAACCATGAAACCTGTTGCAAAACTGAGAGAGGTTTTGTGAATGAGCCCATGCTTGACAAAAACCTTTTTTTTTTTTAAATTCACTTCCATCTCCTCGTAATATGTGCCCAATGAACATGACTAAAATAGAGAAAAACAGACATTCCAACAACGCCAATCTGTATAACCTCCATATATTACGCTGTCGGAATGTGTAAAATCATATATGCTAAGAAATCAAAAGAATACTTAGGCGAAATGGGTTAGCATATACATGAAATCACTCATAGGAGACTTTTTAGGAAGAATTTAAATATATAAGCCAAATTATAACCTATAATCTTATAAAAAACCATAAATATAAGTAAGAAATATAATAAAAATGAAAAGTCCTAAAAGTTGAAAATAAACTTATAGAGAAAAATGAAGAAAATAAAAGAAAAGAAATACAAAATATAGCAAAAGTAAAGGTACACATACAATACTAACCTTTGGCTCCGGCTGGGAGATGGAGTCCTCCTTTTAAGGCTCCAAGAACACATAGACTAGTGCCTTCTTCTATACTGTCTCTGAGATCTGGAACCTTTACTGCTGATCAAACTCTGAAATGATCCTATCAACAAATCCCTTTTGGTGGTGGTCATGCATGTGACACACCTTAAACGGTCATCACCAATGTCACTTATGGTGACGGGCTATGAATAATTGTCGACATAAGTACTTTTCGTGACAGTTTTTTAAATCCCATCGCCAAATCCCTTTTATTAGTCACCCATATTTTTGTTCCATGGTAGAATGTGAAATGCGAGTCATATTGTGGAGGAAAGTTTTAGCAGTAGGATATTTATGAAAGTAGTGTTAGACAGTGTTGTATCCTCCTATTCCTTACTGTTGTATGATTGAAAACAAATTTAATTTTTGGATGATAGTAAAATGGGTGTCTCAACTACTCATGGTCAAGCTCTTTTGGATGGGTTTTCTTTTCAGTTGCGAAGGATATTAGGAAAAGGATTTTTTGAGACTAATTTTGGACCTATGCCATAGACTATCGCAATCAATAAGATGCATACAAGCAAGAAATATATGTGAATAATGTAGAAAATCAATTGATGAAAGAATCTTGTTTTTTCCATGTTCTTAACGTGGATAAAACTTGGATAGATTTGATTCGTACGCTGAGGGAATTGTTATATTTCCTATAGTGAGGAACCATAAACCAAGTCACATATGTTTCTCATTCAATAATTCATTTGAAGCGTTTCAATATACTTTTAATATGGTCCATTTATAGAGACACTTTTAGTGATGGTCATGAAAATTTCATTTCCAATTCTATATTTGGTGACACTTGTAGTTACGGTTGTTAAAAGCCCATTTCTACACTTTTGGTGATGATCTTTGAAGGGCCCTCACCAATACTTTTTTGGTGAATTTGAATTTACTAGGGACCTTGAAGTTGGACCTTGTCCACTGATTCATAGTGTTTAATGGTTTTAATAAAGGAATGGGGGAATTGAAATGGAAGTGGTTCAATTCACCTACATCATCGAAAAATTCCTTAGATGATGTAGGATGCCTCATGCACATAGTCTCTTTCCTCTCGCCTTTGGCGGTAATGTAGATCCCAAATAGGAAATCCTCTTGTTAGTACATATTTTTTACAAACGGGATTTGGGAGGCTAAAAATGGCCTAAAATAAGAGTCTAAGCAGTGAGTTCAAATAAGTACACTTAGCCTTCGACACACCAAGAACCAAGAGCTAGGAACCAAGCTCTTAGCAGCAGGAAGAGGAAAATTGTTGATCAAATCCGTGATCGCTGGTCACGAGTGACAACGCTCCCAAGATATACACAGAAAATCAAGGTAGGCTCGAGCTAATTTGACATAGAAGTGACAGATCTACTGCTGATATTAATAGCTCCCCTGAAATTTGTACAAAGATTAAAGGTTGGGTCTGTGCTGATAAAGAGAGAAGAGTGGAAGATCTATGACTGATATTAATAGCTCCCCCAAAAGTTGTATAAAGAATAAATATGGGGCCTGTGCTAATCAAGAGAGAAGAGTAGCATATCTACGGTTGATATTCATAGCTCCTCGACGAGTTGCATGAGCTTTAATTGTGCTCGTTGAGAAGTTAGATATGATAAAAGAGTACATGCGGCACTTTGTGATTGACAACTCCTCGACGAAAAGTTTGCTAAAAACACCTAGCCCATCGAGAGTTGCGGTTTTCCAAAACCACGCTGGTATACCAAAAAACCACCCCCTGACCAAAGGCCCCACATTGGTGACATGTAAACCCACTCAAATCTTGACACTTGTACACCAGAGATGGGCCCACTCCTAAATGACCTCATTTATTTTGGGCGCCAAGGTCATTTATTGCCAACAATACATTTCCTTTTGAATTTTGAATTTTATCAAAAAACCTTGTGCCCGTTCTTTCTCCGTCATTCATTTAAAAGAAGCAGAGAAATCCTGAAGTAGCCCGTCGGTTCAGAACATCCTCTACGACAAATCCACTCCATCCACCTATTCACCAGGTATTTCAAGCCTCAATGTCTTGCCTAATCAATTATTTAATTGAAGATACAATTTGAACCCCAACCCATACACATTTAATCCAACATGAACTATGAGATCAAACCAATCAAACCTTCCTTTCAAGTAACCCTGCCATGGCTTGATCGTCCAAAACAAAGTTACGTAAGACCCTATTTATAGGAGACAAGCATATCCTTGATAAGTAGGAAAATGTCTTTGATACTGTCATCACTAGATCTAACCTAATATTAACCCCGCAGGAGGCTGAAACATGAGCAAGAACAAACCAATATCCTTTTCATTTGTGGGACTCAAACCTTTCCTAGGATGTGTTTCCTAGGTCAATATGTTTCCCCGAATTCATCACTTGGTGCTCCCTATAGTATTCCTCAGGAAAGCATGTCATTATGTCCTCATATCTAACCACTGTCCTGTGTAGTATAGATTTCCCCAACATGCACAAAATGTTGGGACTCCTTGAATTCCAAAAGCTGCAATCTTTGAATGAAGTAGCCTTATCCCAATAATACATAATTCTTATCCCTTCCAACTGAAACGTGTTCTTCTGACAACATCTGGAAAAAGGAATTGCCATTCCTGATGTCTCCCCACCTTATGAGTCAATGGTATTCTGTAATTATTCAAGAAGAGCTTTATCTATGATATGCATTATATTTGACTATGAAAATGACAATAAGATTGATGAAGTAACCCTAGGATTCCTTTTGAGTCTAACCCCTATGGGGTGAAAACGCGAAGTTGGGTAACACTTTTGGCTTGTTTTTTACAAACAAAACTGTTAAATTTTATGTTTTTCAACTTCGACCTCTTCAAACCCATATCTCCCTTAGGAATTTCAACTTGAAGTAAACACAAATGTTTTAGAGAATTGAATTAGCTTTCTACTCATATTTTGTTTAATTTTTTTTATGGACATATCGTGGGACAAATTTTGTGGCCACCAATGACATATACTTGAAAATTTTAGGTATGGATAATGAGTGACCTGTGTGGCCGTCGGTTTTTTGATAGATGGTTATTCATTTTAGGGAAAAAAATGTATGCTCATAATATGCACACACTACACTTGTGCATGGACTCTATTTTGAATTTTTAAGACTTGGGAACTAGTTTTTATTATTTATCGAAACGACATATGTTCAGAAAATGGTGCATTATCGACACACGTTGATGAGCTTCAATTTTCTTTTTATTGTGACTCTTATTGGAAAAACTAAAAGTACCCTTTTGAAGAGGACACGCCAATTATGATCTCTATGAATATTTCAATTTTTTTGGTGTTGTCTTTGTTATGATATTGAATTTTCATTTCGGGTGATTTTCAGAGTAATAAAATTCTTAAGGGATAAGGTATAGAATTTTTTTTATTAATAAATAGAAATTCAAATCAAAATGAAACAATTATTATATCGTTGGAAACTAGATTCAAAGATGAATCCATTGCTACCAAGTCTAACCAATAATATTTAAAATTTGCAGGGGTTTGGGCTTGCTGAAGTTGCAGGTTCCAAAAAGAAGCCTGATATTTTCGTAGGTTTTGTTGACCATGAACTCTCGGCCGAAAAAATATCTTCCAAACTCTCGGCCGAGAGTTTAGTTCAAATTCTCATCCAAGAGTTTTTTTTTAAATACAGTGCGGTGATTGGTTCAAACTCTTGGCCTAGAGTTTTATTAAACTCTCGGTCGAGAGTTTGAACTCTCACAAACTCTCAGCCTAGAGTTTTTTAAACTCTCGGCCTAGAGTTTGAGGTTGACATTTTTTTGCGTGATCATCCACGCGGCCTAGTTTTTTTTTCACTCCGTTGTCATAAAAGTGTTTCCCAACTTCGCCTTTTCACCCTATGTCTATCAATACATATCCCATGTATGACATTTGTGGTTACCTAATCCAAATTATCTAAGAACGGTTAGAAGAGTTTCTCGTCATATCTCTTTTCAGATACCCATCCTACCTGTTCTATATGTTTGTGTTCCAAAATTTTGAACATTTCAAGTGTCTAGATATAAAGATGGTAAATGAAAGTGGAAATCTTGTCCAACTATTCAAGTGGAATGATTTGTTTTAAAGGAAAGATGATAATGCCAACTACATAGAGTTTACAAACAAAGTTATGAAGATTGCATACACTATTCTAAATGGTGTTCCACCTCCAAGGATGTTTCCTGAGAATAAGAAGTTGCTCCAATTCACACCTGAGACCCAAATAGGGAACCGTTTTCTATTTGAGGAATACACTGTGATAAGGGTCTATGGTTTTGAAGAGGAAACCTATCAACTACCTGCTTTCCTTACCCCCAGAATTTTTGCTATGGAATATGCTAGGCAGAGAGTCAAGGTGGATGAAAGGAACTTTGGACACTACAGGAATCACATAGCCTTCAATGTGCTTCAAGAAATAGGCCCATTTCAGCTGAAGAGATTGAAATCAATACAATACCTAGACAACTACTTGGTCCAATTGAACCCGAGTAAGGAAGAAGCTTTTGGCTATGATCCCCATGGTATTATTTCCAAACAAAGAATAGACAACAAGAACTTTGCATATGAGACAATCCCAAGGCTAGATTGGAAAAACATAGCAAATCTAGAGAGCAAGGAAGAAATCAGGGAAGTATAGAGGCGTTTGGAGCAGGAAGGGTTGCATGAACAACAGGTTGGTAAAAAAAGAGGAGCATAAGAGATGACTGTAGACATGGAGATAGATGAGATTGACCAAGGTCACTCATCAAAGAAGGCTAAGACTAGAGGAGAGGATACTGAAAAAGAACATGAGATAAAACTGCCCCAAGAAATACTAGATATGATAGTGGAAGAAATACTAGATATGATAGTGGAAGTTGTTAGTAGTAACCCACTAATTCATACAATAACATTATGATATTGAAAGTAAAAATCAAATTGTCAACTGCATATTTTAAAGATTAAGTCTCTCATTTAAAAGATTAATAATGAAATGATAATTCCTTGGAAATTATAATGTCAACTACAGACCATTAAAGAAATTACTTTTACCTTAAGTGTAGGACTCTTCTAGAATTGCGCATACATAACTCATACTCTAGTTTAAGATACAGTATCATGTTAAATTATATAACTAATTATAGTGTTTAGAGAGTGAATTTTAATAACATAACTGGTGGTACACATTTTGACAGAAAGAAAATTTAGTGGAAATGAGGTGTTGCAAAAATAAAAGAGGGACACGCACTTGTATAAATAGAAGAGCATTCTCCTCATTTATATATACACTCATATCACACACATATCTTCTATTCTAGCAAAAAGGAGGAGGAGCTTCATCTACGCTAGGGTTTCCTCATAATGTATTGTATTTTTGCGATATCATATTTTTTGAGTTTATCATGTATTGTGCTGGTTCAAGAAGGAATCACGTTAAAGATAAGCACTATGATTATGCTTATGTATAGGGGTTCGTTAATGTTTGTTATACCCTTGTGAATTAGGGACTGTTCATGGTTGGATTGTACTTCGCTTTTTTAAAAACATTTTTTTAAGAAAGGTTGGACGGGTTTTTTCTCAAGTTTGGGTTTGGGTTTCTCATAATAAATCTTTTACATGTTTTATGTATTTTTTTGCCTTATCTTGATCTTATTGTATTTGTTGTTGATAATTTCAGTGTATGATTATTCTATGATATATGTGGAATGAAATATTGTTAAATTATAAGGTAGTAATTATCAGATTTAGAAAAGATCTAAATAATCAACATGAGGCACTATATGAAGGAATTTAACCTCAAAAAAGTGTAAAAAAAAGTTTAATCAGAAGAATCTTATCAATCACTGCAATAAACTCTTTGAAACGAACTTTCTGTTAAATTTAAGCCAAAATAAATAAATGAGTCAAAATTTAAACCCTAGAAAATCCCCACATTATTTATTTATTTATTTTATAAATTTTAGTGCACTAAAATCATCTCTACCTCAATACTATATAGACATGTAGTACTTCTCATGCATGTAGGTTGAATGCCCAATTATTTTGATTAAGACAAATATTTCAAGCGTCTTCTATTTAATAAACCGTATAATCTTATATTCTTTTCTATGCACTTGGCCATAAAGAAATAGCTAAAATGAGGTATCTATTCGCAGTGTGAAAATTTATATGTGAATAATTTGATGGGCCAAATTATAAGTGAATAATGTGACGGTCGTAATGTATTATTATAGGGATAAATATAATAATTTAATTTTAATGTTGTGATTTATTAAGATATTAAATTGGTGTGTATAAGATTTTTTTTTCTTTCTATATTATGAATAAAGGATTTGAATAGATTTGATCAATTAAATTTAAATTTATGGAAATGTATATATTTATATATTTTTGGTATTAGAATGTTTGACTTTTTAGAAAACAAAAATGTGTGATGTAGAATTATTTTTGACTTTTTTGGTGTTAAAATTATTTTGAAAAAAATATTTTTATAAAAGAGATTTTATTTTTAATTTTTTTTTTCAAGCGGAAAAAAATGTATTATTGTTAGTCATGTAGAATCAAATAGTACAATATATATAACTCAAAAATTGACTTATGCACTAGTGATATGGAGTTTTTTGAACTCTAAAACTCAAAAAGCCAAAAAACTGTCGAAATTACATATATTACAGGAAACTACTTTTATGTTTTACTTCAAAAAACTATTCAAATAAAGATGTCGACAACACCCTTCTCTATGACCTGATTACCCTGATATTCTTCCCAAAAAATGATGCCCTCCCTGCCATCCATAAAGCACATCAGCCATTGTATTGAACTCTCGGAAGATATGTTCAAAAGTAATCTCCTTCAAGAGATTGATCTCTACACTCTTGCACCACTAGAAAAGTGAGATAACATTTAAATTATATTCTCCACATTCCCATTCACCCTGGAATCTCCAAAAACTATGAGCTCAAATAAACTAAAATGATTTGTCACTTGAGAACACACTACAAAGTTTGTAATTCAACTTTCTTGTTTATGCCGGAACCACAATTCATTTTCAACTAATAAATTGTATTAAAATGATTTTGAAAAATAATATTTTTATAAAAAGGAATTATATATCATTATTTTAAATAAAAAAATTAAAAATGGAACACATAATTGGTAAAAAATATTATGTATATATATATTTTAAAATAATATAATTTTATAAATTCTTAACGTTTGTTTAACAATCAAAACTAGTAGGTGTGTTTGCGTCCTTTATTCCACTCCTAATATATTAGAAAGACATATTACATATCACTTCTTTAATTATTAAATATTAACTTTTTGAAATTATACCTTTGAAGGTTTAATGGTCTAAACAAATCTATATTTTAAAATTTTCTTGATAAAAATATTAATATTTTAATAAAATATTGATAAATTTGAGTATGTTTCATTTTTACTTTAATTTATTATTTATTATTTATTAGAAAGATATTGTTATCACCACAACATATTAAAGAATCATAAATTAAATTGTTGTTATAAATATTTCAATTTTTTTAAAATATATTGAGATTATTATTATGATGATGGTCTTTAATTTCTATTAAGATCAATCTTAATTGATTTATAGACCTTAAAAAGATAGAGATTAATTAGTTTTCTTTAAAATATTAATTTTATGTTCAAAAAGCTTATAAAGAAGCATCCCTAATTCACTATAATTTATTATATATTCTACCACATTACAATACTACTATCAAAATTAAAACAAAACAATACCTTCATATCCACTTTAATCATTTATAAAAATTATAAACTATTTGATATTAAAAATTTAATTTTAAAGTATTTATTGTTATATAATAAATGCCACTATGCAATCCTTTTCTATGATTATTGATTCAATCATGTTTTTTCCACTCTATTAACTATCAATCATGTGGCAAAAACCATCGATATTAACTATCAATCATGTAACAAAAACCATCGATCCAAGGTATAAAACTTTCACTATAATCAATATTAAAATTATGCACATAAAATTTAGAATATACATTTAAATTTTTTTTTAAGCACTTTTGTGTTAATAGGTAAAATCTCTAAAAATCTCAAATTTCCCCTTCGTATAGCTTGGTTAAGAAACGGTCTAATTTGAAGGTGCAGGTTCGTTCCTGGGAACGTCGGATGAAAAAATCCGATGCTGCTGCTTTAGATGAGATCTCCTCTAAGATGGAAACTATTCATTTGGCCAATATAGCTGGAAACTCTTCGGTGACGCAGTTTGATGAATTTCAAACATTGGAAAAAAGAAGGATTAATTTATTAAAGATGGAAGAGGTTAAATGTAGATTAAAAAGGCGTGCAATCTGGATTGGCCTGGGCACCAAAATAACAAGTTTTTTCATAATTTAGCTCACAGTCGCTGGGTAAATAATTCCATTTGGTATGTTATGAGAGAGGATGGATCTCTCATTGCTTCTCAACAGGAGTTACTTTTGGCTGCGAACAATCATTTCCACGCATACTACAATGAAGATGGCATGGTTTCTATAAATGATCAATTCTAGGTCATTAGAGAACTCCCTAGGTTCTTCAGTGAATCATAAGGCATTGACACTTTCAAGCCAGTCTCCTTGGAGGAAATACACAAAATTTTGCTGGGTTTTGCACGAGATAAAAGCTTGGGTCCACATGGCTGGACCTCGGAGTTGTTTTTGGCTTTTTTCGACATTATGGGCTCTGAGATTTTGGCAATGGTTGAGGAAACTAGGCTTGCGGGTCAGGTTTTGGTGGCTTTAAACTCTACTTTCCTAACGCTCATACCAAAATCCTCATTGCCTGAATCATTTGATGATTTTCATCTCATTGCTCTATGTAATTTGGTATATAAAATAATTGCAAAAGTATTGGCAAACCGGTTAAAGCCTATTCTATCGAGGGGCATTTCTACTGAACAATCAGGCTTCTTGGAGAACAGACAGATTCTTGATGCCATTGGTCTGGCTCAGGAAAATTTTCACAGTATAAAAGTCAAGAACCTACATGGCATTGCACTCCAGTTAGACCTGTCGAGAGCTTATGATAAGGTTCATTGGGGCTTCTTAAGTTTAGCTCTCATTCAGATTGGCTTGCCATGGGATACTATGAAGTGGATTATGGGGTGTGTCAGCTTTGTTCATTATGTTGTTATCCTTAATGGATCTCTGATGGATTTCATTGAAAGCTCTTGTGGCCTTTGGCAGGGATTCCCTTTATCTCCTCTACTGTTTCTGATTGTTATGGATGGACTTAGCAGGCTGCTAAAAAATGCACTAGAGAATAATGTGATTAGAGGTATCCGGGTTTCGAAAAATACTAGGGTTACTCATCAACTCTTTGTTGATGATGTTATTCTCTATGGGAATGAATCCTTGGAAGAATGGAAAGCTATCAAAAAAATCCTTGACTTGTTCTGCAAGGCCACTAGGATGGTTATCAACTTTTCAAAATCTGTCATTCTGCAGCATAATATTGAAAGAAATTTACTTGATGAGATTGGCCGCTGTTTTCCTGTGTAGGTGAAAGATTTGGTCGAGGGAACCACTTATTTAGGCTATCATCTAAAACCAAATAACTACAGAACTCGTGATTGGTTTTGTCTACTTCAGCATTATGATAAGAGGATACACCTGTGGAGTTGGAAATGGCTATCGATTGGGGGAAGAGTGACCTTAACAAAGTCGGTTCTTCAAAACATGGCGGTTTACTAGATATCATTATGTAGGGTCCCCAAATCAATTATCTCCAGTATTATAAGGAAAATTATCAATTTTATTTGGGCAGGATCGAACAAGACAAAGATACATTTATGTAACTGGCAACGCAACTCAACCCCCAAGGCTCATGGCAGCTAGTCTCTGAAGAATTTATATGTATTTGCTGATGCTCTCCAAGCTATATCTCTATGGATAGTTCTTACGATTGATTGTATATGGCGATCTGTCATCAGAGATAAATACTTCAGGAGTATGTTGACGGTTTAGTGGCTGAGATCGACTCACGGTCGATGCAAAGGTGGCTCTGCAATTTGGACGAGTCTAGTCTCGACCCTCCCTATCATCACACACTGGATAGCTTGGAAATCTGGTACTGACCGATCAATCATAGTTGGTGAGGACCCGATCATAGCTGGGCCATTAAATTTCAAATTATATCCTTACTTATTAGCTTTTCTTCGAGCCAATGGTTACTACACCCTGTCCCATATTGTAGTACATACATCTATGATTAATGGGCCTAATGTTTGGTTGAGCGCGGATCAGCTAAGGCTCGCAGCTGGGATGGCGATGGAGTGGTCTACTTATCTGGAATGTTTGAGCCACGGTTGCCTACGGTTATATGATCAAGAGGATGTTCTGCTGTGGTCTTGGAATTCCCACGACGGAAGGGTAACGGCCAGCTTTTCATATGATTCCATCGTGGCTTCTTCATAGGGTTTGTCTCGATGGTGGTACTCTGCCTGCTGGGATTGCGATTTGCCTCCAAAACTGAAAATATTTATTTGGCTATCATTGGAAAATAAGATGCTTACCTGGGACAACCTCCTCAAGCGGGGGTTTATCGGTCCAAATTAATGTGCTTTATGTGGTTCCGAGGCTGAAACTATCACCCATATTTTCTGTCATTGTTCATTTGAGGTCAGCCTATGGGGAGTTTTTCAGGTCATTTTTGCTGACATTGGAGTGTGGAATGGGGAATCTATACACCTTTGTTTATAGAATTGGATTAAGTTTAACCATCAATATACATTGTTGGTTGTTTATATCCTTTGGGAGATTTGGTTGGCTCGGAACCTGCTTATTTTTTAAGGTAAGGCGTCATCTCCTACATGGTTGGCGAGAAAGGTCACTGCTACATTCTCGGCTACCTCTGATGCTTCTACGCCATGCCTTGATAGGAGGGTTAAGGTTCATGATCCTATCACACTGTGGTTTGATCTTTTAGCCTATTTTGATGGGGCTTCTTAGCATGGTGGAGCCATATGTGGGTCGGGTGCAATTATTATCATTAATTGGTACCAAGTCTATAATATCTGGATGTACGGTGGCATGGGATCCAACACACAAGGTGAACATCTTGCTCTTTAGATGACCCTATTTTTTGCCAAGAAGAAATATATTCCTCTTATGCAAATTGTTGGAAATTCCTTGACTATTATTGACTGGGCGTGTGGCCATTCTTCACTTCACTCATTGGCGCTCACTTCTTGGATGGATATGGTGGTATCACTTTTAAATGATTTTAGTCACTTGTCGATCAACCACTTCTATCGCGAGCACAACATGCAGGCTAATTTACTTTCTAAGCAGGCCTTGATGGCGGTTGGTGGCTATATACATTATGAGTTTTGGTCCCACTCACTTCTTTTTTCTTGTGGGAGTGTTCCTCTATCAGCGTCCTCAATCTGGTAGCTGGGGTCTTTTTTGGTGGTTGTGGGTGTTTTGCGGCTGTATTTATTTGTCATTTCTTCTTTTTCCTTTTTTCGGCATACTACTTTTTTTGGGGATCCTTTTCCATAAGAGTGGCATGCTGTGTCTCTTGTGGTTTGTCCTTTCTCATGGTTCGATTGGCTCTTATGGATGTTGTGGACATTGGCTATTTGTCATTTGTTTCGTCCCGGTCTTTCTCGGCCAGCCTGTGACTATATCCAAGTGGAGGATTGTATGGACACTCACTCATATATTTTTATTATAAGAATATAGCTATTTTTCTATTTGAATAAAAAGGTAAAATCTCAAAAAATATATTTTTACTCTTACATCTTTATTTCAATGTAATTAATTCTAACTTTTCATTTATATTAAATATAATATGGAGTGCTAAACTAATGTGAAAGATTCACAAAATAAATATATTCAAATTCTCTTTAATTTATCCAAATCTTTTTAAATTATTAATTCTACTTTCATGCATAATATAAGTTTTTAAAAGATTCTAAAACTACCACACTTCTTTATAATAGAAAAATTAAATTGCATTAAGGGTGATTCCATGAAGATGGGTAACTATTTTTGGCTAAATATGACGATAAAAAATGGAAATTTTACCCATGTATTAAATTGAAGCCCTCGAAACTCATATTTGCCACATGAATTTTGACATGCGGTTAAAAAATGAAATGTAGAGAATTATGTTGGATTTCCAATGATATTTTTTTTGAAATATACCAATGTCATTTATCGTGTCAAATTTTCATTTAATGAAACGTGTGTACTTAAAAATTTGAAGAGCAATTAACAAGTGGTTTGTGTGTGTGCACAACAATTTAATGTTAAAGTAATAATTTTAAAACATTATATATGTGAACACGATCTAAACAGAATGCACTAGTGCTTACATATTTTTCTTTTATTTTTTCTTGAAAAACTATATTTATTATTATTTTTCAAAACTGACCAATGAATATTTCAGTTGCATTTTGCACACATGTATGTGTGTGCACCAAATCTTTTGATTGTTTACATAATTTTCAAAACTAAAAATACGCTTTTGAAGAGGATGCACTTATCTAGTGCTTATGTATTTTTTTAAATTTTTTGGATGTGTATTTTGAATGTTGTTGATTTATCTTTGAGCTCACTCGAAGTTGTCGGCGGGGTTTTTTAGGGCAAGTTTTAGTAGAAATTTAAAAAAAAAAGACATATGAAGATAAAAATTCATAAATTTTAAGTATATGGATAGATAATTCATTGATGAATCCAATGGTATCAATTCCGCCCCATTAATGTGCATTTAATGGCATAGTTTAAGCCTTTGAAAGCTAGACAAAAATTTCTTTATGTAGTGAAAAGGGCTCTCAACCTGTTTTTTAGGCCCTCGATCGAGGTATTTGCTCAATCGAGGTATTTAAAATACCTCGATCAAGGGTTAAATATGACTTCAATCGAGGTCTATGGCTCGATCAAGGGTTTGTAAAATTAGCTTGATTGAGGATTTGTCTGTGTAAAAAAAACATAAAAAATAACCCGGGAAAGGAGTTGGACAAATAATTTTTCCAACCACCATTCTCTCGTAAAAATAACAAGCAACCTCTATATAATCATTAAACAATTAATCAGCAACACTAATTTAACTCATTGTTAGTTTATTTTCAATTAGAGCTATGTGAATTTGATGTTGTTCAATTAGAGCTTTGTGATTTTGATGTTGTTCAATTAGATTTCATTAGACATGTAAGATTTCTTTGTATACATATTTCAAAATTTCATATTAATATATTGTTGCTTGTTATAACAATTTGAAGAAATCTTTGTTTGTTTTCATTGTAGTTTGATGGGGAGTAAAAGAAAATGACAAAGAAAGCATGCTCGTCAACAAAATGACAATGAAGAGCGTGAGAAGAATAGAGAAAGAATGAGACAACAAAGAGCAAGCTTGAGAGAAGAAGAAGATGCACATTTGAGGCAACAAATTCCAATGGAGGACAACCAAGGTAAATTTTTGAATTACATACTACATATTTTAAATATCATATTTTATTTTTCTCTAATAATTTGTTATATACTAACTATTTTTTTTCATTTTAGTCTTATTATATTTTGTTTCTAACAATATTTTTCACAAATTGTTATATAGACTACAAAATTAATAACAACTTTCCAAAAAAATTAACTATTTCATAATTTAATTTGTTTACTATTTATTTGTAATGATATTCTTATTTATTTCATCCATTTGTTATTTATATTTCAAAGTTTGCAACAATTTTCATGTTAAATGAATAATTTTCAAGTGGCTAATAAATGTTATTGGAACAATTTTCAAATGAAATGTACATTTAGATTCTATTTTCATGTTAAAATGTACATAGTTTTAACTATTTTCAAATTTCAAAGCTGTTAACAATTTTCAATGTTATTGGAACAACTTTCAAATTAAATATACACTTGGACCCTATTTTCAACTTAAAATGTACATATTTAACTATTTTCAAATTTTTAAGTTACTAACAATTTCAAGTTAAATTTAATTTCAACTCTTGTTTTGTTATTTGTTAAAAAAATATTTGTACAATTTGTTATTTACACTACATAATTACTAACAATTTTCCCCCAAAATTAACTATTTCATAATTTAATTGATTTACTATTTATTTGTAATGAATATTCCTATTTATTTCATAACTTTGTTATTTATATTTCAAAACTTGTAACAATTTTCATGTTAAATGAATAATTTTCAAGTCCCTAACAAATGTTATTGGAACAATTTTCAAATGAAATGTACACTTGGATTCTATTTTCAAGTTAAAACATGTACATATTTAACTATTTTCAAATTTCTAAGTTGCTAACAATTTTCAATGTTATTGGAACAATTTTCAAATTAAATGTACACTTGGACCCTATTTTCAACTTAAAATATACATATTTAACTATTTTCAAATTTATAAGTTATTAGCAATTTCAAGTTAAATTTAATTTGAGCTCCAAGCCTCAACATGTGTTGATTGAAATAACTATCAATGTCTAATTTTAACGTAGTCATCATTTTATTTAAAATGAACATTGTGATAGTTACATGTATTAAAGCTAGAAAATTCAATTTGAAAACAAATGAAATGAATAGTTATGCAATACATGTAAAATGCAATGGCAACAAATAAAATGAACATTGTGATAATTATGTAGTAGTTTGAAAATTCAATTATGTTGTTTTTAATGTATTTTCAATTCATGTACACCAATTTTTTCTATGCATGAATGTGGGATAAGTTTTAAATATCTTTTTTCTTATAATAAGTATATATTTTATTTATATTTCAGAATTTGTATAATAAGTATATATTCAATTCACATGCAATTTTTAATTTGTTAATTTCCACATCAAATATGAAGTTACTAACAATTTTAAAGTTCAATGTACAACTATCAGGTTATTAATAATTATCAAGTTAAAATATACATAATCGATTTTCAAACTTTACTAACAATTCTCAATCTAAATGTACAATTTCAAGTAACTACATATATTTTTTGTTATTTTGAATTTAAGTCACAAAGGATTTTCTTATTTTGAATTTATTTTCAATACTTGTACCAAGCTTTTCAAGTTAAATGTACATATTTATTTATTTTGAATTCAAGTTCCAAACAATTAAATCTTGTTTTAAAAGTATTTTCAATTCTTGTACCAATTATGCATTTCAAAACTTTTCAATTTGGTACTTTAAAAAAAATCGATCCTTGCATAGTGCATTTCTGATTCAAATTCTCTTCACATGAATTTTGATTATGTAGGGAGATATTATGGTCAGCCATCACATCATGGTGATTAAGAATCACATGACCCTGTGCCCCTTCATGATCTTGATCAACCATCACATGACACCTTTCCCTCTCACATTTCTAGTATAATTGGAAGTCGTAGTGGGGTTCGAAGGGGTGGGAATTGTCTTGAGGATTGTGCAGTTGTTTCTGCACAATAAGAGATTAGGAACTCGATCCCTAGTTGGAGAGTTAGAGAGCATATCAATAACATAATTGAGCAATATTTTGAACAACATTCAATGATGGAACATGCTCAAATCCTACATGGGTTCATAAAACACAAAAAATGAAATGTGCCACAAATTTGTTGGGTTTTCAAGATTCTAAAACAAGAAAATACATGCGATAATGCAATAGAAAATGTAAAAATTGCATTATATTCATTTGGAAAATCAAGAAATAATTATATCCGAGATGCTCATAGGGAAATTACAACGGTTGCTGTGGCACAAAGCACCTGAAGAAATTGAATGGTATCAACAATGGCATCATTGCTCAAAGTTACAAAAAGAACATTGTTCAAATATACTAAATTCAGGGTCCGAATAGATGAAAATGATGAAGCTGCTTGTTGGGCTCTTATTTGTAAGAAACCCTATCAAGGCAAGATGGAAGCATGCATTAGAGAGTTCTAGGTGATAGTGTTTTGGGATAGCCATTCTCATGTTATTCCAGATTGAAAGCATGTCCTGCGAAAATGTTTATCCAGAGGCATTTATCAGGAGCACTATAAGCATGTGATGGAGATGACGAGAGATTCACTTTATGAGGAATTCCAAGAAACCAATCCTAGTGTTGAAATATCATTTAGCATGTTCAACAAATTGAAACTGTGGTATATTAGGCCGAATAGGATTCATGACACTTGTTGCCGATACCACGTTGAATTTCAACTATACTATGACACATTTCTGGATTTTTGTAAAAGGCACTGGAAGGGTGAACTAGTTCCTCACATAGAGCGAGATTTTATTTGTATGATAATATGCAACATGAATCTTGAACACGTGTTTTTCAATAAGAGGTGTGTAGGTGGGAGAAGATGCCCTGAATGCGGTGATTTGACATTGTTCCATAGGAAATTTCCTATCGATCCAACACACCATGGATTGTCAGATATCATAGTTAAGTGGAAGAGGTACGAGTATGTCTCCATGAATCCATCATCTTCTTCATCTGTTCCATCTAAGCGGATCGACTTGCTTGAGGATGAGATTCTTGTTTTAGATTTCATGGAGAAGTTTCAAAGTCATATTTATAAATACATAAAGCACTCCCATGGGTCTAGGTGGCAAGCTTCAGAATTCAAACATTCTCGTGAGGTATTTGAGCCGAGAACAATCTTATCAGTGGTATAACTACACATTTTCTCCTCACAGAGAGATACAGAGTGAGTACTATCACTCCTACCAGGTGTCTATCTTCGTACATATATTGTACAGACATGCTTAGGAAAGCATTGATGGTAGGGATAACACTCCTCAATCACGTGAAGTGATCAAGGAGTACCATTTTTATGTCAGTGATGATCGTGAGCGTGACACATTATTCATTCAAAATTTCTTTGGGTTGATTTATGATTCATTCAGGAAGAGAGGTGTATCATTTTTTGAACACTGGATTTGGTCAGATGGGTGTGCAGGGCAATTCAAATCGGCACGCTCATTTTATTGGTTGAGTCGCCTTCACAAAGAGACAAGAATCTAACACACCTGGAGATTTTTTGAAACAGGGAATGGAAAAGGTGAACATGATGGCACAGGTGCATGTGTGAAATGAGCACTTCAGAGGTACCAGATGAGTCATGATGCTTGACCTGACTCAAATGCTCCACGAAAGTAGTTGATTGGTGCACACGTCATTTGGGACATCAAGGTCACGAACAACCAATGCCAGTGTGTAGGTAATAAACTCCAAACTCAATTAATAAGCTAATAACATTCAATATCATCATTTCCAAAAGAACCCATACTCGATAAGAATTTATATATGACAAATTGAATTCCATGCAGGTTCTTTTGGGATGTTTCCCTTAGTGATGTGAATAGATCCATGCCGTGGTATTGTGCGACCATACCTAGTATGAGGGAATTGCATTATGTTCAAAGTAAATACATGGGTGACATATTTGCCATTAAAATGAGGGAGTATGCTTGTTTTTGCAATTTTTGCATTGATGCAAATGGATGCGGGCTTCATCACTGTGAAAATGATGTATATGTGAAACCATGGAAATATGTCCCTCTTAATCCAAAGGTCCCACATCCAATTCCAAAATGGAAAGAGATGCACACTGACGAGGCAATGGTCTCATTAGATCATGATCGAGTTTCTAATATGGTTAGGGAAGGTACAAGAGACTTCATTAAGTTAATTAGTTCACTATATGTTACACATATACAAATGTTGTAGAAATGCGCATAAGACATTTGAATAATATTTGTAATGTATATTGCAGGTTATGTATTCGTTGTCATTCCACCCCCCCACAACCAAGAAAATGTGGCATATTATTTGATGCAATGCACACAAATAAAAAGCAGGTTGGTGCGACACTATCAAGATGGAGACTTCACATACCAAATTGGAGACATGGTTCTAATGAGACACTTTTTTGAAAGAGTGAAAACACAGAGTGCTCATATTATTTACAAATATTTTATGCATGAATATAATCATGCCAATACAGTCATTTGGTGGTGGCAGCTTAGATACATCTAACAGAAATTAAGGTGAAGAGAGGTGATCCAAAGAGATGGAAGATGACAGAAGCTGACCATGATCGTATTATGGAGACTTGAATTCCTATAATCCATTAGATAGTTGAATGAGTTACATGTATGCCACTTGCATCATTGACATAGTTGTCATGTTTTCTTGTTGAATTTTTTTTGGATATTTTTGTGGAGGTTGTTTTATAAATGTATTTTTGTAGATGCTTTAATTCCAAGATTAAAAATACTAGATTCTTCCCAGGGATCGTGGTCTGAATTATTTGGAAAGAAAGAAATAGAATATTTTTTGACTCAAAGAAAAATCAATTCCAAGAGATATGGACCACCCTCACCACCAACCTTTAGGAAACCCTCTCCCTGAAACACTGGAGCTCCGCTGATCTCTCCACACTCCCTGTGGAAAGAGCCATCCTTTCTGATTGTAACCTTCTCATCACCCCCCCTCGCCACCCTCTCCGTAACTCCCCTTCCAACTCTCCTAGCCCAAAGAACTGGAGCAAGCCCCCTCTTGGTTTCTTCAAACTCAACTTTGATGGAGCCTCTAAAGGAAATCCTGGAGTTGCTGGATATGATGGAGCTCTTCCAATACTGGCACCATCAAGCTCATCTTCATGGGGACCATTGGCCATGATACCAACAATGTTGCTGAACTCACAGGTCTTCTTGAAGGCCTCAAATGTGCCCACAAGCATGGTTTACTTCCCCTCATCATTGAAGGAGACTCCAAAATCATCTTATCGCTTTCTAGCAGACTTCACAATGGATCCAAGGAAGACAAACTCTCGACTAGCTGGAGACTAGCGCAATGCTTTCAGGAATTGGCAACAACCATTACTCTTGCTAGCTCAATCTCCTTTCAACATGTTAGAAGGAAAGCCAATGCACTTGCAGACTACCTAGCCAACGAAGGAGTGACATATAACACTGCTTTTCTTGAAGACACTCTAACTTCCTATACTTCCAGGACAACCATTCTGCAATGTCAAACTCTTGAAGATTTGGATCTCAATTCTCTGGATGCGGGTGATGAAGAAAGCATTGCCATGGGGGTTAGGCCTCACACGACACTTGAACAGGCGCATGCAAGACACCCAGACAATAGGGCTGACATTAGGCCAACTCTTGAAGCGATGTCAAGTCTCCCAGACCATTAATCTCTCTTCCATTTCCATCCCCTCCACCAGCCTGGACTGGTTCCCATGCTCGACCCCCATGGATCTCCGGCATGCGAATCTCATCCACCCCTTCATCCGCACCTGGTAATGGACCTCTATTAGCCCCCCCACACTCTCGCTCTCTTGCTTCGTGCTCCCTCTATTCCTTTGTTACTTAGTCTCCTGCTTCCCTGCTCTTGCGATTCTCGAGCTCCCCCTGCTACAACACTCCATGTGCTCCAGCTTGCTTGCACCTACATAAACATCCATCTTGATTTCATGGGGTGATCCAAGAGGATATTGGTGGCATCCCACCTCTTCCAACTGGCTCAAAACAGTCTTCTGGAAATTTTGGTAATTTATTATTTTTAGTAGTTTTTCAGGTCCTGAACTTCCAGATCCGTTTTGAGGCCCTAAACGAAATTTTTTGGGGTATCTTTTACCGACAAATTTGATCATCAAATTATTTTTCCAGCTATATTCCTTGGATAGATCTTTCCAACAAGCTATCATGCGCCCCAAACGGAGATTGTATGCAAAAGTTACAACCCTGGGAAGTTGATGTACTAACTTACCCAAACAGGGCCCACATGACTTTTGGCGCTTCATCTCCTAGGGTTAGGTTTTTGGATGTCTAGGGTTTTTTGACAATCCTATTAATCGTAAAAGGCCTTGAGAGCCTCATTGTAACCATCTTCTTGCGAATGAGCACAACCATCACATCTCTTCTCATAGATACGCTGCCACAATTCCAACAAGCTTGTTTTCCGCTGCATTTTACAGTTTTAGCTTATTCCTTTATTGAATAGAAAACCAGTTTTATTGTATCTCTATTATTTTGTGTTAAGCATATGATAATAATCTGTATTCATTTCATTCTACTTATAAAATCTGAACCAGTGGTATTGGAGTGGTCTACTCCTTGTCATCTTAATGCATGCCCCCAACAAGGTCAGGGTACAAAGAATTGGGTCTCGAGCTTGTTTCTCTTGAGGACAAAAGCTCTCACACGCCCAAGCGACCTCTCATGGCAGGAGAAAAGAAAGATGATGGGACAGGAGATCCTTTCTAAATGTTTCTTAAGGAAGCCCTCACGCAACAGAGGAACGAGATGATGGATAGTCTCGCTCAAATCCTTCAGCGGATACCAACAAGCGATGCATCTTCCTTGAGCGGAGGCATCACCCCCTTCAAGGTACAAATCAACTTTGATATTCCTATATTTGAAGGTCAGATAGACGTAGATGTTGTATATAAGTGGTTGAATCTACTAGAAGGGTATTTTTCTGTCCATAACTTTTCGAATAGAGAAAAGATTACTTTTGTGCTCCTCAAAGTCATTCCCCATGTCAAATATTGGTGGGAAACTTTCTACGAGCAAAAGGACACAGAGGAAACCTCATTATTTTCAGTCACGGCCACTTGGGAATCCTTTAGGGATGCTATTAAGGAACAATACTACCCTGTTGGAAGTTATGACGACTTGTATACCAAATGGACCACACTACGACAAGAAAGAGACCAAGTAGTGCCAAAGTTCACAAATACCTTCCATACCTTGCGCAGCAAGCTGGGTATCAAAGATTCAGAGTGACATCTGGTGCTCAAGTATCATTTTGGTCTGCATAGATACATACAAATCAAAATGGAATTTCTGGACATCTCTTCCTTGGGTGCGGCCTACCGATATGCCGTCAAAATCGAGCAGAATCTCAAACAAAAGACGCGGCAATTTGGGCTTGGGAACCCCTCACAGCAAAAGACAGGAAATGGCGGCCCCAACTCACAGAATAAAGGACAGAGCAAAGATGGCCAGTATTAGGACAACCAGTCCAAGCCGCAAGAAACGAAGGACACTGGAAAGACAAAGAAAGATACTGAGAAGTGGTGCGACTTCCATAAGAGCCCTTAGCATAACACTGCTGACTGCCACTCAAAGCAGTCCCTGGTGGCCGAAGTGAAAGCATCTGAATCAGATGCGGATTCTAACTTTGAGTCTGAACCAGAAAGGCGAAGACGGATCATTGACACGGAACCCAGTGCCACCATTGCTACCACCAAGCTCCAGCTTGATGAACCAGATGAGCTAGAAGAAGGAGAACACCTCTTCCATTCACATATGTGGGTAAAAGGCACCCCGTTTCACTTCATTGTTGATAGCGGTATCCAGAAGAACCTCATCTCAGTAGAGGTCATCAAGCACCTGGCCCTGCCGACAACGCTGCACCCACAACCCTACACCATTAGATGGCTCTGCAAAGGAAGCGATCTCCACGTCAGCTAACAATGCCGACTGTCATATGGCATCAAGCCCTTCAAGGACGAGGTATTGTGTGATGTTGCTCCTCTCAAAGTTTCAGATGTTCTTTTGGGCCAACCTTATTTATGGAAACGTCATGCTGTATATGAGTCTAGGACTCATAGTGTTATTATTTCTTTAAACAGGAAATTGTATAGGATACTCGAGGCAGTCCCTCCTAGTGCTATTTCCTTGATATTTGCCAAGCAATGCAGGAAGGTCATCTCTCAGACCGGGAAATTTGTCTTCTTTGTGATTCACTCTCAGAGTGAGAGAAAGATCGCAGCCACATACAGGGCCTCCACGACTGATCTCTCTACACAACAGAAGCAAGTGGATAAGGTGGTGGAAGAATACTCAGATATCTTCTCCTCTCCTACCGGGGTACCTCTGCACTACCAGGTCAAGCATCCCATCAATCTGACCCCAGGCACACAGCTACCCAATGGGCCAGTCTATCGCCGCTCTTTGTTGAGAAATGAGGAGATCACGAGGCAGATCCAAGAATTGCTCCACAAGGGGCACATCTATCCCATCTCATCACTTTGTGGGAGCCCAATCGTGCTGGTGCAAAAGAAAGCTAGGACCTGGTGACTCTGCATTGATTATTAAGCCTTGAATAAAATCACAGTCTGCAACCAGTACTCGATTCCCTAAATCGACGACCTCCTTGCTCAGCTCACGGGGGCCAAATACTTCAGTAATATTGATCTGAAGTCTGGCTACCACCAGGACCCAATAGAACAAATAGATGTATGGAAGACTGCCTTCAAGTCAAAAGAAGGTCTTTTTGAATGGTTGGTCATGCCCTTTGGTTTTACAAATGCTCCAACAACTTTTACGAGGATGATGGACGATATCCTACGACCTTTCACTAATAATTTTGTAGTGGTGTATCTGGATGACATCCTCATCTATAGCAAGACTTGGGCGGAACACTTGCAACATATTCAGTAGGTTCTGCACACCCTGTGGCAACGCAAACTATATCCAAACTCAGAAAAATGCTCCTTCGGCATCGACACAGTCCATTACTTAGGCTACATCATTGATCGACATGGTGTGCATGTGGATCCATCAAAGATCCAGGTCATCCGTGATTGGCTTGCCCCAACCACAATCATTGAACTTCGGAGCTTCTTGGGCCTTTCCAATTTCTATCGCCAGTTCGTGCTAGGATTCTCTCATATCGCATGGGCCCTCAGCCAAGTAACCAAGGGTGGCGATAAGGAAAAATTTGTGTGGGGCCTATCCCAACAACAAGCCTTCAATGACTTGAAGAAGCATTTGTGGTCATCGCCGGTACTCTCATTACCGGACCTACAACATCCCTTTGAGATCGAGACATATGCTTTAGATTATGCTGTGGGCACTGTTCTCACTCAACACGGCCACCCCGTGGCATATCATAGTGAGACACTATCAGATGTTGTACGTAAGTACCCTACTTACGAGAAATAAATGTACTCCATTGTGCAAGCCTGCCGCTAGTGGAGACATTACATTCTTGGGAAGGAGACAGTCATCCACACTGATCACAAGCCACTGCAGTTCATGCAGACCCAAGGAAAGTTGCAGAATGACCACTATCAGAAGTGGTCAACATACTTACTGCAGTTCCACCTCAACATCAAATATAAAACAGGGAGTACCAACCGAGTTGCTGACTACCTCAGTCGACCTCTAGTCACAACACTCACCACGGTGCTAGACTCTTTCGGACACGAGACCTCCGGATTGCCCCACCTCTACGAGATAGACCCTGACTTCTCCACCACCTACAAAATGTTGGGCACCAACTCAGTGGTCACTAATTTCCATCTTCAGGACGGGTTGTTGTGCCATATGGGCCATCTCTGCGTTCCATCAAGCGAGCATGGGAAGCTGATTTGGGAAGCTCACTACAGTCAAGTGGCAGGACACTTTGGCGTCAAAAAGATAGTGGCAGTGCTGCAAAAACATTTCCACTGGCCGAAACTTCGCTATGATGTTGGCAAGTATATCAGGTCCTGCATCGCTTGCGCTATTGCCAAACCAACCACTAAGAAACATGGCCTGTACACCCCTCTGCCTACTCCTGACAAGCCGTGGGAATCCATCTCAATGGACTACATGTCGGGCCTCCCATCCACTAAGAGGGGAAATGACTGTGTTTTTGTAGTTGTTGATCGCTTTTCCAAGATGGCGATTCTAGCCGCTTGCAAGACGAACATCACAGCAGAAGCAACTGCTAAGCTCTTCTTTGGATGAGTATGGGTACATTTTGGGATCCCACATACCATTATCTCAGACCATGACAGTCAGTTCCTCAACTCATTCTGGTCGAGCCTTTGGTCACTGCTGGATACCAAGCACACCAAATCCACTTCCTTCCACCCCCAGACAGACGGCTGTTAAGTTTTAAACCAAATAGACTAGCAAGATCACTGAAAGAAGCATAATCACAAGATAGACACAGAATATACCCTGGGAAACCCTCATGGGGTAGAAAACCCAGCAAAGCTTTCCTCAATAAGATGATCAACCAAAATACAAGATGTGCTCCCTCCTTCTTTTCCTCCTTAGCAAATATCCCAGACAAGTGCGCCTCTTTTCACAAGTGAGTGAATGTGTCTAATGAGGAGTTCACCTCCTCTATTTATACTAACTCCCGACCACCAAAAATACTTAATGGGGCCGACCTCTCCTGGAGAAGTCTAATAACCCCTAAAACATAACCTCAGGGCCAACCCCCACATGGTGGGTCTAATAACCCTAGTTACCACAACTTCTCGGAGGAATAAACATCTCCGGATACATAATAGAATCACCTCGGAGGGATGGAACATCTCCGGAATAAATAATATACAAATATAATATTCTTAGAAATTACAATATTCAACACTCCCCCTTAACGAGAAGGATATTATAACAACATCTATAGGAGCAAGGAGTTAATGGCTACATCATACATGATACATCTATATATCATCGGAAGCTTTCTTCAATTTCATCATCATCAGTAACTTGACTAGTTACTGGAACATCAACATCAACATCAGCATCGTCATCATACGATCAGCAGCATCGTCATCATACGATCATCAGCATTGTCATCATACGATCATCAACATCGTCATCATACGATCATCAGCATCATCATCATACGAACATCAGCATCATCATCATACAAACATAAGCATCGTCATCATATGATTAACAGCATCGTCATCATACGATCAATCAACATCATCATCATATGATCATCAGCATCGTCATCATACAAACATCAGCATCGTCATCAGCATCGTCATCATACGATCAACAACATCGTCATCAGCATCGTCATCATACGATCATCATTTTCCAGGGTGATCAATCCTGCTTTCTTTAGGACATACGTCCATGGATGATGCAATCCAGTCATGTACCTTTTTGAACCGAAGTCCAGGGACGATCCAGTCCTATCATGTACCTTTTGAACCAAAGCTCAGGAACGATCCAGTACTGTCATGTACCTTTTGAACCAAAGCTCAGGGATGATCCAATCCTGTCATGTACCTTTTGAACCGAAGCTCAGGGACGATCCAGTCCTATCATGTACCTTTTGAACCGAAGCTCAGGGACGATCCAGTCCTGTCATGTAGCTTTTGAACCGAAGCTCAGGGATGATCCAGTCCTATCATGTACCTTTTGAACCGAAGCTTAGGGATGATCCAGTCCTATCATTCAATTCTCGGAGACCTCATGTCTACGACTCAATTCACAGGACCAAAGTCCAAGGACGATCCAATCCCCTTACCTGTTCATTCAGGATTTTGTTCTCGGAGACATCATGTCTATGGCTCAATTCAAAGGACTAAAGTCCGAGGACGATCCAATCCCCTTACCTGTTCATTCAGGATTTTGTTCTCGGAGACATCATGTCTACGGCTCAATTCAAAGGACTAAAGTTCGAGGACGATCCAATCCCCTTACCTATTCATTCAGGATTTTGTTCTCGGAGACATCATGTCTACGGCTCAATTCAAAGGACTAAAGTCCGAGGACGATCCAATCCCCTTACCTATTCATTCATGATTTTGTTCTTGAAGACATCATGTCTACGGCTCAATTCAAAGGACTAAAGTCAGAGGATGATCCAATTCCCTTACCTATTCATTCAGGATTTTGTTCTCGGAGACATCATGTCTGCGGCTCAATTCAAAGGACTAAAGTCTGAGGACGATCCAATCCCCTTACCTGTTCATTTAGGATTTTGTTCTCGGAGACATACGTCTACGACTCTCTTTAGGACTGAAGTCCAGGGATGATCCAATCCCCTCAAGTCCACCAAGGACTTCATTCTCGAAGACATACGTCTATGGCTCTCTTTAGGAGTGAAGTCCAGGGATGATCCCGATCCCCTCAAGTCCACCAAGGAATTCATTCTCGAAGACATACGTCTACGGCTCTCTTTAGGACTGAAGTCCAGGGATGATCCAATCCCCTTACATGTCAATCATGGGTACAAGTATCTTCATCTATACAAGTACATCAAGGCATCATGTATTCTCATCATCAAAAAACATGTACATGTATCCTCATCATCAAAACATGTATCCTCATTATCAAAACATGTATATCAAAAATACATCTAACATCAAAAGCATGTATTCTCACTAATACATCTATCATCAAAAGCATGTATACATCTATCATCAAAAGAATGTATTCTCACTAATACATCTGTCATCAAAAGCATGTATACATCTATCATCAAAAGCATGTATTCTCACTAATACATCTATCATCAAAAGTAAAAGTATAAGAGTCCTAAAAATAATTCTAAGTAACTAAGTGCAGTAAATAAGTAGCCTGACTTGTTATCAGGCACTATGCTACTCCCCCTTTCGAGGAGAGTCCTTTTGAACTATACCAAGCTTGTCTCGGAAGTATTCAAACTTCACTCGAGACAGAGGTTTAGTCAAGATATCAGCAATCTTATCCTCAGTGCTTATATATTCGAGCTTGATAGCTCCTCTCTGCACCATATCTCGTATATAGAAGTATCGGATCTCTATGTGTTTTGACTTGTCGTGGAACATAGGATTTTCAGTCATCTTAATGCAGCTTTGATTGTCACACATAATCACAGTGGGATCCATTTCTAAGTCAAACACTCCAGATAATAGTTTTTGAAGCCATACTGCTTCACAGCTGGTAGAGCAGGCAACTATATATTCTGCTTCGACAGTACTGAGGGCCACACTAGATTGTTTCTTGCTGAACCATGAGACCATAGCAGATCCAAGACCATAACATCCACCTGAAGTACTTTTTCTATTTGAGACACTACCTGCCCAGTCAGAGTCTGAGTAACCATGTAACCTGAGTTCATGACCTCTGAGATAATATAGAACAAAATCTAAAGTACCTTTTAGGTACCTCATTACATGATTTGCAGCTATTAGGTGAATCTTTCTAGGTTCTACTAAATACTGACTTAGGGTATTTACAACAAAGCATATATCAGGCCTAGTATTTGTTAAATACATCAATTATCCAATGATTTGTCTATATAGAGTTATGTCCACTAATTCTGATGAATCATTGACCAATAACTTCAAGTTGGAGTCCATGGGAGTGGCCATGGCTTTACACTCCAACATATCAAATCTTTTGAGAATTTCCACAGTATACTTACCTTGATTTAGAAAGATTCCTTTTGGTTCTTGCCATACTTCTAAGCCTAAGAAGCAGTGCATTAATCCGAGATCTTTCATCTCGAATTCTGAAGAAAGCTTCTTCTTGCTTTCAATAA
The DNA here is from genome assembly GCA_027924585.1 of Larix kaempferi. Lineage (NCBI taxonomy): Eukaryota > Viridiplantae > Streptophyta > Pinopsida > Pinales > Pinaceae > Larix > Larix kaempferi. Next base: position 3,245,673 of record BSBM01001261.1, read on the forward strand.
TTTGTTTCTCATTTCCAGTTAGAAATAAATCATCTACATATAACAACAGTATAATTGGTTCATCCTCCATCACTTTGAGATAGAGATTGGGATCAGCTTTACTTTTGGTAAAGCCCATGCTTGTTAAGAAATTGTCAATCCTTCCGTACCAAGCCCTGGGAGCTTGCTTTAAACCATATAATGTCTTTTTCAGTTTGCATACATGGGTCCTTCCGTCTTTGACCTCAAATCCTTGTGGTTGTTCTATGTATACTTCTTCTTCAATTACACCATTCAGAAAAGTTGTCTTAACATCCATTTGGTGCAATTTCCATTTCATTATGGATGCAAGTGCCATGATATTTCTAATTGAAGTATACCTAGCAACTGGTGCAAATGTTTCTTCATAGTCAATTCCCTCTTTCTGAGAGAATCCTCTGGCTACAAATCTTGCCTTGTATTTTTCAATGCTACTATCTGCAGCATGTTTTATCTTGAAAATCCATTTGGAAGAAACCACACTTTTATCTTTTGGTTTGGGGACTATATCCCAAACATCATTTTTCATTATTGATTGATATTCTTCTGTCATAGCTTCTACCCATTCTTTCTTCTGAGCTGCCTCTTCATAGCTGGTAGGTAGTTGATGCACAAGATCACACATCAAGGCCATGTAGTTGGACACTAGCTTTGGTTTCTTTCTTTCTCTAGTGGAGCCTTCAGGAGCTCCATATCTTTCTGCCCCTTGAATAATATCTCTAGCCCATGCTGGTCTTCTTTTCTTAGATAAGTCTGCAATAGGAGGCTCTTTTGGTTCCAACATGTCATGATCCTCTGGAGATTCATCTTCAGGAATGGGCACAACCTCTGTGATCCTGGGAGAAGTATCTTCTTCATAGATTTCTCCAAGTTGGAACTTCTTGGATTTCTTGAGAGCTGCTTCTTCATCAAATGTTACATCTCTACTTATTTCTATGTGATGAAAGCCTGGAATGTAAAGTCTGAAGGATTTGGATGATTCACATAACCAACAAATATTCCCTTCTTACCAGAAGGGTCCAACTTGGTTCTCTTTTCTTTTGGAATATGGATGTACAAAGGACACCCAAATATTTTAAGATGACTTACCTCAGGCTTCTTACCTGTAAACACTTCTTCTGGAGTTTTGAAATCAAGAGCACTATGAGATATTCTATTTTGCACATATACTGTTGTCTTGGCTGCTTCAACCCATAGATACATAGGAAGATCTTGGTCATGTATCATAGTTTTCACAGCTTCCATGATTGTTCTATTTTTCCTTTCAGCCACCCCATTTTGTTGGGGATTATATGGAGTAGTTAGTTCCCTCTTAATTCCAGCTTCTTTACAGAAGTCCTCAAATTCCTTTGAGGTAAATTCTCCTCCATTATCTGTTCTGAGAATTTTGATTCTCTTTTCTGATAGATTTTCTATTAGAGCCCTCAACTCTTTGAATTTTCCAAAAACTTCATTCTTACCTTTCAGGAAGTATATCCAAGTTTTCCTTGAGTGGTCATCAATGAATGAAAGATAGTATTCAAACCCACTTAGAGAAGTGGTGGGCATTGGTCCACATACATCTGAGTGTATTAGCTCCAAATTGTTCTTAGTCTTTGTTTCACTCTTTGGAAATGGGTTCTTGATATTTTTCCCTTTCTTACATCCTTTACATGATCCATCATGATCAGCTTTCAAATCTGGTAGTCCTATGACTACCTTGCTTTCATAGGGTAAGGCTTTATAGTTGATATGAGCTAATCTTCTATGCCATAGCTCACTGGGGCTAGAGATATCATGAGAAAGGGCAGCTTCTGGATGACCCTTGAGCTTATAGAGACCTCCTTCTTCTTCACCAATGACAACTGCATCTTTAATTGTCTTTCCTTTGGACCACATGAGTACTTGTCCACCTATGAAAGCCACTCTAAAACCTTTCTTATCTAGTGCTGAGATAGAGAGAAGGTTCTTCTTTAAACCTAGTACATATAAGATATCTTTCATCTTCAAGGGTGTTCAAGAGTCTAGCTTGTAGCTAGCTTCACCAATTACTTTGATGGGATATTGGTAGTCATCTCCTAGAGATACCTTTTGTGTAGAATACTTTTCTTCAAGATTTGAGAAAGTCTTTCTTTGACCTGTCATGTGCTTAGAAGCACCACTGTCAATGAGCCATGTATCTTCTCCAGGAGATACAGATCCAGAGAGTGCAGAGAATAGAACATATTCTTCTGGATCTTCTTTCTTCACTTTATATCTTTTCTTTCTAGGTTTTACCTCTACCTCTTCTTCTTCTTCTTCTTCTTCTTCTTCTTCACTATCATTTTCTGCCATATGTGCATGATGTCTTTTGTGGACAAACTTCTTCTTTTGTGAAGGACAATATTTGGAGATGTGTCCTAGTTTATGACAACTGTAGCATTCAACTTTGGAAAGATCTCTTACTGGATTAGGTCCTCTTCTCTTTTTAGGCCTAGAGAAGTGTTGAGGTCCTTTGTGGTCAACTTTCTTGAGATGACCTATTCTTCTTCTTTTGGTATGGGTGGCCAAGGCTTGGTCATCCTCTTTGAGAAGAGATTCTCTGTTGGAAACCCTAGCTTCTTCTTGAACACAATCCTCCCATACTATATCAAACTTCATGCTCTCTTTTCTGGCACACATGGTTTGTATGAATGATTCCCAAGGCCTAGTGAGACCATTGAGAGCAGTCATCACAAGTTCATCTTCATCAAGAGTATCACCAATTGTATCTAGTTGCTCCTTGATTTGTGAGACCCTTGAGAAGTAATATTGAATGGATTCTCCTTTGTGCATCTTGGTACTCTTCAATTGAGTCCTTAGGTTCATCTTCCTATTGATGTTCTTTCCTTCATACATTCTTCCTAGGGCATCATACATTTCTTTTGGAGTCTTCTTGGAGGCCACTTGGGGAATCAAGTGGTCTTTAATAGAATTAGCTATGATTCTCTTTGCCCTAATCAAATCCTTCCTATGTTTTTCTTTGGCTTCATCTCCTTCTGGTTCTGCAACTTCATCCTTGATATAATGAGGAAGATCATTCTCTTCAAGAATGAGACAAATTCTGTATTTCCATGCCCGAAAATTCTCTATACCTTTTAGCTTGTCTTCAAGCTTAGTGTTTGGAGCCATCTTCTCTTGGGGGAGTCCAAGAGATAGAGTAGTGCTTACCTGAAAAGTTACCTTTTACTTTTCCGGAACCTGAGACAGAATTTTATCGCACTTTTGGTAGAATTAGAGTTTGACTTTCTCGGAGTTCTACCCAACCAAAAAGTTCGATCTAGGGATCAAAAGAATGGTCTTGAGAAGGGCTATCCAGCCATGCAATTAGATTTCAATAATACCAAATTTATGCTGAAACCAATTTCTCACTTATCGCACTTTTGGTAGAATTAGGGTTCGACTTTCCCGGAGTTCTACCCAACCAAAAAGTTCGATCTAGGGTTCAAAAGAAAGGTATTGAGAAGGGCTATCTAGCCATGAAATCAGATTTCAATAATATAAACTTTCTCCTGAAACCCTAATCTTCACCGGAAAGAGAGAGAGAGATTCTTACCTTGTGAAAGATGTCCTATTCAGTCTAGCTCTGATACCATGTTAAGTTTTAAACCAAATAGACTAGCAAGATCACTGAAAGAAGCATAATCACAAGATAGACACAGAATATACCCTGGGAAACCCTCATGGGGTAGAAAACCCAGCAAAGATTTCCTTAATAAGATGATCAACCAAAATACAAGATGTGCTCCCTCCTTCTTTTCCTCCTTAGCAAATCTCCCAGACAAGTGTGCCTCTTTTCACAAGTGAGTGAGTGTGTCTAATGAGGAGTTCACCTCCTCTATTTATACTAACTCCCGACCACCAAAAATACTTAATGGGGCCGACCTCTCCTGGAGAAGTCTAATAACCCCTAAAACATAACCTCAGGGCCGACCCCCACATGGTGGGTCTAATAACCCTAGTTACCACAACTTCTCGGAGGAATAAACATCTCCGGATACATAATAGAATCACCTCGGAGGGATGGAACATCTCCGGAATAAATAATATACAAATATAATATTCTTAGAAGTTACAATATTCAACACTCCCCCTTAACGAGAAGGATATTATAACAACATCTGTAGGAGCAAGGAGTTAATGGCTACATCATACATGATACATCTATATATCATCGGAAGCTTTCTTCAATTTCATCATCATCAGTAACTTGACTAGTTACTGGAACATCAACATCAACATCAGCATCGTCATCATACGATCAACAGCATCATCATCATACGATCATCAGGGATCCATACTGGCTGGTGAAGAACATGCTCGGTGAGCTCATGGGAGACATGTTGTACAATTGGGACACTACGAGACATGCCACGCAGACCCTAGGAGCCACCTTGCCAAATATGGAAGCCACTCTCAGTAGGTTGGAAAATACCCTTAGCTGGGATTCATAAGCACCCACCTGTCACCTCCGTCGTGATTTTTGTCTGTATAGCAATGATCATGGTGCCAACCCCCCCGGTGGTCAAAACAATGGTGCCGCTTGGAAATCTAGCCACACCACTTGGCAAAAACTTGAAATCCCTTGCAGGTACTGGTCTGGAACCTCCCCATGGCAAGGCACTCGATTTTCAGAAAGGAAAGGAGCTGGTACAACCCTCCTTGCCCACTCGCTTCACCGTGGGCCTGATCTTGGCTAAGTGTACTCGCAATGAGAAGGACAACAATGCTCCTGGCTACATGAAGACAACACCCCTATCGGTAAAGCTTCCTCTGAGAAACATTCAGCCTCCTGCGAAAGAAAAACCGTCTGCTACGAAGAGCACTCTACCAGCCGTGAAGGACATTATGCCTCATTCCAATGACGTGTAGGACAACACTTGTTACAGCTGCCCCATCCCGGAGGAGACTCCCTCTGATGCTGAGACACCTTCTGCACACTGACAAGGAGGTTTTTCAGCTGTTTTTTATTTTTTTGCATGAGCATCTCTGCTCCTGTCTATCTGTCTTTTTATATGTTTCCATGGACATGAATCCTCCTCTAGTTCATCCTGTTTCCCTTACTCTAGGAAAGAATTTTTTGTACAATTTGGATCAAAACTACCTAGACTCTTTGGATCATCAAGGTTGGCTTAGACCACCTCAGACTGTACTCTTTACTGTATTTTTACTTCTTCTAGCTTAATATATCTTTGCAGCATTACAAAAAAAAATATTACAAATACTAGATGGGAGGATTTTGTGAAAATTGGATGATGGTGCTCCAATGTGAATACACTTGAATGTATGGTCAGTTCTCCATGAACTTCCTCCATAATAGTTTCATAGATATTTGTTTAGATGCTTTAAAACCAATATTAAAGATCTACTAGATAGTTCAATTGTAATGTGTAGACAATATAATGTAATTGTAAAATTTCAATTTTAAATTGTAATGTACATTCTAATTTTAAATTTTGATTTCAAATACAATTGTAATGTAATTGAGAATTTAAAATACATATATACAATGTAAAATTGTAAAATTTAAATTTTAAATTGTAGAATGTATTCTTATTTTAAATTTTGATTTCAAATGCAATTGTAATATAATTGAAATTGAACTTTTAAATTGCAACAACACATTGAATTTTCAATTGAAATTACACATTAAATTTTAAATTGTAATTGAATTGGAATGTGGAAATTGTAATTGAATTGTAATGTGTAGACAACATAATGTAATTATAATTTCAATTTTTAATTTCAAATGTATTCTAATTTTAAATTTTGATTTCAAATGCAATTGTAATGTAATTGAGAATTTAAAATACATCTATACAATGTAAGATTGAAAAATTGTAAAATTGTACAATGTATTCTAATTTTAAATTTTGATTTCAAATGCAATTGTAATGTAATTGAAATTGAACTTTTAAATTGGAACAACACATTGAATTTTCATTTGAAATTACATATTAAATTTGAAATTGTAATTGAATTGGAATGTGTAAATTGTAATTGAATTGTAATGTGTAGACAACATAATGTAATTGTAATTTCAATTTTTAATTTCAAATATATTCAAATTTTTAATTTTGATTTCATTTATGCAATTGTAATGTAGTTGAAATTGAGATTTTAAATTGTAATTGAATTGGATTTGAAATTACACATTAAATTTGAAATTTTATATTGTAATTGAATTGGAATTGTAATTTCAATTTTAAATTGTAATGTATGTATTCAATTCTAAATTTTGGATTTACAACTGTAATGTAGTCGAAATTGAAATTTTAAATTGAACTAAATTGTAACTATACATTATGAACTTTTATATTGTAATTACTGTACATTAAATTTGCATTTGAAATGACAAAACATAAATTTGTAACTGTAATAACTATATCCAGATGTAATATAAAAAACAATCAATTTCAAATCAGATACAAAATACACATGAAGACATCAATATGATAAAATATACAAAATATGTAACAAAATATCCAAAAGTCCATATCCAAAGTCCATATATGATAAAAGTTCATGTATAAATGATAAAAATCCATATCCAAAACATGAAAACGTATACATAGATCATCCAAAACATGAAAATATATAAAATATGAAAATATCCAGAACATGGAAATGTATAGATCATCAACTCATTGGCCACTACCCCCACGAGGCCCTTGATCGGCCATGTGATTGCCTTCATTTGTAGTAGACCGATGCTGGCCTTGAGACAGTAAACTATGAAAGAATTCCTCGATCTTTGTCAAGTCAATGGTGATATCTAGCATCTGGGTAGGAATATGGGTAGATGGCCCTTCATCAGGATCACGTGGTCAAACTGCATCCCAATCATCTGAGAAATTCATTGCAGCACCGACACTCGCCTGTAGCGATGCCTGTGTAAGATGCCATGTAATAAGTTAGATTTATTAAAAATTATAACTAAAACATAATTTAAGTTATAATTAAAAAATTGAAACATAAAATACAAAAATAAATTACTAAATGTGATTAAATAATGAATTGGAAGATAAATTAAAACTCACCTCTGTGTCTAGACCCGGCTGGTCAGGACCTTCACGGTCCTCATGTCTATCATCAAGAGCAATGCCCTTTCCTTTTCCCTATACAATTTGAAATTCATTTGAAGTTAAGATCTAAAACATAAAATCTCAAAAATTAAGAAATAAAATATAAATTATTTAAACTGAGAAATAATAAACACAAATTAAATTGGAACATAAATTATAACTTACCTCGACTACTGTCGTCCACGGGTTGGGACGAGCGGATGGACCAACTGATGGCTCACTACCAAAGAGTTGATCCATGAATGTGGTCCCCTACATGGAGCAATAGAATATGACTCCCTTAAGTATTATTGACCATTCAATTATGACATATAATATGATGTAACATGAAAACATATATATATAATTGTACAAAAGTATACCTGTCTTGGAGCGACGTATCTACGATACAACCGAAAGTATGCATCTCGGGCTAACTGAGCATACCCTTGTATGGACTAGCCATCTAAAAGCTTGAGTAGGTCATTATCGACCCACTCTATCTCTAGTTGTGCAGGTGCAAGGGGTGGTCTAGATGCCTCTCCATGCATAGCAACAACAACACTTCCCATGGAAGTGAATAACAACTCTGCAATGTCATGTCTAGCCTCTACAACAATATGGGATGACTGTGCCACATTCGTTGACTTGATAACCGTCCTTCCTGGAATCGATACCAACTTCAGAGGGAGTGGCACGAAGGCAGGGTCTCTACGAGATCAAGGACGTTGGTAGGAGCGTCCCCTACCAGCCCCAAAGAACTCAGACCTTGTGCTGGTGTAATCTGGGTGCATATCCAAAACAAACTCTGCATAAATATGTTTTGAAAAGTACAATGGGACCTGGTCATGGTGGGGGAACATGCCCCACGCTCCGACGAATCTATCATATACATATGGTGCAGCAGCCTCCAACTTAAACTCCTTGAGTCTAAGCGGTTGTCCGGACTCGGGTGGTCATGAGGGATGTCAAACAAAGTACCCTTGTTGTCATGCCTTTTTATGGAGACTTTGACATCCTCCAATTTGTGGGGCCCAATGACATCCTATCTCCTCCTTTAGCATGCAAAACACCAAATGTCACTAAGAGGTCTCACCCTCTTGTATAGGGCCAACATGTCATCCACTGCTAATAACATCATGAATAATGATCGTCGGGTGGGAGAATCCTACCTCAATGTGCAAACACATGAGTGCACCCACTTTGATTGGGTAGTGATATGAACGAGAGTGATGCGTGCGACCTCATCGTCGTATGATCCCCCTGATGGAATTGCGATCCAAACCAAATCACAAATGTTATTGAAAATATATATTATAACTTGCAATTGAAATTCAATGCATTATATACTAAACATTTATTGAAAATGTATCTAACAAAAAATATGCACCTAATGCACTCATGTCTTTCCGCATATTCCCCACCTCGGGATCAATATGTATGTTGTTGGGATGAACTGACACACTATCTTTCCTGCTATTTCCACCAATGGAAGCCGACCCCAGCGTGGCCTCACTCCTTGGTGAACAGGAACACTGTCGATGGACACCCTGTTGGGTGATGTTGGATCCTCTCGTGATTCGTCGAGCATGAAGCAATGAAGTTCTCTCTTGAGAACTCTCTGCATCACATTTCGATTTCTAATTCTAATTCTATTTCAAATTTCACATTTAAAATTAAAATTAAAATTTCAAATTCTATTTCAAATTTTACATTTCAAATTCAAATTCATTTCAAATTCAAATTCAATTTCAATTTCAAATTTCGATTTCAATTTAAAGTTTAAAATTTAAATTTCAAATTCAATTCCAAATTCAATTTAAATTTCAAATTTCAAGTTTTAGTTTCATGTTCAATTTCAAATTTCAAATTCCAATTTCACATCAAATTCCAATGTCAATCGAATTCCAATTTCACATTCAATTCCAATGTCAATTTCAATTTCAATTTCATCTTCAATTTTCAATTTCAAAGTCCAAGTTTCAATTTCGATTTGAATTCTAGTTACATTTTCAATTCTCAATTTTCATTTCCCATTTCAATTTCAATTTTCGATTTTCAATTCAAATTTCATTTCAAAATTCAAATTCAATTTCAATATCAATTTCCAATATTAATATCATTTTCATTTTCAACTTCAAATTTATGTTTCAAATGTACATTTCAATTTCAGTTTCAATTTCCAATTTCAATTTCAATATCATTTTTATTTACAATTTACAATTTTAAATTTCAATTCCAACTTCGACTCCAGTTTTCAATCTCAAATTTCAAATCAATTTTAATTTCAATTTCAAAATTTCAAATTTGGATTTCACATTGAAATTCAATTTCCAATTTCTATTTCAAATTCTAATTCTATTTCCAATTCCTAATTTTCATTTACATTTCATTTTCAGTTTTCAATTTTCAATTTCAATTTAATTTCAATTTTCAAATTCAATTTCGATATCAATTTCAATTTGGTTTTCATTTCCATTTTCAATTTTGAAATTTCAAATTGAAATTGTGATCAGTGAACACAATAGGTAACATGTCAAAAGTGATTTTATCCTAAATAATTTGAATGTTGAAACTACAAACTTTTGATCAAATGTTCATATTTCAAAATTTCAATTTTAGTTTTAATTTAATTTAAAATTTCAATTTAATTTAATTTAAAATTTCAATGTCAATTTCAAAGGATTTCAATTGTTTTTTTTAATGTTAATAGTTTTTGTACGAGGTTATATGAGCTTATATTGGAAAAAAAAGGGGAATGCAATATGTATATTTTTTTTCAATCCTCTTGGCATTCAAAGAGGATTGAAAAAAAAGGTAAAATTTCGATTTCAATTTAACTTAATTTAAATTTAATTTAATTTCAACTTGAAATTTGAATTTGAATCTAAAATTTCAATGTCAATTTCAAAAGTTTTCAAAAGTTTTTTTTAATGTTAATGGTTTTTGTTAAACCGACAAAGTAATATGATTATTATTTTGTCAATCCTCTCGGTGTGTTCAGAAGATTTTAAAAAAAACAGGCAGCATTTCTACTTGTCAAAACACATTTTAAAATAAAACCGGTAGAATTTTATGCAATGAAATGCTATCGGTTGATATAAACAAAAATATTAATAATTTAAAAAAAAAATACAACATAAATTTAAAATTTAAAACATACTTCAAATGGTTTTTGGTTTTTTGTTTTTGTTTTGAAATGGTTTTTTGTTATTGTTTTGAAATGTTTTTTTTTTTTCAAATAGTTTTTGGTTTCAATGGTTTTTATATGCAAAAAAATGGTTAACCATTTCAATGGTTTTTCTACACAAAAAATGGTTATTGGTTTCAATGGTTACATTTATTTGGAAAAAAAAATTGCAACATTCACACAAATTTATAAAAAAAAATAAAAAAAAATTGTATTAAAAAAACAAATAGAAGGTTGAAACTCCACTTACCTGGTGCAGTGGAAGACATGGCTGGGAGCTAGCATTGGAAATGGGGCATGGCGTGTTGCACTGTCTGTAGAGGCTCGGTGGAGGGGTTGCTTTCAGTCCTGTAGAAGCTCGGTCGAAGGGTCATTTTCAAATAGAGTCAGTTGGCCAGTCGAGCCCTGTTTTTTTGTTTTGTTTCTGTCTTAACAGCTTGATCGAGGGTTATCCAAGCCCTCGATCGAGCAATGACCCAATTGAGATATTTTCAAGCCCTGGATCAAAGTATTTAAAACCCTCGATCGAGGTTTTTAAACCTCGATGGAGGGCTTGAAAATACCTCGATCGATGGTTTGAAAAACAAGTTTTTTGGGTTCCGCTCACCCAAAATTGTTAACCACCTTCATGGATTGACCCATTATGCATTTCATGATAACAATCATTCTATATTTTTTAAATTAAATATTTTGGATACTATCTAATAGATAGAAATGGCTATTTTTTCAATATTATCAAAAACAAGAAAAGAATACAATATATGCACATGATGTAAATGTTTTGTTTTCAATAAGAAGAATCAAATATAACTTTTTTTCTACATAAAAAAAACTTTCTAAATTTACATTTATTCTCTATTATCAAATCTCACTTAGACTTCATATTTTCATTAATAATAGAAGCCTTTATAAAATATTTTTAATTGTTACATATTTTTATAATTTATAAATCATATATCATATTTTTATAATTTATCATATATCATACTTGCCAACACTAATTCATTTAATTTATTTTTTAATGTCACCTTCTATTCTACACTCAATGAGCTAATTTATATTAAATATTAAAATTTTAATGTATTGATTTTTTATAAACAATAATATATATTTTAAATGTTATTTATTTTAATTAAATATACAAATTTATTTATATAAATCTTCTCACAAAATTATAATTAATAATTTATAAACAATAGATAAAAAATAATAATATACGATTGAAATTTTACATTCGCAAACAAAACAAAGTCCATAACCAATAAAATCCATAGTTTTAAAACCTTAACATCATCAAAATGAAATTTCATTACATTATTCAAATTTTCGACAGTATGCATTGTTTTTAAATTTTTACTTTATATAAATTTATGATACTATACACTCTTTCTCAATAACACGACTAAAATTTTATATTTCCAAACCAAACAAGTTCTAAGTAATGCATTAAATTCAGGTAGAACTAAAATTAAAATTGTGATATAAGGAAAGTCTTTCTTAATTATGGAAGAGAGACTAAGATAATATAGTTTTGCTTCACTCCACATGCCAACCGGTTTTAATTAATGAATGGGGCTTCACCTTGGAATGCCTGCAACAAGGAGCTGAGTATTAACTGGTATGTTTACTGCTCAAACATATTTTCATACCACTATTTTAACCAAGCGGAACTTGACCTAGCCATGGAGTCGGGCCTTGCAAAACGAAACCCTAGCATTGTTGGGGAACTTGGACAGGTTTGGTGTCTCCCTTTGTGTTGTACTTCCGGTTTTTTCTGTTAAGGTTATCCCGATAGCCTATGTTTTTCATGGTGGTCAGCCGGACCCATAGGCGTCTTGCTTGGGGTCTTGTTATGTCTCTTCTATTCTGTCCTTTTGAGGGCCCTGGAGTCCGTTCAACATGTTATGTTGAACCTAGTACCAACTAGGTAAAACAACTAGGAATTTTCAATAGTTTTTTTGTTTTTTTTTGTGATTTTTTTTTTTTGTTCTGACTGTTGTGTTCTTGTTCACGGGATGAGGGCCGACCTTGGGTTTTGGTTTAAGTTTATGTTTTTGTTCTAAGTCTAGAGGTTGGGTCTGGTGGAATAGGGTTCACAAGCCGATGTCAATGATTTTGGGTTTTGGTTTTCCTCGGGTATGTCGGTGTCAGATTCCCCCTATGTTAGTGGGAAGAATGATATAGCGGGGATGATGACTTCTCAGGATCCTTCTGTCAAGGGTATTCTATCTAACCCTTGGGCATTCGTATCTTTTGAGCCTGGTCCCTCGTTTCCTGCTAAGGATTCGTTGGTGGGGAATGGTCCGGGGAAGCCAGGAAAGGATAGTGAGGGAGGGTCTCAGCGAATGGAACTAGGCATTTTTTAGGATCATGGGTTTCAGAAACCCTCTAATAAATTTCATTTTGAACGTGAAAAGAAGAGGCGTCCACTCTGTGTATTTGGAAAAGACATTACGATGGTTATGGTATTAGCTTTGAGCCAACGAGAGCTGGTGGGGAAATTTGAATACATCCGGCTATCCAGGCCTGAGATATTACCTTGGATCCGTAGCTGATGGAAACCGTTCATCTCCAATATTCCCCAGGTGTTGATATTGGAAAATGATTGGCTTATGTTTCATTTTCTCTCAGAAGAAGACCGTATTTGCATTGAGAATCACTTTTGGGTCTATGGTATTGGTTCACTAGTTTTGAAGAGATGGCATAGCGGCATCGATCCGCGTTCAGAGAAGTTGTGTAAGCGACACCTTTGGACCCTCTTACTTGGTTTCCCATTTCACTGTTGGAATATTAGTGGTTTCATGGTTGTTGCTAATTCCTTGGGTCATTTCATTTTGATGGAAGAGGAGCAATTAATGGGTGCAGAGTGGCGTTCTTCGAGGATGTTGGTCGAACTGGGCTCGACCGAGGGGCTTCCTGGAAAACTTGAAGTAGTCTGGGAGGGTGGTACCTTCATTCAACAAATAGATTACTGGAGGATCCTATTCCGATGGCATAGATGCCATAAAGTGGGTCATTCAAAGGCTTAATGTGGTCTTTCAGTGAATAGTGATATCTTTTCGGTTCGGATTGTTGACTTCGGTAGTGTGTTGGTTGATGGGGTTTGGAATACTTTACCATTGGACCACTCTTCTGCATCTGCTATGTTGGGTAAGTTTGCACAGTCTCTTCTTGTATTACTTAAATTCATGTCTTCGGATGATATTTTAAGTGCTCTTTCCCTGGGTCAGAGTTCGGTTTCCTTGGGTGCCACCTAGGCTTTGGGAGAGTCTGTTTTACCCAACTATTCAGTGGAGGAGCCCTCCACTATGTCGGATTCGAGTGTTCATTTGGTTGATCTTTCCCCCACTATTAACTGTCTAGTTGACATTTTGGCTACCTTTTTACTATAGGAAGAGGCCCCCCAGGCGTTGTCCTCCTCTCAGCCTAATTTTGTACCTTCGTTGGGGGTAGCCACATCCGATAAGTTGGGTATTTTTCTTTATCCCTCCCCCATTCCCAACCCTCACGAAGTATCCCCTTTGAAATCCGACACCAGCAGTCCTGGGGATAACCCTTCTGTGCATCCTATTTCTTCCATCGGTCATGGTAACGTGACTATTCAGAAAGCTCAGAAAAAGAAGAAGGATTGTGCTCGAAAGGGGGGGCGGGCCTCCCCGAGTACCCTAAACCCACGTCTTATAAATCCATATGTGTCTTCCCTATTCGACAAAGGGATTTCTCAGTCCTCTCCTCCTCGAGCGCTTACAGATGATTTAGCCCATGGTCGGGTTACCCAATGATCCTTGTTTCCTTCAATGTTCGGGGGTGAAGCAAGGGCCCTAAAAGAGCTTCCTTGAAATGATTCATGGAGGTGGTTCATCTCTCTATGATATTGATTCAAGAGACTATTGTGAGTGCATGAGATGCTTGTAGTTATTTTTTGAATATCAAGCCATGGTGGCACGCATGTGCTTTGGATGCGCGTGGCCATTCTAGTGGAAATCTAGTGGCTTGGGACCCCTCGGTGGCAGACTTTAAGTCATTTGTGTCTAGTGCGGGTATTCTGATGGAAGGTTTTTTCAAGGATTTTGCGAAGAAGATTTGAATTTTAAATATGTATCGTCCTTACAGTTTTCACAGAGAGTTCTGGGAGAATATTTCAAGGACGGATATTTTAAATGACCCTTTACTCATATTGGCGGGGGATCTCAACCTGACATTGGGTCCTGAAGAAATTTTGGGGATCGGTAAGACAGTGGATCCACTAGCTGACTATTTCTCTGGTTTGTTTGAGGATGCGAAGTTGGTGGATGTAATTCCACATATTTTATTCCCGACCTGGTTCAATGGTCATTGCGGCTCATCTTGTATTAGCAAGCGAATTGATCGGTTTCTTATGGTTCAAGATCTTTGCGATGGTGGGGAAAATTTTCGTTCTTGGTCATATGCAGTTGGCATTTCGGATCGCAAAGTTGTGATTCTCCATGTAGTTGGATTTTGAACCTCGTCCCAATTCGTATCCTTACAAATTTAATCCTGGGTTATTGTTGGACAATAATTTTTGCAAGTGGATCCAAGCTACTCAAGAGGATTTAAACTTACAGGTTTGGGCTACTCCATTATTGGGACTACCCAGAAAACTCCACATACTAAAAGGCTTGGATCGGGACTGGGTGAAGGCAAAGAAGGGTGAGGGCCATAAGACTCTGGTGGCTATTGAGGAAGAATTCAATCTTTCTCCTATATTTTGGAAGTGTCTACTATCTCAGAGGAGCAGTATTCTCATTTTGCAGAGTTGATTTAAACCAAAGAGCATTTATTGGATCAGATAAAGGAGGAATTGCATCAAAAAATCCGGGCCACATGGCTGAAAGCTGGTGATTGTAACACAAAAAAGTTTCATCGTTTCGCTAATCAAAGACGCCTAATGAATGCTATATGGGATGTTAAGATGGATGGGGATTGAGTGGTCTATGAGGACTAGGAGATCAAAGGGGATGCAATCTAATTTTTTTCTAGTATATACTCTAAACAAAAGAAACCTAGCTTTCTCAATCAGTTGGACTCGATCATAAATTTTCCTTGATACTTCACCGAGGAGGACTGCAGGGTGGTCGAGAAGCCTGTGACCCATGAGGAAGTGTTGAATACCCTAAAGCTCTTCGGTCGGGACAAGAGTCCGGGGCCGATGGGTGGACGGCTGAATTTTACCTCCATTTATTTGACATGTTGGGGGAGGAACTCACTACCACTATTGAGGAATCTAGGAACATGGCTTGGATTCCTCTATCCTTGAATCATAATCATATCACTATGATTCCTAAAGCTAATAAGCCGAGGTTGTTCGATGATTATAAGCCCATTTATTTGTGTAATTTATGTTATAAATTTATTACAAAATTTATTGCTGAGAGACTCAAACCAGTTATTGGCAGACATATATCAATGGAACAATTTGCTTTCTTGCCGAATCGACAGATTTCCGATGTGGTGAGTGTGGCGCAAGAATGCATGCACTGAATTAAGCTGAAGAGATTGAGTGCATTCATTTTGAAACTCGATCTACAAAAAGCATACGATCGTATGGACTGGGACTTCTTTCGTCTTATTCTTATTCAGATCGGTTTGCCAACGGATATGGTGAAATGGATATATGCTTGTTTCTTGATGACCATCTTTGCGGTTCTTGTTAATGTGTCACATACCCAAAATCTAAACATTTTATGTTATGAGAACAACATTATGTTATATGTTATTGTAAATTTTTTATGATTATTGACCAAGTGGGGTCAAGGATCACTGTAATTAATTACTCTAATATTTTATTATTAATAAATAAAAGAGGAGACAAATATCCAAAGGAGACTGTTGAAAGAGTGTTCACTGACCCACTAGGAGGAATGGATTGGGGTGGAGAGTAAAATGACACTTGGAAACATCATTAATCACTTCTAGTTGTTGCAGGGGGAAACTTCCCTATTTTTATGGTTATGTTGCCCAAGAATGTGGAACTAAGCAGGTGGCTCAATAACTAAGAAACTGACCAAAGACCGAGGCATGCTATATCACCCATCGAATGGAGTAGGAGGCTCATCAAGTTTTCCTTGTGATAATTTCTGAACAGAGAAAAATAAGAGTACACAAGAGATTCGATGAGGGGAAGGCTAGGAAGTGATTGAGGGAGTTAAGTATGCATTCTGAACTAGTATTGCTTAATTCATAGTTCAATACTACTAAAGGATGGAGTGATACTGTTGAGTACAATAAGTATTATTACTGAGTTGCAGAGAAACACATTCTAGTTCCACACAGCATCTTCGTCCTAGTGGTTCAATGAACAAGCTCGTGGTCCTAAGACAAGTGACTTGGATGTCTTCAAGAGAAGGTTGGGTGGAATGGGCTCCTTTGGGTGTTTTTCATCCTCCACAATTATCAAGTTCTAATTGTGTTATCTTATTTACTTTCTGTTGATCTAATTCCTGAATGAATGTATGTAAACATTTTTATAAGTTTCCATGATACCTTAGTTATCTGTTAATTGTTCTAAATGTTTTAATTGTGGATTTCTATCTAACTCCGAAAAGTATCTTATTTTATCTGTTAGCTTAGGAATATTAAAAAGATTATTTCTTATTGAATGTTAAAAAGATTGAATAGAAATTCTTTCTGTATTTTTCTACTCACATTACTGTGACATACTCTAGTACAGAAAGATGTGTTTAAGAGAATAGATTCAAATGGTTCTTTAGTAATAGAATGAATGATTCTGAATCAATGTATGATCTTATTTTTGAATAAGTTTTAGAAATGAATGTAAAACATTACTGAAAATACTCAAAATATATATATTGCAGTAGTTCTACTAGAAACTCATATTGATTGCAGAACTATAGTATTTCAAATATTTAACATATATTTCCAAACATATCTCTTAACATTATTATTCTAAATATACAAACTAGGGTTATGCACAACATCAATATAAAATATGTATAGGATAGCAATTTTACTATCATCATCATTCTTTTAAACTAGAGCATTATTCTAACTTCCATTACAAAACATTTAAATAAACCTCATTTTCAAATATCTCTAGATAAACCCCATGGGTAATATACCCTGTAAAGCAAAGTATAAATATAAAGGTATTATATATTGAATAATTATAATATTTAAAAATAGAGTCCTCCTAATTACTGTTATAAAAAAATTAACACTTGGAATAAATACTAAAATCCATTGCTTGATATACTCTATAGAATCGACATGCTACCTTTATAAAACCAACATTTACAGTTCAAATATTTAGTTAGGGTTAACCCTATAACGAGTTACAACTTCAACGAAGTGTCCATTTTATCAATCCATACCACAATGTCAAATAAACTTTATGAACAGATATCAATATTCTTTTGTAATACAAACACATTTTAAATAGAAGTCAATGTAAATTCATCAAAGGCATTGTGACCATCTCTATTCATGGCCTCAAACAAACTCATTTAGATAAGGGATCGAACCTCATAGAAGAGTTTGCCCAACCAGAAATTATGTATAAAATAAATAACAAATGCATTCGATTTGTGGAACCTTGTAAGAATTTAAACTTACAACAATTAAAAAAAGACAGCCTAATTTGAGTCTGCGAGTAGAAAAGTGCTGTTCCTTATTCTTTAAGATGCCAAATTCATAAGTTTGGAGTATTTTGCCCAGTCTTACAAATGCGTAGTAACCACATTCATCACATAAGAAACTCATCACAAGCCCAGCTCGACAACTAAGTTTTAGATGTTAAAAAATCATTTAAACATAGGTCGAGATCATTTAGAGTTGTGATAGCTTTAAGCTATTGGTTTAAAATACAAATAACAGAAGGGGGCTCTTCCCATACTAAAAATGCATAGATTATTGAATGGGTCATCTTCATTCCCAAAATGTAAATACAACAAAAGAAACAAATGAGGGATACAACTTTGTAAGCCTCAAAAAATTCATACACACACAAGAATTGAACAGCAAAAACTCGAACTTGATTTATTAAAAGTATTTTCCAAACCAGGTTCATAAGAGCCGAAGCTTGAGGGTTTAAGACCCTACATTTATTTTACATTATGGCCAAATGGCTTACAAAATCTCCAAATAACACAGTAAAACAAAATACAAGTTGATACTGCATCTCGACGAAGTCACACAAATCGACATCAATGCCATAACTTCACCATTCATAACAAGAGTCATGAATAGGGTGTCCAAGAGAATCACCAAGGCTTACGAGGGCCGTAAGTTTAAATGTATCCATAGGATCAACCATTTCACTCTTATTAAATTCAATGCCGGCGAAGGACTAACCTGCCACAGCGTATCAATACCAACAACCGATTAAAAGATGTAAAAATATAAATGCAATATAAACGAAGTTTATCATTGAATCTTGTCAAAGAACTTAAGCATGAATGTGGTTTACCTTCGAGTCTCTGTATAAAGCCTGGAAAAAACGCCAAGAACATCACTGTCGAACTCTGTGGATATGCATACAATTACCAAAACCCTGGTTTGTAGGTTAAGAGATTCACCATCGAAACCTTGTAAGGGATTAAAATACTTTAAAAAACCCCAGTGAAACCGAGATCCTGTCGGCTCCTACAACCAACCTTGCAAATGATCGAGTAAATGTTGAAAGTGGTCTATAAATGCAAAGTTAGGGTTTTACACAAAACCCCATAACACATATTTCACTAATTTTGGAATTAAATAGTGAATCTAGAATTCCCAAATAACCAAAAAACTCAATTTTGGTGTTGTCCTTGGAATAAAACGTTTCCAATTTTATTGAAATATGTGTTCCATACCATCACATGAACAAACACCGCAAGGATTTCCACAATGCATCCCTTTCAGAATTCACTTAAAGGGCATTTAAGTCCTATACTGTCGAGTTTCAGGACCACCTGCCAGCAGTGCATCCATTAAAGCCAAATATGTTCATGCTTTCCTATAGTTTTAAAACATCTTCATGCCAACTTTAATACCATGTGAATTCATTATTCCAAATTGCAATACTATAGCTTGGTTTGAAACTTAAATACCATCGCTTAATAATCAAAGTGTTAGGTCCGAAACTATACTATGATTTGAGGTCGATTACTCTATCACCATATAAATAATACAAGGTATGTTTACATATATAGTAAAGAATCTTGTAAAACCTTCATAAATACAAGTTTAGCATATACTTACTCTCAAACAAGAAGAAAGCTTAATATATATTGAACTCTATATGACGATCATGGTGCAAACACTATATATAACATATTTTATCATAATTAAAATCTTGGCATGGATTTGTTCTTCCTAAACTTCAGACGTAGCTGTCACATACATGCCAAAGACGTAAAAGTCTCATATAGAAGAACTAAGACAAAAGAACATACACCATATCTTTTATAAATTCGTCAAAACTCTTAAAATATGGATAGTACTTTTCTTACCTACAAATCTGTAAAGGAATAGTACGATGCGTTAGCTAGATAATAGCTAAGTAAGCCATGGGGTACCCTAAGGACCCCTTCATCCAAAGAAAGAAAAGAGTTAGAAAATCATATTCATGTATACAGCTAAAATATCTCTTCATTTCTAATTACGACTTTTAAAGTAATGAATGTTTTGTTTATGCAATCAGTCGAAAATAGATGCATAGAACTAGAAGTGGTTAAGACATAACAAAAGATTATAGCTTTACGACCTTTCGACACATTTAAAAATAACGAACAATTGTTGGTAACTAAGTATGTGTTGTCATAAACATATCTGAACCGTTATTGAATAGATTAAGTTGTTGTTATCATACTTTCCGCGTAACAAATATTAGCATTAAATGCTGCATAGAAAATTTTAAATTTTTGGTGAAATTTGGTGATGTTACTGTTGTTGCAGCAACATCCCCCCAAATTTTGCACATATTGGAGCCCCTCCTTTGCATTTTACTAGAAATACTGCCTAAAGAAGTTAATTCTCCTTTTGACTTAGTTTTGTTTCAACTGGGGAATCTGCTTTAAAATTGAAGTTTTTCTTCTAAGTCAAAACTCATGATTCTCTCCCGAAACTGCGGAAGAAACTTAAAATTCTCTCCTGAAACTAGGGAAGAACTCAACAATCTCTCCCAAAATTGCGGAAGAACTCAGGTTTCTCTCCCGAAACCGTGGATAGACTTAAAGTTACTCACTGAAACAGCGAAAACAATTAGCGTTTTTTAAAAACGTTTCGGAAGAACTTAAAATTAGCACCTGAAACTAGGGAAGAACTCAGCGATCTCTCCCGAAATTGTGGAAGAACTCAGGATTCTCTCCCAAAACCATGGAAGAACTCAGTGAACTCGCATGAAACTGCAAAGGAACTTGGGATTATCTCCCGAAATTGCGGAAGCTTTTGCCAAATGTTGCCGTAGTAAGTTGTCCCCAGGTTACTCGACCATTTATATTTCGATAAAAACCTTAAACAAAGTTATTCCTGAATTGCGGAAGGACTTTCTGAGTCTTTCCGAAACTTCGGGATGACTCGGCAAAGTCGGTCACGATAAGCTTCCAGGAGAGTGTATTTTAGAGGAACTCACAAAGTGCTCCCAAAACGCCGAAACGACTCACCATCTTTTTTCGCCACTGTGGAGGGTTGTTTTTTGTCTCTTTTCCGCAATAAAGTTTCCCGCATTTCGAGAGGAACTCCTGAGTTCTGGCCGCAACTATGGACGAAATGTGTGAGTTCACCCCGCAACCGACGGTCACACTTAAATGCCAAGTTGGCTTGAAAATACCGCACCGTACGAGCATTAAACCCCATTTTAAATCGCACCTACCCATTTAAATGCCCGCACGTGTCTAACTTTATATAAGGGCGGTGGGGTTTTGTTGGTCCTATTGTTAGTTTGGGATTCAAAGAATGTCGTTGGGAAGACCGCGTCAGCTCGCTCTAGCTCAGCGCATCCACCACCGTGTCCACCTCACTCCACCACTGTCTCGTCTCCAGGTAGGTTTTTTAACCATTATCTTTGTCTCATCTTCACGTCGAGTTACTTTTTGAGTTTTCCCGTTTCATAATGTGGCCGGTAGACATTGGTAGCATAGATCGTTTTTGTTTTTACGGCCGCCATGGCCCCATAGGTTTCTCATTCCTACCAACTGAAAGACATAGCCATGACCATCCAAGTTTTTATTTTTATTTTTTTTTACTGGCCGCGTTCCGATCGTTTTCCTACCCAGACTCAAACTTCATATCAACTGCAGACCATTTCGCAAGTATTATCAACAACAGTAGTGGTCGGTTGAGATACTTAACCACTCACCTATTCGGCTTAGTTAATGATTGTGGAAAACAGTTCCTTGTTTTCATTGTTTAATCATAGGATTTTTCCACTCCAGGCCAACCCACCATTGACCATTAGAAGTGCTACGATGAAGGGCATCCTGTCTCCAAGAACTAGGAAGGAAGTAGGTTTTTCCACGTCGTATTCTTACCTTCTCGGAAGCATTCCAAAAGTTCCTGACTAGGCATTGTCTCCATAGAATAATAGAGTCTGAGGACCATATTTCATTTTCTGAAATGATCTATGTTTAGTTTGCTTCCCCAGCATGCAGTTTTATAATTTTGTCTATATTTCTCATTAGCATGTTAAAATTATCCTACTCTATGTTACACTCTCATAACGTATTGCAAATTTTGTAATGATTCACATTTGGTTGCTGGCAGGGATAAGCCACAATGCCAAAAGGTGGTAGAAAGAAAACTAAAGTGATGGAACCAGAGCCAGTGCAACTAAGAACTGAAACTATTTTCCAAGACACTAAGTGTACCACCAGCGTTCCTCCCGAGGTCCATTGGGGAGATGTTTATCGGATGATCAGTGACCAGGATATCCCAGATGTATTATTGGAAGAAGAACAAATCTACCTCAACATCAGAACTTCCGGCATAGCTAGGGATTCTACTCGCCCTGAATTGTTCCCATGCTCTGAAGTGATCGGATGGATACTAGAACATGCCAACCCATAGACAAGAGTGTTGCATGACAACAACGGAGAGCCTTTTGCTTCATTCCATCCAACGTATATTGCAACAGCCTACAAATTCTCATGTCCCCAACAATCTCTAAGTGATGAATGGTTGGGTAAGATGAATAATACTGAGATGGCCAAAAAATTATTGGTCCCAGGAAAACTGCTGAGGAAGAGAGATAATGATGAATATAATGTTCAAAGCCTAAGACCTCCTTTTAGGTTAATCACCCTGATGTTATGTAGAATTTTCAGCATGCCCAATGGCACTGTATATAGGATACAGTGGGCTCCCATCATCCACTTCATAGCATTCAAAGGAACTATGTTTGATTGGGCTACTATCCTTTCGGATAGTTTGGCATCCACAGTGGTCGCTGCAAGAGAAGTTCTGGCCTTAAAAAAGTCAGAATTTTACATGTCTTCCTATCTCATTGACTGCATTTTGGCCAGGCTCTCTTTCCCCAGGCTAGGTTGCACATGGGATAAAGCCAACACCTGGGTCTACACTGCTTATAAAATAATGTGGGCTCAAAATTACAGAGCAAACTATAAGCTCATCTGCGAAGAGTTCATCATGCCTCTATATGAGAAGATGTTCAAGGAAGAGCCCAATTTGCTATCAGAAAATGCAATGGAGGTTCTGGAAAACTATGGCGATTTTTATTTCTCAGATAAGGGCACCTACATCAGGATGTTTGGAGGTACCAAAGTTCCATACATTCTACCAAAATACGCTACTGATTATGTAGTCCTCAAGGAAGCAGTTAGGCAAATTTTCCTTGATGGAATAGGAGGGGTGCTTAACAAGCAACATAAGGCTTCTTTCCCTCCTTTGCCCTTTTGCGTAGGATCCTACAAATTCTTAGGAGTTGCAATAGCTGAAGAATACATTCAAGAGCTGAAAGCTTTCCACTTCGGTGAAATGATATTCCATAAAAATGATAGGCGGGGCAAGGTTGCCGAACATTGCAAGGAAGTATATGCTCATTTTGAATATCCTCATTACTATGATGCAGAGGAAGAAGTGTTCAAAGGCATCAACAACATGACTGAGTTGCAGAATTGTCATCAAGGCAGTGGAGCAAGCTCTAGCTTTGCCCCATCCCGAAAAGCCAGTCTGCAAAAAGAGAGAGAAGCAGCGGAGACCCTAGCCCGTGAAGAACAAAGATTGAAAGAGGCAGCAAGGTTGCAGAGAGAAGCTGAGGAACCAAGACTGCAACAAGAATCAGAATAAGCAAGGTTGCAGAGAGAAGCTAAGGAAGTAAGACTGTAACAAGAAGCAGAAGATCGAGAGCAAAGGGAGGAAAGTGAAAATCAGCAGCGAGCTAAAGAAGAAGAAAGAAGGTGTAAAACTTAAAAGGAACAAAAGGCGGAGGAAGAACTTAAGACCAATGAAGATGCCCAGGCAGGTGGCTCCAACACCCAAGATATGGAAATAGACACATCTCAAGTAGTACAGAACAAACCCATAGAGACAAAAGTACATGTAATAGACCTCCCAATCATCCCTTACACCCCATCAGATGATCATACTGTGTCCTCATGGGATGAATTTGTGTATAATAAGAAGAGAAAAGCGGCAGTCTTGAAATCATAAGAGAGGATAAAGAGACTCTTCCAAGAAGATATTGTTACCCGGCGGGAAACCACGGTGATGTAAAATACAAATAAGGCTCCCATAGCCATGGCATCTGCTGCTGTGTCAGCAGCAAAAGCAACAAAGGACAATGTGGTCGATATGGTTAGATAATTTGAGTCAACAAAGAGGAGAGCTCGCATGTTGCAACATACTATAGCTAATGAGCAGGCTTACAGGGATCTTGTAGTGAATAAATATAATCACCTTTCTATTGATCACAAGGAATTGTCAGATAAGTATCGCCATTTAAAAGAAGAAAAGGAGCACCTGGCAATCCAGATGATGGTTCTAGAAGCAGAAAAGAACGATTCTGAAGCTAGAGTTTTTCATCTACAAGCAGATAAGCAAGCAATGGTTGATCAATTAGAGCGGGCATAAAGTAGAGCAATAGATATGTCTCCCTTTCATGAGTTGTCCTATGACATTCTAAGACAAATGCATGCCACATAGGATCTGATTACTAAGGAAGTGTGCAGGCTCAAAGCCATGATGGTTAGATTGAAAGAAGTCAATGCAGAGGCCAATAGGCTTAAGGGAAAATACACTCGGGTTAAAGCAAACATCCTGAGCCAGATGGAATGCAGAGAAGGAAAGGTTGATTTCCCTAAGCATCTCCCATTCAAGTCGGTAGATGATTTTAAAGAAGATGTAGCCCTTATAGAATTCTGCAGGAACTGTGGCCTTAAGCTAATGGCTAAGATCCAGGGAACAATTGATAAAAGTAGCAGCCTGTATCAAAAGATCCATGAAGTACATGATAAGTGCAAGATGATTTTTCCTCAGTCCCTCGATGAGTTTCCAAGCAAAGAGAAATGTTTATCAGACTTGAAGGAAGAGCTAGGCATTCAAATAGAATATGTAAAGAAGATTGATGTCTTAGCCACTGATGATCTCCATCACTGTATTGGGATATCATTAATATACAGTCATTTGCTTAAAGAAATCCACCAAGCAGCAGTTACAGAAATTCATGGTGTTGAAGCAGAACTTGGTAAACATGTGACTCCCAGAAGATCTTGCTCCCTTCCCCAGCAAATGTGGTTATCAGAGACACTGGTATCTGGTTCAGTTACATAGCAGAGGAGGAAAAGAAAGCAGTAGCAGAAGTAGCAGCCAGTCCAAGCACCTCCCTCCCAGCAGGAGAGCCTTCACAAGGGTGAACACACTAATCCTAAGACGTTGTTCCTATTTTTCATTTGGTCTCCCTATGTTTAGACCATAGAATCACTAAACAGCTGTCCGTTTCTATTTTTGAGAAATTTTATGTTTTAAGAAAAGGGCCACGATTTGTGTATTAAGAGGAAAAGTCTGTAGAGGACATGTGTAAAGATCCAGGTGGCAGCCCAAAAGGCATTTTGTAAAGATATAAATAGAAGCTTAGAGAATAGTGTAATGGACTTTTGGAAGGGAAAATAATTTTCTTAAACTTGTACGAGCTATCTTGCACTTGCTTCAAGAAAATGAAATTTTCCTAATAAGAGCCTGGAGAGGATGTCTTTTGCATGTAAATGGATGTTGGATGCATGCTGGATTATTCTTGTGAATTTCATATTTTACAGTGAGATATTTCTTTGCTGTCTTGAATTATTTCTCTGTATTGAATGATCTTACTATTTCTTGTGCAAATGATTTTTCTCCTACATGAGTAATGAAATGCGTTATATGTGAATTCGAAGTTATCTTCTAATATCTTTTTCCTTCTTGCTGTAGATATATCTTTATGTTTTAATGGCTGTCTGTTGATCTTTAGATACTTCTTCCAGCACATTACTCATACTTATAATTTTGCTCCTTGTAGGAATGGTTTAGGTTTATTTCGGTTTTAAATACAGATTTGTTTCGAGTTCTGCATTTAGATTAAGTTAGCTTAGGCACTTGCATATCATTTTAAACCATAAAATAAAAAAGAATGGTGGATCAGGCCATAACCGGTGTAATCGAAGCAAATCTCGAAACCTAACGGTTGCCGGAACCTCTAACCGGACGGATTCCCCATACCAAATGGTGGACAATCTAATTGGGATAGTCTACCGGGGAGAATATTTTTCTTCTTGATGCTGCGATCTTTGGGGCATCAACAGTTTTTTGCACTAGAAGGAGGGCCTGAAAGTGCATGGCTGATAAAGGAAAATATCCCACTATCAAAGATGTTACTGAAAACCCGCTTAAAAAAGGAATTTCAGACAGCCCAAATCTTGAAGGAGAAAATCAAGAAAACCTCATCTCTGATTCTGAACCTCAAGAAGTAATGTATGCTGTGCCTTTTGCAGAAATAAAAGATATAAGGAGACATACATAATATTATTTTAGACAGCTAGGTGGTTTAAACGCAGTAAATTTCCTCTCTAGGAAAAGTTCTCCTAGAAAAGAACGACAGTACACCCGTGATTCGATTCTTGTATAGAATTTTGAAGAACTTGTGAATTTAACCTTGGAAGAAATTGCAGAACCCCTGAACAAGGTCGATCTTGAAAACCAAGAAAATATTTCAGATCAAGAAAGTATTGGAGAAGTTATTACTCCAAAGAACACTCCATTGAATTCACCATACAATTCTCCACCTGATTCTCCACATAGAGACATGGTTGTACCTATTTGGAGAGCGAGGGGAGCGTTGAATCTAGCTGGGCCATTCCACAATCTTCCAAAAAATCCAGAGAAAGTATTGCCTAAATTCGACCAAGGGAAAGCCATTTCCGCCGAAGATCATCTCAAGAGTTTTTATGTAGCTCTGAGTCTTTTAAATGTGCAACATGAAGATGTAGTATGTAGGCTTTTTCCATACACTTTTGAGTCGAAAGTATCGTCCTGGTATTTTAGCGTACAACCTAGCTCGATCTCAAGTTGGGATGAATTTGAAAAATGTTTCTTAAAGAAATATGGAAACCAAAAAACTGTAGCTACGCTTATGAAAGAATTATTGTCCATGAGAATGGAAAAGAAAGAAAAGGTTCAAGACTTCAACTAAAGGTTCACAACACTCTTAAATAATTTCGGCGAAGCAAATAAACCAGCAGAGGAATCTCTGGTTGAATCTTATACAACAGCTCTTGAAGGACCCATAGCAATGTTCGTTAAAAGATCTAAGAAAACCACCTTGATAGAGAATTTTGAAGAAGCTAGAAAGGTGGAAGAAGAAGCGGATAGCATCGCTAAACATGCCTTAGATACATAAACAAAACCAGCAGCCAGTAAAAAAACCTTGCTGCTCACCAAAGGTAAAGAAGAGTCATCAACAGACATGGAGAATGTAGTTAAGATGATGTAGAAGTTGTCCAATAAAATTGTAGATCTCGACAAAGATAAAGCTATTAGTACATCTAAGAAACCTTTCAAGCCATTTTACAAGAAGAGGGAAGACGGTGATCAACCTCATCCACCCATGAATGCTTCCCCTGTTTTAAATCTCAATGAAATAGGGATGGAAAAATTCTGCACCTTTCATCAAGAATCGCACTCGGAAAAGAGATTCCCACAATGGATTAATTATATGAGTTTAGTCATGAACCAAATGTTGGATTCACAGATTCCAGATCAAGACGATCCTCCAGAGGGATCAAGCCCTGAATTAGAAGAACCACCTCCGGACACCACTATGGTGCTATGGGATTCGGTACCTTTAACTGAATTAGTAGAAGAAGATCCCATAGAAAGCTCTCTCTCTGCTATGAACATTAATACTCGCAGTAAAGGTCCTATTATGGATCATGTGCCAAACTTGACTCCTCCCAAGCCTAAAGTTTCAAAAGAACTACCTAGAAAACATATAGCAATCATTCCACTGCAACCTAAAGCTAACCAAACAACGGCCAAACAACCAAACATTGACACCATAGTTCAACAACTGAAGGTCACAATGAATAAAACAGACCATCCAGCCAGAATTGGGAATGAATCTGATATAGGATATGACATTATTTAGGATATAAAGAAAGTCAAAGCAAATGTATCAATATTCGATATGTGCAGTTTTCCTCAACAACGAGATAATCTACTGCATGCTCTGCAATCCCAGCCCAACACTCCATTAACAGATACTCAAGAAGATCCCGAATTTAATGAGGCTAGTATCGGCGGGAAATCTAAATCTCAGACGTTGCCATTCCTACTGACCTTTGAAATTTTCAATCATAATGTTCACAATTGTCTAGTAGATTCTGGAGCATCTTCAAATTTCATGCCACTATCAATTTGTAAAAAAATTAATGGGAAACCTATTCCATCTCCGGCCCAAATTATTCAGTTAGATAGAACTGCTATCAAAGTTATTGGGGAAATGAAAGATGTCCTCATTAGATTATCAGGCGACTCTAGAGTCTGTTAGTTTATTGACATAATGGTAGTTGATATTCCTGAGGCATATGGTTTGATCTTAAGTAGGGACTGGTCCACAAAGCTGAGTGGTTACTTTGCAACTGATTGGTCTCATCTGTGGTTGCCTTATCAAAATAAACAGAATCAGATCAAAGTCCTGAGAGAACTGCACATGAAACAAAATGTAACTCAACTAGAGGGAAAGAATGAGGCTGTAACCTTCTCATCCTTGGTTCTGGGGAATTATTTCTTAGAAATTGATCCGGGTAATTATCAGTCTGAAACTATCAGCCATGAATCAGATGAACAGTCTGATCTCCTTCATTTTTCTCGGACTGATGATGTTGACTATAATATAGTTAGTTTAGTCACTGACTTGGACCATAGAGATACTAACTTAGCTGAATCAAAAGATCTATTTTGGAAATTATACTTTGACGGTTCTAAAACTATGGAAGGATCCAGAGCCGGTTGTGTTCTGATGGATCCAGAAAGAAATAAGTATTTTTTGTCCTGCAGGATAGAATTTGACTGTACTAACAACACTGCGGAATATGAATCTTTGGTACACGGATTAAAGAAGGCCATCGATTTAAATGTTAAATACCTGAAGGTTTTTGGTGACTCAAAAATAGTTGTGAGATAGGTAAGAGATACCATTCACTGTCTCTCACCTCATTTGAAGGGTTATCAGGCTGAGGTATGGGATTTAATTATGCATTTTGATGCTTTCAATATAAAGTCTATTCCTAGGTTGCAAAATTCTGCAGCTGATTTGTTAGCAACATCCGCTTCTAGATTGGTGCCATCTAATAACAAATGCTCAATTGAATTAATTTTCAGGTCCTCTGTCCCTGACAACATCACAAACTTGAGGGTTTTTGATGATGATGAGCAGATTATCAGTTTTCTAACGAACGAAGACATTTTCCAAGGAGCTGTGATAGATGAAGAAGAACACGATTATGATTTGCTAAAGAAGGATGCAAATAAACGAAATTTCATCCCTAAAGGGGTAAGGTCACTCGAAATGCTGTTTGAACTTCAAAGTGAGTTCAAAAGGCCAGTGAATACCAAAACTAATAGTTCATCAATGCAGCATGAGTTAGTTAATTTAGGTACCGAGGCTGAACCAAAATTTGTCAACCTTGGCAAATGTTGTTCACCGGGAGAAAGAGATAGGTTCATCAAACTGTTTAGACAATCTAAGGATGTTTTTGCATGGACCTATGAGGATCTGAAAACATATGACATCCGCATTATTCAGCGTGTTATACCAATGAAGGTGAGTGTCAAGCCATTTCAGCAGCAATTAAGAAGGATGCATCCTACTTTAGAACCTCTGATTCAAAAGGAATTGAAGAAACTCCTGGATGCTAAAATAATCTTTAAGGTTCAGCATTCTGAGTGGGTTGCTAAATTAGTTTCCGTAAGAAAGAAGTCATGAGAGATAAGACTATGTGTGGACTTCAGAAATTTAAATAGAGCTTCAGATAAAGACAACTATCCCGTCCCTTCAATGGAACAAATTCTTCAAATGGTGTCGAGATTTAAGCTATTTTCTCTTCTCGATGGTTTCTCTAGCTACAATCAAGTATTAGTAGCAGAAAAAGATCATCTTAAGACTACTTTCCACACTAAGTGGGGAACTTTCTCATATAGAAGGATGCCATTCGGCCTGATAAACGCAGGAGCTACATTCCAGTGAGCAATGGATATCGCGTTCCGAGGATTGGGTGGGCAGTGTGTTGTTGTATATCTAGATGATGTGACAGATTTTTCAAAGAAAAGGGAAGATCATGTTGTCCATTTGAAGCATATTTTTTATCGTTGTCGGAAATATGGTATTTCATTGAATCCCAAGAAGAGTGTGTTCGCTATTCCCGAAGGTAAACTTTTGGGCCATATCATTTCAAAAAGAGGAGTGTCAATAGATTAGGGAAGAGTACAAGCTATCAATAGAATTCCAATGCCTCATAACAAAAAATCTATGCAGTCCTTTATGGGCACTATCAATTTCGTCCGAAGATTTGTTCCAGATTTCACACAAATTGTTAAACCTTTACAGCAAATGGTTAAACAAAGCATACAGTTCAAGTGGACAGATTTAGAAAAGGATGTGTTTAGAGACATTAAGGCATCCATAGCTAAAGCTCCTTCCTTAAGAAGCTCAGATTTTGATAAGGATTTTATCCTGTATACCTTTGCTTCAGATGACTCCGTCGCGGCTGTACTCACACAAAAGATGGAGCGAGGGGACGAATACCCAATATCGTTTATGAGCACTGGTCTACAAGGGGCTGAGCTAAACTATCCCGTGGTTGACAAGCATGCATATGCTATCTTCAAAGTAGTCAAACAGTTCAGACCATATATTCTTAAGAACAAAACTAAAGTTATAGTTCCCCACCCAGTTGTTAAATTCCTCTTCATTCAAAAGGAACTAGGAGAAAGGAGGGGAAACTGGGTCATAGCTCTTCAAGAATATGATTTAGAATTTAAACTAGCCACTATCATCAAAGGACAAGGCCTGTGCAAATTGCTTACAGGAAATTCGACTGATGAAGAGCAACATTGGAAGAATGAAGCTGAGCTAAACTCAGTTGAATTATGTCCTATCTTCACAACTCCTCAGTCATGGTATAGATATATGGTGCATTATTTGCAGCAAGGATACCTACCTGAGCACTAGAGCTCTAAGCAAAGAAGGGCGCTCCGTTCAAAATCAGCAGCTTATCAAATCATTCATGGGATACTTTTCAAAAAGAATTATGATGGAATTTTTCTTAGATGTCTAGAAAAGGAAGATGTAAGTAAAGTTGTTAAAGAATTACATGATGGCCTCGCTGGTGGACATTATTAAGGGGAGACAACAGCTCACAAGATACTTAGAGCTGGATATTATTGGCCCACTCTGTTCCGAGATGCCCATGCGTATGCACGAAACTGTGATATATGCCAAAGAAGTGCCGAGAAATTAACTAAGGCAGTAGGACCCTTGCAGCCAGTTATTATCTATGAACCTTTTGAACAATGGGGTATAGATGTTATTGGAGAGATAAATCCAAATTCTTCTTTACAACATCAATACATCTTGACGGCTGCCGACTACTTCACTAGATGGACGGAGGCTATCCTGTTGTGCAAGATCAATGAAGATACAGTCATCAGTTTCTTGAAGGAAAACATCATAACCAGGTTTGGGGTTCCAATTTCCCTTGTTTTTGATAATGCTCCCTATTTTTCGTCTTTTAAGATAAATGAATTTGTTTATGAATGGGGGATTAAACTGCATTGTTCATCCAATTATTACCCTCAAGGAAATGGATTAGCTGAATATTCAAACAAAAACCTCATTCGAATTCTCAAGAAGACTGTGATAGAAAATCAACGAAGTTGGCATATAGCTCTCCCAAATGCCTTATGGGCAGATAGGGTGACTCCAAAGAATGCATTAGGAGTTTCCCCTTTCACTCTTATCTATGGCAAGGAAGACATCCTCCCCCCCAACATCTTGCTTCCATCCTTACAGTTGTCCCAAGCCTCTCAAGGGTCTAGTAGCCAAGTTTTACAATCCAGGATCAATACCCTGCTTCAACTTGAAGAAGCCCGACAGAAAGCTAAAGACCGATTCCATCAGCACCAAGACATAGTCAAGAGATGGTTCGATAAAAGAAAGTCTGGTAAAAGAAGTTTTGAAGTTGGGGATTTAGTCCTGAAATGGGATCATAATCATGAAGGCAAAGGGAAGCACACAAAATTCCAACATTTATGGATAGGTCCTTACCAAATTTTGGCAAAGATCGGCCCATCCACTTATAAGTTGATAGACCTCGAGGGAGAGGAAGTAACCCTTCCCCTTAATGGCCTCACCCTGAAACAATACTTTGCGTAGTCTCACTGAGACTTTCTGTACATAAATATTTTTTTTTTCCTTTTGTTGCTTTAGCCCTTTGTTTTCATTGTTGACAGCTATGTTGTTTCTTTTCTCGTTGTTTGAACCTTCTCTACAAAGTTTGTTTTCTGAAAGCACCTGCAGTCAGGTTTCTCATCAAGATAGATCTCTCGAAGAAATCTCACAACTCATGAAGCCGAAACTACCCTCGAATGAAATTTTATTTATGTATTGTGTTCTTGCTGAACATTCTCCAGAAGGAAGGAAGCCTATTCTGTTAGTCACACTAATCCTGCTTAAATAGCAGAGATCTATGACTATCTTTATTACTATCTTCGGGCTCCATCCACTCTCACACTTAAAGGCATCTCAAGAAGGTCATTGAAGTTGGACCCATGGAGAGTAGCACATCCCGAGGGCATAGGGTATTGAAATGACTCCATGTTGCAAATCTAACAGCCAAAATGGCTTATAATCAAGGGTCTATTTTCTAGAGATTCTCGCCTCAATTGAAGCATGGCTGAGACAAAAGCAAAGCGTGTAAGTCAAGAAGGATGTCAAAAAGACTCAGCTCAAATTAGGCTCCTCTCCGTCCGTGAGGCTTGATCAAATCAATAAAATCTCTCACTCACACAAAAGGACATTATGGATTGAGGAGCCAAAATCAAAGATCATGTCTAAAGAAAATATTTCTGGAAGGCTCAAACAACAAAGCTGTCAAAAGTATAAACATCCAAAAGGATGCAAGCGGCATGGGAATGAGGAACAAGAGCAATAATGTCCATGAGAAGGTGTTGCAAATCCTGTGGAGTCTGATAGCAATAGCCATCTGAAAGATGAATCTTCTAAAATGAACTGCATATGTTGGCCCTTTGAAAGTTTTAAAGATGTCTCTATCAAAGCTCCCCTTTCCCCAATGGCCAGCAGATAAAATGACTTCTTCCTTCACTGAGATTCAAGTGCTCAGCTGAATATTGCATATAAGATGGATATCTTTTAAGAAGGTTTTGGATCAACGAGAGGGATTTTTTTAGAGATCTATGTTCGCCAGCGACTGGCCAATTATTGTTGCAGCAACATCCCCCCAAATTTTGTACATATTGGGGCCCCTTCTTTGCATTTTACTAGAAAGACTGCCTAAAGAAGTTAATTCTCCTTTTGACTTAGTTTTGTTTCAACTGGGAAATCTGCTTTAAAATTGAAGTTTTTCTTCTAAGTCAAAACTCACGATTCTCTCCCAAAACTGTGGAAGAAACTTAAAATTCGCTCCCGAAATTGGGGAAGAACTCAGCGATCTCTCCCAAAATTGCTGAAGAACTCAGGATTCTCTCCCAAAACCGCGGAAAGACTTAAAGTTACTCACTGAAACATCGAAAACACTTAGCATTTTTTAAAAAAAGTTTCGGAAGAACTTAAAATTATCGCCCGAAACTGGGGAAGAACTCAGCGATCTCTCCCAAAATTATGAAGAACTCAGGATTCTCTCCCAAAACCACGGAAGAACTCAGCGAACTTGCCCAAAACTGCGGAGGAACTTGGGATTATCTTCCGAAATTGCGGAAGCTTTCGCCAAATGTTGTCGTAGTAAGTTGTCCCCAGGTTACTCGACCATTTATATTTCGATAAAAAACTTAAACAAAGTTATTCGTGAATTGCGGAAGGACTTTCTAAGTCTTTTCAAAACTTCGGGATGACTCGGCAAAGCCGGCCGTGATAAGCTTCCAAGAGAGTGTATTTCGGAAGAACTCACAAAGTGCTCCCGAAACGCCGAAATGATTCGCCATGTTTTTTCGCCACTGCGGAGTGTTGTTTTTTGTCTCTTTTCCGCAATAAAGTTTCCCACCTTTCGGGAGGAACTCCTGAGTTCTAGCCGCAACTGCGGACGAAACTTGTGAGTCCGCCCCGCAACCGACGATCGCGCTTAAATGCCAAGTCGGCTTGAAAAGACCGCACCATAGGAGCATTAAACCCCATTTTAAATCGCACCTACTCGTTTAAATGCCCGCACGTGTCTAACTTTATATAAGGGCGGTGGGGTTTTGTTGGTCCTATTGTTAGTTTATGATTCAAAGAACGTCGTTGGGAAGACTACGTCAGCTTGCTCCAGCTCAGCGCATCCACCACCGTGTCCACCTCACTCCACCACTGTCTCGTCTCTAGGTAGGTTTTTTAACCGTTATCTTTGTCTCATCTTCACGTTGAGTTACTTTTTGAGTTTTCCCGTTTCATAACGTGGCCAGTAGACATTGGTAACATAGATTGTTTTTGTTTTTATGGCCACCGTGGCCCCATAGGTTTCTCATTCCTACCAACTGAAAGCCGTAGCCATGACCATCTAAGTTTTTTTTTTAATTTTTTTTTACTGGCCGCGTTCCAATCGTTTTCCTACCCAGACTCAAACTTCATATCGGCTGCAGACCATTTCGCAAGTATTATCAATGACAGTAGTGGTCGGTTGAGATACTCAACCTCTCACCTATTTGGCTCAGTTAATGACTATGGAAAATAGTTCCTTGTTTTCATTGTTTATTCATAGGATTTTTCCACTCCAGGCCAACCCACCATTGACCATTAGAAGTGCTACGATGAAGGGCATCCTGTCTCCAAGGACTAGGAAGGAAGTAGGTTTTTCCACGTCGTATGCTTACCTTTTTGGAAGCATTCCAAAAGTTCCTGACTAGGCATTGTCTCCATAGAATAATCAAGTCTGAGGACCATATTTCATTTTCTGAAATGATTTATGTTTAGTTTGGTTCCCCAGCATGCAGTTTTATAATTTTTTCTATATTTCTCATTAGCATGTTAAAATTATCCTACTCTATGTTACACTCTCATAACGTATTGCAAATTTTGTAATGATTCACATTTGGTTGTTGGCAGGGATAAGCCACGATGCCAAAAGGTGGTAGAAAGAAAACTAAAGTGATGGAACCAGAGCCAATACAACTAAGAACTGAAACTATTTTCCAAGACACTAAGTGTACCACCGACGTTCCTCCCGAGGTCTGTTGGGGAGATGTATATCGTGTTCGGATATCCACATCATCTTTTTCAGGATCTTGCATGCAATTAGGGTTTGCATGGACTTTGCATGCACCCCAGTCACCAGGTTGATGCCTGCAGCACCTTAGCCACCTTATTCTAGCACCCGGGAGCCACTTACTTTAGATTTTTAGCCCTCCTAGTCAGGAAGGCACCCAATTCTCACCTATTGCCAGAGAAGGGCGCACTTCTTCACCTACCACTGCAGTTCCACTTCAGTTACACTCAGTTAGCTCCGATTCTCTTTGATTTGAGGCTAGTTTCACTTCCGACTGACTGTTTCACTTCCGTTGGACCTCCAGATTGACTAGATTACTTGTTCTGACTTCAGTTAGCCTCCCATGCACCCTCCACTGAGCCTCCTTCCCTTAATCAGTGCTACACACTTCAGTTACACATGTTACACTCAGTTAGACTCAGATTGACACCTGGATGACTGGGTCTTGTGCATTGATGACCACCACCAATTGATGATGAGGACTCCTAGTTGGAGTCAAGCTACTCCATTCAGTGATTCGAATGACCTCCTTAGGCAATTCAAATTGCTCAGTCATTGTTACTGTATTCTATTGTAATCATTCACCTTTACTGGGATATTGAGCACTACTACATGTTTTGCACAGTTTTACACCATATTTTCTATGTTCATCTATTGTGATTGATTTACTTGTTCATTAGATCTGCTGTGACTAATTTTACATGGTATCAGAGCCATTGCAGGGACAAGATATCTTTTCTACAGGTGTTTCTACAAGAATATTTGAGTGAATTGCTCAAAAATTGCAAAAAGTTTTGGCATGAAATATCTCAAGGGCATTCGCTCCTGTGCATGCAAAGCTTGAAAATACATCCAATACCACTCCAAAAGTTTGAGTTTCCACATAATTCCTGGATCTGATACATTGGACCCATTCAACATTGTTTGATCTCCAATCCCAGGTGTGATGCAACTCTAAAAGGGTGGATTGTTTGACCTCATTGTTCTTGGTTTATTGTGATTTGCAGGTTATTGTCTCCATCATTTGCATTCTCTACACTGCCCTTGCAAGCTCCTCTACATCAATGTGCACTCACTCCTAGCAATGGAATACTCTTCTTCAAAGCCTATCCTCACCCCATTCAGTTATTTTGATTGGAAATATGATATGGAGATCATATTACGTTCAAAAGGTTACTACCGAGTCACTCTTGGTCTTGAATTGGAGCCAAACAATCTGTCAGATAGAACCAAACACTACAACAAGCTTGATGAAGCTTATGGTCTTCTTTGTCTGTCCATCTCCAAAGATCTTCACTTCCATCTCAGCGGATTGAAGACTCCAAAAGCTATATGGGAGCAATTTGAAACACTATTTGGCAAGCAAGATGAGCTTAGGGCTTTTCAATTAGAGAATGAATTGATTGCCCTTAGTCCTGAGAATTTTGAGACCATTAATGAATTCTTCACAAAATTCAAGAACTTGAACTTGTAGTTGAAGAACAGTGGAGTTATCAAAGAGGATAAACAATTGATCCTCTCCATTCTCAACAAGCTTGGTAAAGATTATTTGGTATTTGTCTCTACTTTCAATTCCGGTCGGCTAACTACCCCGAATTGGAAGATGCCTACCTTGAATGCCTTCATTAAGTCCATCACAAAAGAGCATGACAAGTTGATTCAAATGGGGTCCATAAGCTCCAAATATTCAGCCCTATATGTTCAAGGACCCAAGATCTCGAATGGTAAAGGAAAGCAAAAGAAGGAGAAGCCCAAATTCGAGCCTCATAGGAAAAGAGAGAAAGGCAAACAGACGGATGCACCATCCAGTTCAAAGTTCAAGCAAAAGGGCAAAGAAGGTAACCAAAAATCTAAATGTACTTATTGTAACTATGGCTTTCATCCCGAAAGTTCATGTATGAAGAAGACTATAGATCAAATGTCCCTCCTTTTGTAAAAGAACAACATAACTCTTCCTGACGGTGCAAGGAAGAAGGATAGGAATGATGATCATGAAAGAGGACAAGCACTCATGGCAATTGTTTCGAAGCCCACAACTCTTTTGATAGATTCGGGTGCATCGAATCATATGGCTGCAAATATTGATTCTTTTTCTTCATTTGATCCAAACAGCTCCATCCCCATCCATTTGGGAGATGACTCAAAAATTTCTTCAAAGGGCAAAGGTACGATTCATGTAGATCATGGAAGCTTTCAAAATGTTCTCTATGTGCCTTCCTTGGCTTCAAATCTTCTTTCTGTGTATCAAATGACACACACTAGTGAACCAAAGCAAGTTACATTCATCCCTGATATAGTTGAAATTTCTGATATCAAAAGTGGAAGACTTGTTGCAGTCGGAAAGGCAAACCACACTGCAAAATGCTATGAGTTTTCACACTTATTCCGCTTGCAAAGCCCACTGCTCTTCACACACATGGTAATGAGGTTAGTAGGCTTTGGCATGAAATATTTGGACATCTTAATTATAAGTATTTGCTACTGCTATCAAACAAATCCATGGTAGATGGTCTTCCACAACTCCATTCCTCGAAGGGAATATGCACTGGTTGAATTATTGGGAAGCACCCCGAGCACAGATTTGACCGCGGAAAAGCTAGCAGAGCTTCTACAGTTTTGGGGTTGATACATTCTTATATTAGTGGTCCACTGCCCCATATGTCATTAAATGGTTCAAGTTATGTTTTGACATTTATTGATGATTTTTCCCGCTTTACATGGGTATTCTTTCTCAAAAACAAGTCAGAAGTGCTTGGAAAATTCAAGGATTTTAAGGCTTCTGTTGAGACCGCCACTGAGAGCAAGATCAAATCTATTAAATATGATAATGGTGGAGGATATATCAAGTCGGATTTGTTGCAAATTTGTGCCCAAAGCGGAATTCAGATCCAACATACAGTTCCCTACACACCTGAGTAGAACGGTGTAGCAGAAAGAAAAAATCGGTCACTGAAAGAGATGGCTACATGCATGATTGAATCAAAAGGTTTGGCTGCAAATATTTGGGCTGAAGCAATCAATGTTGCTTCATACATACAGAACCGTGTTCCACATTCATCCGTGAAAGGTATGACTCCTTTTGAAGCATTCTTTGGTCACAAGCCGGATATGTCAAATTTGAGAGTTTTTGGCTCTATTGCATGGGCTAGAATTCCTTCCAAGAAGAGACGAGCTTTGGATCCACAAAGTATTGAGTGCATACTGATAGGATATGGGGAAGAATCAAAATCATATAAACTCATAGATATCAGATCTAAAAAGATATTCATAGAGCGCAGTGTGCAATTTGAAGAACCGCTTCAAGAATTGCAACTAGTCGAGGAAGAGACTGTCGATTCACCGCCTTCACCAGAAGAAGATCCATGCAACGATAATGAAGGTATGAGTTTTGATATTTATGATATTTTAGCAGCATATGATGATCATGACATATCAGGTTCGGAATTCGACCATTATGATCGTCCTCAGTTACCAAAGTGGGCCCAAAACACTCTCCAATCTGCTGGTTCAAACCTTGGAAATCCTGCTGATCCGAGACGAACAAGAGCAGACTTTCAAAGAGCGGGTATGGCTCTTTCTATTGCTGATCCATTACTTCCTAAGATTTGTTATTTGATGTCTGGTTCAGATCCCACATCATACTATTCTTCCCACCGAGATCCGAACAACACATGGGAGCTAGTTTCTTTTCCACCTGGAAGAAAATTAGTGAAGTGTAAATGGGTCTACCGCACAAAAGTTGCTGCTGATGGATCTATCAGCAAATACAAAGCAAGGTTGGTGGAAAAAGGTTTCTCCCAAGTCCAAGGAGTGGAATACATTGAGACCTTTGCACCGATTGCAAAGATGGATTCCATCCGCCTTGTTTTGGCTATTTCCGCATCCAAGCACTGGGAAGTGCACCACATGGATGTGAAGAGTGCATTTCTACATGGAGACCTTGCTGAAGAGGTGTATATGCAGTAGCCATAGGACTATACATCAGATCCATCATTACTTTGTAGATTGAAGAAATCTTTGTACGGGTTAAAACAGGCCCCAAGAGCTTGGTACGCAAAGATGGACTCCTTCCTTCTTTCTCAGAATTTCCAAAGATGCAAATCTGATCTGAATGTGTATCTTCAGTGAGTTAAAGGTAATTTGTTGGTTATTTTACTTTATGTTGATGATATTCTCATTACTGGTAGCACTCTTACTTCAATAAACAAGCTAAAAACTGCCTTAAATCTAGCTTTTGACATGAGCGATTTGGGCTTGATGAGTCACTTTTTGGGCTTGGAGATAGCTCAAAATTTTGATGGGATCACTATATCTCAGAAAAAATATGCTTGCGACCTGTTATTGAAGCTTAATATAGCTGAATGTAAGGCAGTCCCGTTCCCATTCCTCTGAGGAATCAGTCTTGAGGAGGGAGATTCTACACCGCTTGCAGATTGCAGTATCTATCGACAGTTGATTGGTTCACTACTTTATTTGACATACTCAAGGTCTGATATTTCATATGCCGTGAGTGCTGTGTCAAGGTATATGCAGCAGCCACATGAGCTTCATTGGCGAGCAACCAAGCGGATCTTGCAATATGTGCAAGGTATGAGACAGTTTGGCATACATTATGCTGCAGATTCTGAGCTTGATTTCATTGGTTTTACTGATTCAGATTGGGCAGGTGATAGCATTGATCAGAAGTCCACTTCTGGCTATGTTTTCATGATTGGTCATGGTGCTATTTGATGGTCCAGCAAAAAGCAAGCAGCCATTGCACTTTCTTCAGTAGAGGCAGAGTATCGAGGGGCAGTCAATGCCTGCATTCAGGTAGTTTGGTTGCAGGGTATTCTTTCCGAGTTTGGTTTTGGTGGCACTACTTCAACTGTCCTATTTTGTGACAATCAAAGTGATATCAAGATCTCCATAGATCCAGTTCAGCGGCAGAGGACCAAACACATTGAGATTCATATGCATTACATTCGACAGTTGGTGCATGATCGCACCATCATTCTGCAATATTGCCCTACTGATGAGCAAATTGCAGACATCTTCACCAAGAGCTTCAATGAGAAGAAGTTCTCTTACCTCCGTTCACTGGTGGGGGTGAGTTCCATCATGGTGGAGACAGATTGATTCATTATTATGCTTTAGCTTGGGGGGGGGGGGTTTCTTCCCACCGGGTTTTCCCTCTTTCCTCACTTAGTTTATTTTCAACATTTTTTGGATTATTGTATTGGGGTGACCTTTGGTCTTAGTTACCAGGGCCCCACATTATTTTTTTTGCACATCATAGTCTAGCTTGAGGGGGGGTGTTTGGATATCCACATCATCTTTTTCAGGATCTTGCATGCAATTAGCGTTTGCATGCAAATTCTAGGGTTTGCATGCACTTTGCATGCATCCCAGTCACTAGGTTGATACCTCCAGCACCTTAGCCACCTTATTCTAGCACCCGGGAGCCACTTACTTCAGATTTTTAGCCCTCCTAGTTAGGAAGGCGCCCACTTCTCACCTACTGCTAGAGAAGGGCACACTTCTTCACCTACCACTGCAGTTCCACTTCAGTTACACTCAGTTAGCTTCGATTCTCCCTGATTTGAGGCTAGTTTCACTCCCTACTGACTGTTTCACTTCCGTTGGACCTCCAAATTGACTAGATGACTTGTTCTGACTTCAGTTACTCTCCCATGCGCCCTCCAGTGAGCCTCCTTCCCTTAATAGGTGCTACACACTTCAGTTACACATGCTACACTCAGTGAGACTCAAATTGACATCTGGATGACTAGTTCTCGTGCATTGATGACCACCACCAATTGATGATGAGGACTCCTATTTGGAGTCAAGCTACTCCATTCAGTGATTCGAATGACCTCCTTAGGAAATTCGAATTGCTCAGTCATTGTTACTATATTCTATTGTAATCATTCACCCTTACTGGGATATTGAGCACTGCTGCATGTTTTGCACAGTTTTACACCATATTTTCTATGTTCATCTATTGTGATTGATTTACTTGTTCATTAGATCTGCTGTGACTAATTTTACATACCGGATGATCAGGGACCAGGATATCCCAGATGTATTATTGGAAGAAGAACAAATCTACCTCAACATCAGAACTTCCGGCATAGTTAGGGCTTCTACTCACCCTAAATTGTTCTCATGATTTGAAGTGATCGGATGGATACTAGAACATGCCAACCCACAGACAAGAGTGTTGCATGACAGGAAGGGAGATCCTTTCGCTTCATTCCATCCAGCGTATATTGCAGCATCCTACAAATTCTCACATTCCCAACAAGCCCTAAGTGATGAATGGTTGGGTAAGATGAATAATATTGAGATGGCCAAAAAATTATTGGTTGCAGGCAAACTGCTGAGGAAGAGAGATAATGATGAATATGATGCTCAGAGCCTAAGACCTCCTTTTAGGTTAATCGCCTTGATGTTATGTATAATTTTTTGCATGCCCAATGGCACTGTATATAGGATACAGTGGGCTCCCATCATCCACTTCATAGCATTCAAAGGAACTGTGTTTGATTGGGCTACTATCCTTTCGGACAATTTGGCATCCACAGTGGCCCCTGCAAGAGAAGGTCTGGCCTTAAAAAACTCAGAATTTTACATGTCTTCCTATCTCATTGACTGCATTTTGGCCAAGCTCTCTTTCCCCAGGCTAGGTTGCACATGGGATAAAGCCAACACCCCGGTCTACACTGATTATAAAATAATGTGGGCTCAAAATTATAGAGCAAACTATAAGCTCATCTGCAAAGAGTTCATCATGCCTCTATATGAGCAGATGTTTAAGGAAGATCCCAATTGTCTATCAGAAAATGCCATGGAGGTCCTGGAAAACTATGGAGATTTTTATTTCTCAGAGCAGGGCACCTATATCAGGATGTTTGGAGGTACCAAAGCGCCATACATTCTGCCAAAATATGCTACTAATTATGTAGTCCTCAAGGAAGCAGTCAGGAAAATTTTCCTTGATGGAATAGGAGGGGTGCTTAACAAGCAACATAAGGCTTCTTTCCCTCCTTTTCCCTTTTGTGTAGGAGCCTACAAATTCTTAGGGGTTGCAACAACTGAAGAATACGTTCAAGTGTTGAAAGCTTTTCACTTCGGTGAAATGATCTTCCATAGAAATGATAGGCGGGGCAAGGTTTTCGAACATTGCAAGGAAGTATATGCTCATTACTATGATGCAAAGGAAGAAGTGTTCAGAGGCATCATCAACATGACCAAGTTGCAGATGTCATCAAGGCAATGGAGCAAGCTCTAGCTCTGCCCCATCCCGAAAAGCCAGTCTGCAGAAAGAGAGAGAAGCAGCAGAGGCCCTATCCCATGAAGAACAAATATTGAAAGAGGAAGCAAGGTTGCAGAGAGAAGCTGAGGAAGCAAGACTGCAACAAGAAGTAGAAGATTGAGAGCAGAGGGAGGAAAGTGAAAATTAGCAGCGAGCTGAAGAAGAAGAAAGAAGGTGTAAAACTGAAGAGGAACAAAAGGAAGAGGAAGAAATTAAGACCAATGAAGATGCCCAGGAAGGTGGCTCTAGCACCCAAGATATGGAAACAAACACATCTCAAGTAGTACAGACCCCACCCATAGAGACAAAAGTACATGTAATAGACCTCCCAATCATCCCTTACACCCCATCAGAAGATCATATTGTGTCCCGATGGGATGAATTTGTGTATAATAAGAAGAGGAAGGCGGTAGTCTTGAAATCGGAAGAGAGGATAAAGAGACTCTTCCAAGAAGATATTGTTACCTGGCGGGAAACCACGGTGATGCAAAATACAAATAAGGCTCCCATAGTCATGGCATCCTCCGCTGTGTCAGCAACAAAAGCAACAAAGGACAATGTGGTTAATATGGTTAGAGAATTTGAGTCAACAAAGAGGAGAACTCGCATGTTGCAACATACTGTAGCTAATGAGCAGGCTTACAGGGATCTTGTAGTGAATAAATATAATCGCCTATCTGTTGATCACAAGGAATTGTCAGATAAGTATCGCCATTTAGAAGAAGAAAAGGAGCACTTGGCAATCCATATGATGGTTCTAGAAGTAGAAAAGAACGATTATGAAGCTAGAGTTTTTCATCGGCAAGCAGATACGAAAGCAATGGTTGATCAATTAGAGCAGGCAGAAAGCAAAGCAATAGATATGTCTCCCTTTCATGAGATGTCCTATGACATTCTGAGACAAATGCACGCCACATAGGAGATGATTACTAAGGAAGTGTGCAGGCTCAAAGCCATGATGGTTAGATTGAAAGAAGTTAATGCAGAGACCAATAGGCTTAACGGAAAATACACTCAGGTTAAATCAAACATCCTGAGCCAGATGGAATGGAGAGAAGGGAAGGTTGATTTCCCCAAGCATCTCCCATTCAAGTCGATAGATGATTTTAAAGAAGATGTAGCCCTTATAGAATTCTGCAGGAACTGTGGCCTTAAGCTAATGGCTAAGATCTAGGGAACAATTGATAAAAGTAGTAGCCTGTATCAAAAGATACATGAAGTAAATGATAAGTGCAAGATGAGTTTTCCTCAGTCCCTTGATGAGTTCCAAGCAAAGAGAAACGTTTATCAGACTTTAAGGAAGAGCTAGGCATTCAAATAGAATATATAAAGAAGATTGATGTCTTAGCCATTGATGATCTCCATCACTATATTGGGCTGTCATCAATATACAGTCATTTGCTTAAAGAAATCCACCAAGCAGTAGTTGCAGAAATTCATGGTGTTGAAGCAGAACTTGGTAAACATGTGACTTCCCAGAAGATCTTGCTCCCTTCCCCAACAAATGTGGTTATCAGAGACACTGGTATCTGGTTCAGTTACATAGCAGAGGAGGAAAAGAAAGCAGCAGTAGCAGTAGCAGCCAGTCCAAGCACCTCCCTCCCAGCACAAGCGCCTTCACAAAGGTGAACATGCTGATCCTAAGGCGTTGTTCCTATTTTTCATTTGGTCTCCCTATGTTTAGAGTGTAGAATCACTAGACAACTGTCCTTTTCTATTTTTGAGAAATTTTTTGTTTTAAGAAAAGGGCCACGATTTGTTTATTAAGAGGAAAAGTCTGTAGAGGACATGTGTAAAGAGCCAGGTGGTAGCCCAAATGGAATTTTGTAAAGATATAAATAGAAGCTTAGGGAATAGTGTAAAGGACTTTTCGCAGGGAAAATAATTTTCTTAAACTTGTACGAGCTATCTTGCACTTGCTTCAAGAAAATGAAATTTGCCTAATAAGAGCCTGGAGAGGACGTCTTTTGCATGGAAATGGATGTTGGATGCATGTTGGATTATTCTTGTGACTTTCATATTTTACAGTGAGATCTTTCTTTGCTGTCTTGAATTATTTCTCTATATTGAATGATCTTACTGTTTCTTGTGCAAATGATTTTTCTCCTACATGAGTAATGGAATGCGTTATATGTGAACTGGAAGCTATCTTCTAATATCTTTTGCCTTCTTGATGTAGATATATATTTATGATTTAATGGTTGTCTGTTGATCTTTAGATACTTCTTCTAGCACATTACTCATACTTATAATTTATCTCCTTGCAGGGATAGTTTA
Source organism: Larix kaempferi (assembly GCA_027924585.1). Lineage (NCBI taxonomy): Eukaryota > Viridiplantae > Streptophyta > Pinopsida > Pinales > Pinaceae > Larix > Larix kaempferi. The sequence continues at coordinate 3,290,433 of BSBM01001261.1, forward strand.
GGTTTATTTCGGTTTTAAATACAGATTTGTTTCAAGTTCTGCATTTAGATTAAGTTAGCTTAGGCACTTGCATATCATTTTAAACCATAAAATAAAAAAGAATGGTGGATCGGGCCATAACTGGTGTAATTGAATCAAATCTCCAAACCTAACGGTTGTCGGAACCGCTAATTGGACGGATTCCCCATACCAAACGGTGGACAATCTAATTGGGATAGTCTACCGGGGAGAATCCGTTTATGCTTGATGCTGTGATCTTCGGGGCATCAAGAGTTACATAATGGGTCTCCATCGACCTTTTTTCATGGTAATAGGGGGTTGCGGCAAGGCTTTCCATTATCCCCATATCTATTTATCCTAGCTATGGAAGGTCTCAGCAACATGATCATTAAGGATAAAGAATGTGTTTTGATTTCTGGTATAAGGGTTGCTCGAACTTTATTCATATCCCACTTGTTATTTGTTGATGACTTGCTCCTTTTTGGGAAGGGTACTAAAAAGGAATGGTATCAGTATCATTTGTTACTCGAAGTCTTCTGTGATGCTTTCGGGATTTGTGTTAATGTGGCTAAGTCTTCCTTCACTTGTAATTGTGAGGACTTGTCTATGTCTGACTACATTGCTGAGCTTTGTCCTTTTGTGCAGAAAAACCTCGACGAAGGGTTAATGTATCGTGGTTTATCAATTAAGCCCAATTACTATGTGGAAGCTCATTGGAATTAGCTCATTCTGAAGGTGTCCTCGAGAATTAACTCTTGGGATTTGAGGTGGTTGAATCTGGGAGGAAGACTCATTCTTGTACAGTCTATGCTTCAATGTATACTGGTTTATTGGTTTACTTTATTTGACATTCTAGGGGTTGTGCATAACAAGTTGAGACGACTTATCTTTTGTTTCTTGTGGAATGGAGGGCGGTCGACACATAGGTTCCATCTTTCCAGATGGAATAATTTATCTCGGCCTAAGTATTTGGGTGGTTGGGGCATAAAAAGGTTGAAGGAGTTCAACAGGGCGCTCTGTGCAAAGAGTTTCTGGTGGGTTATATTTGATAAGGGCCTTTGGGGCACAACCATAAAGGATAAATATCTTAAGGACTTGGAGAATGGAATCTGGCTTTGAACTCAGGGTATTGCTTCTGCTAATTGTTCGGTGATATGGCGCAGTATTTTGAAATCAATACCCATTATAAACCACTCTTTATGTTGGGTGGTGGGTCGGGGGCTACAACCTTTTGTTGGGATCTACTCGATTCTTGGACTTCATGGAAATTACAAACTTTCTGGGGAGCTCATCCGGGAGTTACACATTCATGGTCTCTACGTTCTGAAGCATAATTCTCCCTACTGATGACACTTCTTACATGTGGCTGACAACAGTAGATCTCGATTTTCCTCATGATGTTGGGAAGGAATGGGATGGGTATCGTTCTACTTTATTATAAGCACGGATTCACTTGATTGAGGAGCCTAATTTTTGGTGTGGGCGGATAATACTCTTCAGGGTTCGATGTCGGCTGAGCTAGCTTACAAGATTTTATTAGATGATTTGGGAGACGAAGTGGTGACTGGTTTGGAAATGTTGCTGTGGAGTGATAAGTTTCTAATTTGAAGGTTGGTTGTTTCATTTGGCTTTGTATGGAAAATAAGATACTAACCTAGTAGAACTTACAAGGTCATGGTTTCAACGGTTCGGGGATCTGTAGGAGCTCCTCCGAGGACATTTCTCATCTATTTGGGATTTTTGCAGTTTTCCAAGAGGTTTGGGATTTGATTAAAGATAGATGGCCACAACTTTCATTTTGGGACGGTGATCACTTATCCACCAATCTGTCTCATTGTTTTGAGAACTTGGGTGGGGAGGTCCTTATTGCGATGATTACTTTATGAAAAGTTTGGAGGGCTAGAAATGACTTGCTCTTTCTTGGTATCTGTCCTAGCGTGGACATGGTTGTTGCTCGAATATGTGCATGCTTCCCTATATCTGCTATGTCTGGCATACACAATGAGGTTCTTGAACCGCCTTGTATGGATGATCGTTTTTCTTCTACTTATGGATTTTTTGATGGGGAGGCACAAAATGGATTTTGTGGGGCTGGAATGGTCATTTTTCTCTCCGCTGATCATTATTTTCATCTCAACATGAGAGCTGGGAGTGGTTCCAACAATAGGGCCGAACTTGTGGCTTTGTGGGGGCTTCTCCGGTATTTTGTTGACCGATATTTTTGGTGACTCGTTGAGTATCATCGGCTGGGCTCACGGAAAGTCCATTTTAAGACCTATTCTGCTCAAATATTGGTTACAAAGGACTCAATATTTGCTCTTTCGCTATGGGGAGTTATCCTTCGCACATATCTACTGTCGTAACAATGCCATGGACGACGAGTTCTCAAAGTTAACTCTGGGATCAATGGATGGCAGGTTATACTTCAAATAATTCCAGGCTGCTCGCAGGTTATTGACTCCTCTTTGGAGTTTGATTAGTGGTCATTTGTTTTTGGTTGATTCATCTGACTGTCCATTTTTCTGGACTCTACCATGTAAGCTTCTGTTTTCTGTCGAGGAGGATCTCATGCAGACGTTTCTATGTCATACTTCTGTTTTTTAGTTTTTATATGAGTATTTTAGAAAGCTAGAGCTTTGGATAATCTTGGTACTATACAGTGAGTGTGATATGAGAAGATCACACTTCTTGTAATGACGATAGCACGATGTGTGCTAACATAGACACATCTTTTTCCTCTTAATAATAAGGTGTTTTTTTTCGTCTAGAAAAAAAATTATATATAAATTGAATTTACAAATGCTTACAGATTACATTGAGACCTAAATAGAATTGCATTTACAGAAAGTATTCCATTACATATTTAGAAAACCTTTCACTACTTAATCACGTGTATATACCCTGCTCCTCATTATTCGATTCCGGAACAATGCATACAAGGAGGAAACAGTGACCGCTAAGCCTAAACTGTATAAAATACGTATGAGGAGGAAATAGTAGTGACCGCTAAGCCTCACTTGTATAATTTTTTTTAATTCATTGATTCATTCATGTTAACTATTCATGGAACCTGCCGAATCAACATTACCTAGCTGCCAATTCGATACTAGATACCGTGGCGATAGATGGAGGAGCTGTGGAGCCAAATTAGCTGAAGCAGATGATGTGGTTGCAGAAGCATGTGACAACCCAGACCCAGAACTGCTTCACCTCGTGTTAATTCCACTACTAGAATTGGCGACAACGGGATTTGTGAGCTCCGACAACGTTACAGAAAGAGATGAAAGCATCAGATTGACTATAGACATTGCTGGCCGAAGGGACGAATCTGTCTGTGTACACCAAAGACCAACCTCAATGCATCTCAGCACTTGCTCCTCATCGCTACTTTCAATTAATGCAAGTGGATCAATAATCTCAACACTCTTCCTCCTTCGTATGATCTCCATACTTGAATAATCACAACGGTAAATACATGAATCACAGCCATTTAATACTACGTTTAAATATTTGTATCTTTATGCAATTTGGTTTTTCTTCAACTTCAAATTTTAAAATATAAATAAGAAAATCATATTTAAATATCAAAATAAACCAGAAGTGAAATCTCTGGTAGTTAAATCATTAATAATTATTACTAACTAGGTGACTTACTATTTTATTGATAATTATTGATGATAGTAATAATATTATTAATAATTACCAAGCAATTTTTATTAATAATCTTATCAGCAAATCTTTTGAGTAATAAGTATTAATAACATTTTGAAGGGCTTTTCTCATTTTTAGTAATGTTCATTAATAAAGGAATCTTGATTATGAATTGTTTTTTCCTAGATTTTTCTTATTACTAATAATCAGTTATATTCATAAGAATTATTACTTTGAATTATTATGAATAATTATCTTTTTCTTGGTGTTATTAATAGTATTAATAATATTATTCTTATCATTAACACTAGTAATAATCTTTATTGAAAATTATTAGTAATAATAATCAATTAGGGTTTTTTGATTATTTTGATAATTTTGAAAGAGCTTAATTGAATTTTTTTGGAGAATATTTGGAAGATGAAGATGAAGGTATAAGTTAGAATGTGAAATGATCGGGCATCCCTAACTATTTATATGCGTCGCTAGAAACTCTTCTACCCATATTCAGTCTTAATGCTGAATCCAACTTCCCAAATTCGAAACATCGACAACAAAAATGTTGATCATGGATTATCTGGAAACCCATTCTAACATGCATTGAATTAAAACATTGCATAATAAAAAAAATGAGAATACTTATCTTGAATGTTCCACCCAGCCATAGGCCATCTATGCTCATCAATCGCTCAAGTACATTTGCTATATTCATGTCTCCCATCATGAATCCCTCCTGCAAACAATATCAAACAATATTTCTTCAAGACTATAACCCCAGGGATGTCAAGCCTATTCCACAAGTACCAAAGTGTACTTGTTCTCTTGGGATCAACCTATTGATCATCCTTGATCAGTGATGTTCATTCTAAGTCTTAGTTATTACATTTTGATCCTTCTAGACTTCTTAGTCCTACAATCTTGCACCCAAGACACTATCACATTCAAGAACAATGACACTTCAAAATGAATGTTTGTGTCTCTTGTTTATATGCCTTCTTACTCAATTAGGACCGACCTAATTGTTTTTTGCTTGAACAACTGTTCATTAGGTTTGTTTTAGGATTGGACTAATATAATCTTTCCATTCTTTGTAATAGGTCTCTTTTTATGGCTACATAAGGTGTTTATTTTATTCCATTTTGTTCAAGACAATGGATGCTTCATTATTCATTTGGTCCCCTTCAGTATGCTTCATAAGGCTGACTGTTCATCCTTAGAATGTTGAATGCATAAGTGCTTTGTTTCTTCATGATCTTAAAAAAAATGCATGCCCAATGCAAATGGAGTCATGCCAATAGTTCCAACAAGATTAATAGATATTATTTCATTATATATCAACCTTTCCTTAACTCAGAATGCACACCATTTCCAGAAAATGGCAGCCAAAGTCATAGAATGGTCTAATTCTATGTTTGTAGGGCTAGTAGCAATCTGTCTCACAATTATGCCCACCAAGAGCTTAAGAATGCAAGCCAGGAGATCTAATCAATCTCATTATACTTTTTTTTACTCAAGTAATGTTATTCCAATTCCATATTCTTGTTGAGGTCAAGAAAATGCATGTTGATTTCCCCAAATGGTCAAATTCTGCCTTTAGACAGTGACCTATAGGAAATGCATGCTAAATGCACATATTTGATTGGATTGGGATAGAAATTGACACATGTATTCCTTAGACCATAACATAGACCCATGTACTCAATTATTCCTCAACTGGAGCTTGCTTAAGTAGCCTTAGTTTTACCAAATTGATCTTGTTATAGTTTCATCCTTGTGAACCAAAAATGCACACCCGATGCAAATGGAGTCATGCCAATGGTTCTAACAATATTAATAGATATTATTTCATTATATGTCAACCTTTCCTTAACTCATAATGCATGCCATTTGCAGAAAAATGGTAGCCAAAGTCATAGAATGGTCCAATTCTGTGTTTGTAGGGCTAGTAGCAATCTATCTCACAATTATGCCTACCAAGAGCTCTAATCAATCTCATTAGACTTTTTTTTACACAAGGAATGTTATTCCAATTACAAATTACCACTGTGCTCAATAAAATGCATGCCAATTTCCTCAAATGGTCAAACTCTTCCTTTAGAAAGTGACCTACAAGAAATGTATGCCCAGGTCACCAAAATGCACTCTAAATGCACATTATTGATTGGATTGGTTTAGAAATTGATGCGTGTATTCCTTAGACCATAACACACACCCCTATACTCAAGTTTTCCTCAACTGAATATTCCTTAGGTAGCATTAGGTCTTCCAAATTGATCTTTTTATAGTTCCAACCATGTGAACCAAACATCATAAATTTAATGTGCAGTCAATATGTCCCCACCATCTAATGTCATCGCTATCTTCTTGGTCTTGTCTTATTGGTACACAAACTCTTCTTTCCCATGCTCTTGACGATATTGTCTTAATGCCAACAACTTCCAATAAACTTGTACAACCTTGTCCAATGTCTTCATGTTGACATAAATCATTGTCTTCACATTGACATCAATGCCAACAATATTCAGTAATGCCAACATGAATAATGTCCCTTGGTAGTAAGTTATTCATTATATGTCTTTATATTGATTGTATTTGTAAATGTTTTTGTCGTTTTAATATTTTTTATATACACTAATATTACTTGATTGCTTGTAATTATAAAGGAATAGTGCCCAAAGGAACTTCCCATGGAGGAATAAGTGGTTGTACACGCCATTCTGGAACATGGAGCGAATATTGAATATTAAGTTAATAATGATCCTATTATGGAAGAAGAGGATGATGTTAATACCACAGTTGAAGAAGGTGGGACAAGTAGATTGACCTAGGAGACATTTAATGCTAGAATGGATGATGATGACAACATTGATGGTGTTTTTGATATACTTGTACTTGAGAAGGAAAGCTTGTTGGGTCCTGGAATTGTCCCTTTTTTACCACACCTATTACCTCTTTTTTCTCTGTTTTTCCTTATTCCCATAAACTAGATATATGTCTTTCCTCAAGATTGAGCATGAATCCTGATAGGTATGATTTATTATTTCCTACTTTATTAATGCCTAAGATTGTTATGGTTATGCATTCTATCCTTTGATTTATGCTAACTTGTGTTGATTTTATTAAGATAAGCTCAAATCATTGAGAGACACAAGTATAGCAGCACGCTAAGCACATCGAAGGAAGGTACGATTGGTGCTAGGTGTTACTCCATGATTCCGATTCCACACATTAATAGAAACAACATGATCATCTCTCCACGTGGTAGCTATAACAAGACTTCACTGCAATAGACATAGCACCTTTCAGCCAGCTAGTCCGTTGATCCATTGACAACCAAAGTAATGATGCTCTTCACATCCAACGGCTTCATTCAAGTCTATTCACTGCTGTAACTATTCTGTTGTGACTCAACATCCTGAAGATCAGAGATCTTCATGGATGCACGAATTTAGTGGATCAGGATTGTATTATGCATGTATAAATATGGGAAGGATTTCAGAGTCTGGGGTTGGTTGATTATCAATTGTACGAGCTGTAACATTGTACTATGAATTTCCATTTTTAATACAAGGAGTAGAGTTCTTCATATCTTTGTGTTTTAATTTGTACTAGTTCACGACATCTCTGTTAGAAGGCCAGGGTCATCCTTCTCATAGAGATCGCCAAGTTAAGTAGGTACTTTAGTTTATTTATGTTGTGTGGTGTGGATTTATAGTAGATACGTTTTACAACAAAGATGCAACAGTAGTAATTGATAATTACATTTTCCTTTGGTAGTTAATGATTTCATTATAAATAGCTGTAACTGCGTGGTGTGATAGTCAGCTGTGTAGGTTAGTTCCTTTTATGCAAGTGTGCTAGTTAGCTGTTACAGTCAAGCTCAACTCTAGTTTATTTCTGTTATTCATCTTTCTTGAAGTTCATAGAAATTATTCAGATTATTATTGCACTTGGTTTTGATTTCTTACTGTCATTTATGATTTGCAGATTAGATAATTTTAGACAGGTTATGGTTAATGCATTGTAGTATGATATCTTTAGGATTTAATTTCTTGCAAAAGTAAGTCTAGATTAATTCTTCTTAGATCAGTGATTGCTGGAGTGATGCTTGTAGGAAGCTAAATGTGATTTGAATTCTTAGATGGATAAATTAGATTAGTTTTAGCCATGACATGCGTTTGCCTGAGCAGATAGGTAGGATAATTTATCTCCATTTATTCAATCAGCTACTTGAATGTTTATGCATAGATTGTGATAATTACTTTTGAAATGAAAATACCTACCTGGGTTGACAATTTATATTGAGCATCCTGTGTGTTAGTTGTAATTGATTAGCATATAGGGTGACCAACATTTTGGCGCCATTGCCAGGGATGGTAATTGATAGACATAGATAGTAGTTGATTTATTGATTTCATTTTAGTTTTGATTATTTGAAGCATGCATGAATACAAGAAGAACAAATCGGGAACCCCCTCAAAATACTAACACTGCAGGTGGAAGAGGTCATGGCCGTAATCAAGGTTTGTGAAGACAGACATATATCGATGATATAATTGCTAGAGCTGATTCTTCTACCAGACTACCGCGAGCATCTTCAGGAAGAGGAAACTCCGTTCTCCCTAATCTTGACACTTATGCATCAACCATGGAGAACACAACGATACCTTCAACTCCTATTCCAGAGAAGAAACCTCCTGAAGACAAAGGAAGTGTTGCAGGTGCCCTGGGATGAGAGGAGATCTATAATATTAACAGGCACAAAGTTACTAAAGAGGAGTGGTTGGAACATCACCAAGAAAAAGAAGAAGAAAGAAGGAGAGAGGAAGAAAGGAGGAGAGAAGAAGAAGCAAGGGCAGCGGAAGAAAGAGAAAAGGAAGCATTGAAATTTTGGAGCAACATGGACAATGGAGAACATGAAGGAAATAATGAGTGCGACAATAACAATGAGGAGGAGGTGGAAGATAATCAACATGGTGAAACTGTTGTCACACTTGAATTCCCTATCCTCCAAACACCAGGGGAACTCCTATGAAAAATATTTCACCCTTGGTTCTCCTGAAATTACATGGTAAGTCTTCTGAAGATCCAAATGAATTTATTTTTGATTTCGACATCCTCTGTCGTAGTTATGACTACACCTCTAGTGTGCATAAACTGAAGTTATTCCCAGCCACCCTGAAAGGAAACGGTCCGCGTTGGTTCATGAGTATGGGTCGTGAGACCATTACTACTTGGGATCAAATGAAACAAACCTTCCTTTCCAAATATCAAGAATATTGTAGAACTAGAGATAGGAAGGAAGAATTGTTCAAAATGGTTTAGAAGGAATAGGAGAGCTTGGAATATTTTGTTGAGAGATTGTTATATAATTTACAGAGGTCTGGTCATACCAATAATGGGAAAGATGTACTCAAGATTATCTTATTGCGGGGAATTAGAGAAGATTTCCTAGATATGTTTAATTTGTTGGGAAATGGGAACATCTCAAAGGAACCATTTGAGAATATTGTCGAATTATGTCGAAGGTATTCAAGGGGATCCTCTAGAACCAACAATCAGGACAAGGAATGAGATCGAGATGTCTTCACTAGGACACAGAAGTTAGCTAGTGGAGGAGCCACTTGAGCAGAAATAGGAAACCTTCTGGAGAATTTTAAAACATATATGATGAGCTCCATTTCCTCAGAATTGGATGTCTTCAGAGAAAAATAGAGACAAGCAGTAGAAGATTTGGCACTTGGTGTATTTTGTGCCAAATGCAGAACGAAGCACCCACTAAAAGAATGTCTGCTTGACAAGTTGGAGGTATGTCGGATATGTTAATTGGATCATGATACCAAGGAATGCCCTTCATTACCCAAAGTCAAAGCAGTCCTGCAAGCATCTACTTCAAATGTGGAACAAGCTTATTTTATCGCTCAGAAAAAGCCTTGGCAGCCTCAGAACCAAGGTATAAACTCAAATCCATCACCTTTTTGGAATAATATGAATGATATGAATATACAATTCCCTTCACATTATTCTAAAAACCAATCACATCCATCTCAAATTAAAAATCCTAACCCCTAGATGCGATGGGCACAACAATCAAACCAACAAGCTCCCTGGTCTCCCAGCTGGAGAAATCCCTACCTAGGAAATAATTTTCCTTATCACCAGACTCCTTATCAACAATATCCTCCTCAATAGTACCCTCACCAATAGTATCAGCAGCCACAACTGCAACTCTAGAATAATGCCGCACCTATGAATGCACCACTAAGACCACAACTTCCTTCACAACGTAACCCCAACCTGAGTAATAAAGCAGTTCATCGATTTGAGACTGCCAACATTCCTGCTTATTCCATTTCCCAAATTCCCTGTAATGACATACATTTATGATCAGGGAAGCTAGTGGAACCCATTGTCATTGAGGATGTTCCATCCTCTGTGACCAAAGCAAAAATGGATCAGCAATTCGAGAATTCAGTTAACACAGCAAACCCCATCATTGAGGATGTTAAAATTCCTACTAAAACACCAGCTGAGACACACGATGAAACACAACCTGTACAACTGATAAGAGAACCACCATATCCGGAACGATGGCCCTACAAAAGATAGTGGAACAATCTCGATTCAATATCTTAGGGGAATTGAAGAACTTATATGTCAAAATTACACTGTTACAAGCCCTCCATGGCGTGCCCATCTATGCCAAGACCATTAGAGATCTACATGTAAAAAAACTAGGATGAAATCCTACGGATCCTCCCACTGTCCATGTAATGGGAAAAATATCTGAATTAATAATGGGTAAGACTCCTTTGGCTAAATACGATGATCCTGGAAATCCTATTGTTACAGTACACATAGGACACACTCAGATACCAAATGTTTTGGTAGATTTAGGTGCAACTATCAATGTTATGACCATCGAAACTCTGAGAAAACTCGAACTCACTAATCTTCGGGAAACCCCTACCATATTAGAACTTGCTGACAGATCAACAATCAATCCTGAGGGAATCCTGTACAACCTCCCAGTCTCTGTCGATTCGTGGGAATACCATGTGGACTTCTTGCTTTTACAATCGAAGTCACAGCTGGGGGGACACTTGCTGATCCTGGGATTACCTTGTTTAGCCACCGTAGATGCTTGCATCAGCTGTCAGTCGGGGTCCATGACTATCTCAGACAGGACTGACATTAAAAGCCTGACTTTATACCCTCCATCCCGACCAAGATTAGAAGATGAAACTCCACTTTGGGTAGATATAGAGGAAGAAGAAGCTATTCAACCATTATTAACGATAGGGAGATCCTTAACCTTTAAGGATGAAATAGAGGACGACACTATTAATAGTTTCATCAGTGAGCCCACATATGTCACTAAACACGCCTACCAAATTCTGAACAATACCTTAGATGAAACATAACAAGAAAATCCAATAGAAGAGACTCTAGTGTGATTACAATATAATTCCAGTACTTAAAAATTTGAAAAGAAATCTAGTGGAAATTGAGCCAGGAAAAACATTGAACATCAATCTGAATCTTGCGCCCAATGAGATAGAACGACTGATCACTCTGCTGAAGAAACATAGGGGAGATTTCGCATGGGAGTAGACAGATATGAAGGTTATCCCCTCTAATCTATGTACCCACCACATCTACATCAAAAGCGACTCTAGGCCAGTGTGCCAACCACAACAAAGGGTGAACTCGAATTTAAGGGACATAGTGAAGGAAGAAATCCAAATTTTTTTGAAAGCATGATTTATATACCCAATTTTAGACAATGAGTGGGTTTCTCCACTCGTGATAATACCAAAAAAGAATGGGAAATGGAGAGTCTGTGTAGATTATAGAGAATTGAATAAAGCAATGCAGAAAGACCACTTTCCCCTACCTTTTATTGATCACGTTCTTGACACTTTTTCTGGGAAGAAGTATTTTTCCTTTCTGGATGGATTCAGTGGTTATAACCAGATCCAGATTGCTCCTAAAGACCAAGACAAAACCACCTTCACCTGTGCCCGGGGCACCTTTGCATGCAGGGTACTTCCTTTTGAGTTGTGTAACGCACCTGCCACATTTCAGAGAGCTGTGATTGGGATAATTTTGGAGATGGTAAATGATTGCATGGAAACTTTTATGGATGATTTTACTCCATACGGTAGTATCTTTGAGGAAGCATTGAAAAATTTAGAAAAGGTTCTAGAATGTTGTGAACAAACCCAGCTATCTTTAAGCACTGAAAAGTGCCATATGATGATGATCGAGGGTGTAGTTATAGGGAACTTCATCTCTGTTGATGGTATCAAGGTAGATCCACCCAAAATTAGGGTAATTGAAAACATACCCACTCCTGGAACACAAAAAGAGGTACGTAGCTTCCTAGGGCATGCTGGTTATTATAGAAGGTTTATAGAAAGTTTTTCCAAACTAGATTCTCCTTTATTCACTCTGTTAATGAAGGATGTATAGTTTGATTGGAATGATGCATGCCAACCAGCGTTTACTGAACTTAAGAAAAGGTTTTCTATAACACCTATCTTACGAGGGCCCAATTGGGCTTTGCCTTTTCATATATCCTCAGATGCATCAAATACTGCCATTGGAGCAGTATTAGGACAGTAGGAAGGTCACGCTCCATATGAAATTTATTACATTAGTAAGAACCTAGCCCCTGCTAAACTGAATTACACTGTTACAGAGAAAGAGTTCATTTCCATTGTTTATGCCATCAATAAATTTAGACACTACATTATTGGATATTCCACTTTTGTACACACTGATCATTCAACCATTAAGTACTTAATGAATAAACCTATCAGTAATGCTAGAGTAACTAGATGGTTGTTACTATTACAAGAATTTGACATTACAATTATTGACAGACCAGGGAAGGAAAACGTTGTTGCTGACTTTTTATCTCGACTTACTAACAATGATGATAGTTTACTAGTCGAAGATTCCTTCCCTGATGAACATTTGTTTGCAATTTCAGTTCATTCCCTATGGTACGCAGATGTTGCTAACTATTTGGCTGCAGGAAAGCTTCCAGCACACCTATCTAAGAGAGGAAAAAGAAATATCATACAATAGAGTTCTAGATACTGTTGGATAGATGGGAATATTTTCTACATAGGTCTCGATTTGGAAATCAGAAGATGTGTAAGGGAGGATGAAATTTATAGTATCTTGAAATCTTGCCACAATGAGCCCTGTGGGGGAAATTTTGTTGACAAAAGGAAGGGTCATAAGGCATTAAGGATGGGTTATTTATGGCTAACATTGTTTAAGGATGCAAAAAAATATGTTCAGGCTTATGACAGCTGCCAGAGGATGGGCGAGCCGAATAGATTAGATGAAATGCCTCTTCAGCCACAGCTTGTGGTTGAACCTTTTGATAGATGAGATCTGGATTTTGTGGGGCCTATCAACCCTCCCTCAAAGCAGAAAGTTTATATCCTGGTTTGCACAGATTACATGACCAAATGGGTGGAGACTATAGCTTTGGTCAAAGCTAATGATCAAGCTGTAATGGATTTCTTGTATGAAGAGATCTTCACCCATTTTGGAGTACCCAAGGAGATTGTTACAGATGGAGGACCACAATTTGTGTCTCATAAATTGGAAGCTCTGTTGCAAAAATATCCCATTCAACATAATATAACCTCTCCATATCATCCACAGGCCAATGGTCAAGTGGAAATCAGTAATAAGGTAATTGAGGCTATTATGACAAAAATGGTGAAGAGTCACCGTAAGGATTGGGATGAAAGAATTCTAGAGGCATTATGGGCATACCGTACCACATGGCGCAACATTACAGATTTCTCCCCATACGAATTGGTGTATGGTAAGAACGTTGTCTTTCCCATTGAATTTGAAATTAAAACTCTAAAGACAACCATAGAAGCAAACCTGGATCTGAAAAAAGCATAGAGGAATCGATTGAATAGTTTAAATGAACTTGACGAGAAGAGCACAGTTGTTGTGCATCAGACAGTGTTAATTCAACAGAAACATTCTAAATGGAACGACAAGTTCAATATAAAGAAGAAAGTCTTGTGTGAAGGAGACTAGGATTTTTTGTATGATTCACGGTTTAAGAGGGATTTCAAAGGAAAGCTGCATACAAGATGGCTAGGACCCTCGCAAATCAACAAGGTGTTTTAAAATGGAACAGTCCACTTGACCACAATTGATGAGAACCAGACACCATTATTCGCTAATGGTCATCGGCTGCGACTGTATGATAAGTTGATTTCGAAGAATGCATTCATTTCGCATGTTGCAGCTGGTCCAAATTATCATTTAACGCAAGGGCAGGAATCTTTTTTGGCCCCTGTGAATTTTTAAACTGCAATTTCCACACATAAATTTGTACATAAATAAATTGTTGTTTTTATTTTATTTTCTTTTATGCTTTGATCAGTTTTTTTTTTTAAGAACTGTGTACACGAATCAAATTGAGGAGCAACGGTCGTGACTGGGTTAGACGATTGCAGGCACCCTAACTTATTTTACTATTATGAATAACTCCTTGAAGAAAATGAAAAATTTGGCGGCATTAACCAGTTAGCTGAAGATTTTCCTATTTCCCATTATTAGCAGCTGTGACTCCGCCATATTTTGCCTATTTTTCCATTTTGCATAGCTGTGACTCCGCCATATTTTTCCTATTTTCCCTATTTGCATAATTGTGACTCCTCCATATTTTGCCTATTTTCCCATTCTCCGCAGCCACGACTCCACCAAATTTTTTCTATTTTCCCTATTTGCACAGCTGCGTCTCCACCATATTTTTCCTATTTCCCTATGTCACGCAGCTGTGACTCCGCCAAATTTTGTCCATTTTCCATATCTTCGCAGCTGTTACTTTGCTATATTTGTCCTATATCCAGCTGTGACTCCGCTAGACTTGAACTATTTTTCCTATCTTCGCAGCTGTTACTCCTCTATATTTGTACTATACCAAGCTGCAACTCCGCTGGACCTAGCTTATTTTTCCGATTTCCCGGCCATAATTCTGTCAGATTCCTCTTATTTATTAGCTGCAACTACACAAGATTGTCCATTTCTTGAACAATATCGCCGCTAACGACTCAATTGGGCTCCAATCCCAGTCCACCAAGAACGAAAAACTATTGGAATGCCATGGGTGTCTGTCAGCACGGATGTACTTGCCAGCTCGGTTGGCGGTGGCAAACTTATCACAACACATGCACAATTATGTTTTTATTAATGGATGTGATGACGAAGTCGAATCATTGTGGAAAGTTAAGGCTTAGCTCATATTGCAAAGGTACGAATTCTGACCATATACATGATTAGGCATAAAATTAATGTGGCAATGATGGTTATGATTTGTCTTTAGTCCTCATCAGCAACCTGTACCCACTTAACCGTCAAGGGACCTGTTAGAATTAACACTCGTATCCATTACATGACCGTCACCTTTACCCAACCCATACAAACTTTCCAATTATTCTATTTTCCATAACTGTATCATCTTTCTGTGGGTTGATGACTGTGCCATATTTCCTGAAATACCCAATTCCAACTTCGGTTGTTCGATGAATGTCCATATGCTACAAATTCCACGTCTGAATTGGTAATCTCTGTATTCCCCATCAGAATTATGAAGGAAAGGTGACATGGGTAATCCAGTCTGGCATGAACCTGAGAACAGAGAGGCCCTACGTGCAAATGTGGAGGTTTTCGCCATCTTTGAAGCAACTGGGTGGACTGTGTATTTTCAACACTTAAATGGTTTTCACACAGAGACAACATTATAGTTTGCTCTTAACCTGACTAATACTCATTCTGAGGTCAGGGGATTGCACATAGATGTCATAAAAGCAATTGTGGTGGAAGTTACTGGTTTGCCTCAAGTTGGGAGGAGATGTTTTGGACGAAAGGCGTAGAATGCGACTACAGTGAGGGATTTTCTTGCAGTTGGCGAGAATGTTTGTCCAAGAGGCCGTGGAATAGCATTGGAATCATTACCCCAGCCTTGGGATCAAGTTGAAATCTTCCTGAAGAAATACATCTTCTGCGAAGGCAGGTACAAAATTGTCTATCTCTCAAAATTTACCTTATTATCCCATTTACGCCATGGTAATCTAGTGAACATGCCATTTTATCTTTTAAAATCCATACATCACATGGTTAGTTATGTGAGAACAAGCCGACATCTAGTTTCTTCTATCACCAATCATGGCTTAATTAAACTATTAATCTCAAAGTCACTAGCATAGCAAAATCAGACTTGGGCACAATTTCTTGCTGGGGCCGGGATAATTCAGGAATCTGCACTAGAGGTAGGAGGTATTGAAGAAGAGGAAGAGGATTGGAGTTCCATAGATTCAGCTTGGGGGAGATGGAGTATCAGAAGACCAATTGGAGGATGAAGAGGAGGTAGATATGGGGGAAGCTGTGACAACAACAAAACTTGTTGCAGAAGAAGACACGATGGAAGATGTGGAAAATGAGGCTGTGGTATTAGAAGTTGCAACAGCAGCAGACCCTATAGAAGAAGCAACAAAACCGATAGAAATAGCAGTTAGAGTGGAAGATGAAGTAGCAGAGGAAGTTGAAATTGGAGCAGTTGTAGAAGTTGTAGCTGTGGAAGTTGCAATGGAAGAGGAAGAACATCAAACAAAGGTACTGTAAGGAGGAGACATGGAGGTTTTGGATGTTGAATCCTCCCCTGAAATAAGGGGGAACTATAATTCAAGAGGAGGAATTCATCCCTATTGCTGAAAATATAGAGACCCCTATGTCATAGAAAAGAAGGAAAAGGTCAGAGAATAAGGGCCAGAAATCCACTGCAGAGAAAAAGAGAAGAAAAAGAGATGTTACTGCAGCAGAAGCAGTATGCAGTTAAGGGAATCCATCTAGGGTTGTAAAGAAAAGAAGAACTAGATCTGTTACAACAGAAGAAGCGGCATGTGCAATGGGGGTAAGTGTTGAAATTCCCACAGAAGAAGTGGCATGTGCAATAAGGGAAGACATTGAAATTCCCATTGTAAACCCCAAATCACCCATTGTTACACAAGAACCTGTTGCAGAAGAACCCCAAATTGAAAATCTTCTTCTTGAGAATGAGCTGCTAAAAGAGGAGGTGCAAATGCTTCATGGTGAATTGCAGAAATGGAAAGAAGCATGCAAGAAGCAGGAAGAGAAGAGTTTGAACACGTTGGTGGAGGCTGCAAACTAGTGGGAGAATTCACCTCCTGTTTTGAGGAATGAAGGACATGAAGAATTGGTATGCACAAAATGTGGATATATATTCAAATTAGCAGGGCATAAAGTCACAGTGCTGGAATTAGCAACATAGAAATCTGCAAAACCAAGGCAAGAGATGGAGGAAGTCCCTACAGTGGACCCAATGGAAGGAAATGAGCCTGAAATAGACATAATCCCTGACCTGGAGCTAGGAGAAGATGAAGAGATGCAATCCCAGCCGTCGAGGGACACTGAACCACTCCTAGGTCAGTCTCATTTTTCAGAATATTTTGAAGTAACCCAAGGAGAATCTCAACAACCTAAAAGCACTGAACTCATCTCAGAACATGAGGCTTCTACACAAGAACTAGCACTCCAAGAGCTTGTTATTGAGGCATCAACTCAAACAATAGGCACCCCAAGCAATTCTCAGAATTTGGATGTTGTTACACAAGAACCAACATCTTCAAAATTATTTGTCGAGGCTGTAACTCAAATTGAGGAGAATGAGATTGGAACACAGGAAGAAGGTGTTGTTACAAAAGAACCAGTACCTCTCGACTTGGTTATGGAAGCTGCAACACAAATTGAGGTAATTGAAACAAGGGATGTTGTTACACAAGAACCAACATTTCCAATTTGGTTTGTTGATGCAGCCACACAAGTGTAAGTTGCTGTGATTGATGAAGAAGAAGTTGCCAATCTATTGACTCAAGACAAGCCTACTGAGACACAAAATCAAATGGTCCCAAGTCAAGTTTTGACAATGATGCCTGAAACAGAAGAGGTGGAAGATCAAGAGATTATTGAAATTGACTCCGATGATGAGAAAGATGCAAAGGATAGAAGGATTCAACGTTTAACGCCTATTTCATTAAATTTGGACAAATTAGGCAAATTTTGGGCTAAGAAAGTGTGAATTTAGACTTTGAAAGTGTCAATATCAACCTTTCTAAAGTGCAAAAACGGGTTCTGAAAGTGGCAATATTGGATTTGAAAAGTGTGTTTTCCTATTCGAATAGTGCGTTTTTTGACTACTTATGAACCTTAAAATTGCAATTTTTTGTTATAAAATTATGAATTTCAATTCAAAATGTGTGAATTTCAAATCAAAAAATGCAGATTTTGATTTGAAAAGTGTGAATTTCAAATTAAAAAAATGCAAATTTTTATTTGAAAAGTGTGAATTTCAAATAAAAAAATGCAATTTTTATTTGAAAAGTGTGAATTTCAAATAAAAAAATGCAAATTTTTATTTGAAAAGTGTGAATTTAAAATCAAAAAATGCAATTTTTGATTTGAAAAGTGTGAATTTCAAATATTTTTTATTTGAAAATTGCAATTTTCATTTGTAAATGTTCAAATTTTAAGGTGAAAAGTTCAATGTCTAAAATATTCAGTCTTTGTTTGAATAACAGTTCAATCAGCTAAGTTATAACACATAAAAATGGTTAGTCTCGACTTCTGTTTTCCGACTTGAAGGATCCTTTGCCCCTTATTTTCGTAGTTAATTGTGCAAACATTTATCGAGCAAATCAGCTATATCCATAATGGAGAACACAAGAAGGATCGACTGACCCTTCTTGTAGTGTCGAACTATGATGAAAATAATATTGGGAATAAGAAGGGTCGGTCGACCCTTCAATTTGGAGGGAATTATTAAAAGAGAACACCTTTGAACTTATAACATATAAAAATAGTTTGTCTCGACTTCTGTTTTCTGACAAGAAGGATCGGCCGCCCCTTCTTTTCGTAGTTAATTGTGAAAACCTTTATCCAACAATTCAGCTATGTCCATAATGGAGAACACAAGAAGGATCGAGCGACCCTTCTTGCATTGTTGAAATATTAAGAAAAGAATATTGTTAATAAGAAGGGTCAACCAACCTTTCTTGCAGTGTCAATTACGAGGGAATTGTAAAAATAGAACACCTTGGAAGTTATATCATATAAAAATGGTTTGTCCATACTTCCGTTTTACGACAAGACCGGACGCCCCTTCTTTTTGTAGTTAATTGTCAAAACCTTTATCCATCAATAAAGCTATAGCTATAATGGATAATACAAGAAGGATCGACCGACCCTTCTTGCAGTGTCGAACTGTTATGAAAAGAATATTAGGATTAAGAAGGGTTGCCTGACCTTTCATCTATGAGGGAATTTTAAAAATAGAACACCTTAGAGAAAGAGCGACCGCTCTTTCTCTGAGAATATTTCTACTTGCCAGCAAATTGTTTGAAGCAAAACTTCTATAAATTTTGTGACACGTGGAATGCTTATACTGTGACACATGTCATATTTGATTTTTAAAATTAGTTTAGAGATTGTTTAAATGAATATTAAGGATATTAATGGTAGCATTTAAAGTTTGGGGACTATTTTAAGTTCCCGCGTTTTCTGAACCAGCAACATGGATATTATATCAGTGGGGGTCCAAATGAGAAGTATAGCTTGCAGTTTGTCGAGAAATGAGAAGTAGTTGGAGATGAATATGGTGTAAGGAATTTATGGTTGAGTTGCTGAATAGAATTTACTTAACGAAGTTTAAAGCTGATACACTACAGATCAGGTAAATAGAAACTTCGTTATAATTTTCTGTAAAAGCCATTTTCAGAAATAACTAAAAGTTTTAATTGAATTAATTCTTTTAAAACATTAAGGATACACAGATCATAAGCAGAGAAAAATCAAAACTGTAGATCAATGTAATTATAGATTGCAAAAGATTAAATAGTATTGATAAACAACTTGAAAGTGAAAATCATTATTGATCAAAGAAATTTGATTAATAGACAAAAGAGTATGCAAGAGAATAACATAACTGTATTACTGAAAGATTGCAAGAAATTACAAGCCCTGCATTAACCAGAGTATTCCTAGTCTCTTCTACTGATTTTCTCCTCCAAATTCTATCATCCCTAGCCTACGAGAGAACTACCCTTTAAATAATAATTACAATTTTGTTACGAAGGATAAATTCCCCCAAAAAATAGGGATTTCAAAAATCGAACTAGGCCAATGGCCAAGAAAATCTTGCCACTCAGCTGCAATTTCTAACAATTCATCTAAATTTGGATAATTGATTGACTCAAGCCCTAGCTGGGCATCACATGTAAAAGTTTCCATCTCGTTTTTAGCCAATTTATGCCAAATACGAATAAAAATGTGGATCTTTCCCTCCATGGCAACAGGTTGCCTAATTAACTGATCCACGTCATCAATCTTGATATGCTTGAGGTACTGGATCTTCTCTTTAGCTTCCTCGGATCGACGTTCAACATGTTCTAGCATCAACTTCGGTGGACAAGCGCTTTCAATGAGGTGCATGATAGGGAACTGCAAATTGTCCATGATGATATCCATAGCGTACCATCTCCTTCCGCAAACAGCTTGTGCTTTCTGGATAGTATCACCAACCATATCATTTAGATCATGCCAAGCGCGCAACGCAGTTCTGATTTTCTTCAGTTGGAAACTAGTGAGAGTAGGAATATTCTCAGGTCTCTCCTTAATGTACCTTTTCCATTGCACAATATCTTCATTTGCCTTAAAGGCCTGCTGTCTTTTAGCTAGTTGCTGATCAAGAGTAACAAACATCTTGCCAAAAACAATGTGAGTCTCCTGGATATCATTCAAGCTGTGAAACAATTCAACTAGCAACTTATGGTGTTCATCATTGACCTGAATGGCCAAATCCTTAAACTCCAGCTGGGAAAACCCTGAGAATGCAAAGGAGGTTGCACGTGCAGTTGCATCCTCACATTGTTTTTCTAGCACATCTATCCTTTGTGTATTGGCAGCATTTACAACTTTTGCATCATGTAATTTAACCTGGAGAGAGGTATTTTTCAACTGTAGATCTTCAAATACCTTCCTGATATTAGTAACATAAGATTCATGTTCCTCATTGGTTTTGGCCAATTTCTCTTCAAGCTTCATTAGCTCTTCTTTCTTCAAATTAATCTCCCTATTCAGTGTTGTCACTGAATCATAGTTTGCACCTGCAAATGCACCCATGGCTGCAAAAACATCCAATGCTTCTCACTGTATGTCATCATACTACTTGGTCCAAATTATTTGATTAGGAGTAGGTGCCTCCAATCCACCTTGATCCCTACTTCTATTCTTACATTTTCTTGCAACTGACTTGGAAGATCTGCTGTAGAAGTAATCCGCAAGAGGGACTACAATGTCTTCTTCAAACTCAGCTACCATTTCAGTAAATGATGAAGTCACATTTACTGTTGAAACCAATGAAGATGTCTGAGTAGTAGTAGGAGCAGGTATAGATATAGTTATTTGGAAAGTAGTTGGGGTGGAAGGGATATTTTGAATAACTACTGGTACAGAAGTTGGGGAAGGAATTGAAGTGAAGGCTTAAGAAAGTGGAACTTGGATATCATTAGTTGGTAATGAAGAAGGAGGATCTGGAGTCTTCTCATTAGTAGCTGGTGGTGATAAAATGAATGGAGATGATTGCAGAGGGACAGTCGAAGACTGGATCTCTGCAATAGTAGATGGAAAAATAGGAATTGGAAGCGAGCTGGCTAGGAATGGAGCAGTGATGTTAGTTAGAGTATGGAAAAGCTGGGATATGGGGAATGGAGGTGTTACCCCAAATGACAAAGTTGAAAGAATTTGAATAGATGAAAGTAGAAGTGTAGAGGTTGTGGTGTCAGCAGCAGGGGTAGTTTCAAGAAACTGATGGTCTGGGATAGAATCATCCACTTCAATAGCATTTAATAAATCTGTAATTGGCTGTGAAGTTTTAGTTACTTCCTCAATCACAGGCACAAAAGAATATACCTCATCTTCAACCTCACTGTCAATAATATTTAAGATAGGGATTTGAGATGTAGAAGTTTGAGTTTTATGCCTTTTGACTAGCTTGGTAACAACCATCACAAGTCTTAGTAATTGCAATAGTCACTTGAATATCAGCAGTAAGCTTAGCCGCTACAAATACTTCAGTGTGTAGCATCGAAGTCATCTAAGCTAACTTCTGCTTTGATCGTTGTGATGCTTGCATCAATACCTTCATTTGTTCAACAGTCTTTACCTCTGGAGCATCTTCCATGAGACCTTTACTTTTATCCCCTTCACTGCAGGTCAGCATTAGTGGAGTAGCTACTTTATGAGCTTCTTTCTCCTCTCCATCCTTTTTTGCTTGCTCAATGAGCTTTAGTTCCATTGCTCTGTAGCTCAAAATATTAGTCTTCAACTCATGTTGATACTGCATGATATGGTTCTGTTCATCTTTACTCTTAGCCCTTGTCAAGTCTTTAGAAAATATATTTACTCCTCAATAGATGGAGTCATCAGGAACTTCTTCATGAACATATCCACCCTTCACATGGTTTTGCTTGAAATGGGCATCCAAAAAACCTTTAGGATCATGTCTTCTTTCGGAAACATAACCCAATTTTAAAGCAGCAATTTTGTCACCCAACACTATAGCCCAAGTTGAAGTTGGGATGGCCAATGGCCAAAGGTTCAAGGGGAACTTAGGCCACACCTTCCTCTTAGGGCCAGATATCTTTAAATACACACCATCGATAACAGTTTGATATGAAACCTCTTCAATGACCAATCTGTTAGGAACTATCCTAGGTAGAAGATGTACAGTATTGCTTCCCAAACTCTGACATATGAGAAGGATTCACACACATACCAGTCACCAATTATGGCAATGAAGGTTCTGGCATCAACTGAGAAAGCTGGAGCCTGCTCTCTGAATATTTTGAAGTAAATACTTCCAAGGAAGTGATCACAAATGTCATATATCAAGGGCATATAATTGTTCTCCCATAATGTTGAATGATAAATATGGACAGGAGGAGCTGATGGAGTCCAACTCCATCCCATGTTGGGATATTGGAATTCTGCACAAAATATATCAATGGCAAAAGCTGAAAAGAAGAAATGTGGCTTCCTCACAGCCGGTGCCTTCTGATATGCTTGAATGGTTCTTTTGAGTTCAAAAGACAAGATAGACACCTAAGGGAATGACTCACCAGTCGTTAGAACATGATGGGCTACAGGAGCCCACTCAGCTTTAAATACAGTTGAGTTTGGGAGACCATACAGTCTACATAGCATGGCAGCCAATAGGGGATAATGTTCTCTAAACCAGGAAACCGGGTACAAGTTATCAGCCCTAGGGATGAAACTGTTAGGTTTATTCATCCATGACTTCAACATTTCGTTAAAATTGTACGTGGTCTTAGAGGATTCTATGAACTCAACGTCAAGGGGTTGCATAGACGATTTAACAGCATAAGCTCTAATGAAAACCTCAGGGCGGAAAGTAGCCAATTGTGACCCTGCACTGTCATTAAATGACCGATCTTTAGGGTTAGCGTGGTCCACAATACATTTAACCACATTAGTATAAGGAAAGATAGCGGGTCTGGCAGCAATGGCATGATGCTGGGAATCCCTAATTTTCTCATACGCCAGCTGGTCATTCTAAATGTCTGATAGGTCATCATTATAAAAAATTGAGTAGATTTTGGACCAGCCTATCTAATAGGTTTCAAAGATTTTATCACTAGTGTTTGAGAAAATACCAAAATTTGGGTCTTTATTCAGTAAATCCTTCTGAGGAGTTTTACATTGTGTATTGCGCGACATGTTTGAAACTGGAGGTTTCCTGATAAACAAATGAACAAAAATAAAAAACAATTCAAAATATCGAAATAATAAATAACTAAATAAGAGGAATGACTAAAACCAACCTATTTTAGCTGAAAGTAATGGGCAATAGACACCTGGTAAAAACTTTGCAGTAAAATTCAAGCAGCAAGGTAATCTCCGAAATTAAAAATGATAAGGAAAAATAGGGAAATTCACATATTTATTGCTTTTCGACGGGCCAAATCTAGACCGTAGGATGAAAACGAATCAATGGCTGAGATTAAATATTGCGGTATGCGAGGTCAAGTTGTGGGAGTTTTATTTTGGAACTATGTACATTGTTCCCACAATCTGCAATCCGCAATTGTGGGTTGTGGGTTTTGGGA
Source organism: Larix kaempferi (assembly GCA_027924585.1). Taxonomy (NCBI): domain Eukaryota; kingdom Viridiplantae; phylum Streptophyta; class Pinopsida; order Pinales; family Pinaceae; genus Larix; species Larix kaempferi. Next base: position 3,314,333 of record BSBM01001261.1, read on the forward strand.
TCGCAACTTAGAAAACAAACAATCAAAAGGATCCCACAATCCACAATCCACAATCCACAAATGCAGGTTGCAGGTTGTGAGAACAAAAATTTTAAAAGCTATTTACAAAGTCTTCCCGCAATAAGCAATTTACAGGTTGCTGGATGACAACACTTCCAAAAAGAAATGACAAGCTTGCAGGATGAAAACGACTTGGTGGAAAAACTCAAAGCTTCCCGCAACTTCATTAAAACAGTAAAAAAAACTAGAAATTTTCAAAGGGAAAATTCTAATCAAATCCACACAATTCAAAGGCATAAAATTATAAGAAGCATAAGGATGAAACCCCCATAAAGATAAAGTAATTTAAACCATTACCTTTGCATTAAAAATCTTGGGGCTCCCATGTTCCATTAGAACATGGGATATGTTGTTCCTACAACACATCCTAATTGCAGTTTTAAAAAATGGTAGAGGGGAAACGAACAAGCTAAATTTAATTTAAATCACCCTATGTAATCTCATCTGTAGGATCAAGACAAATCGATGGTTAAAACTTAAACATGTAGGAAGGAAAAGAAGGGTTACGGGGTTTTATTTCATAAATATATACATTCTTTCTAGAATCCGCAATCTGCAATTGCAGGTTGCGTGTTGCAGAAACACAAAGTGAAAACTATTTTGAGACTCTTCCTGCAATCCACAATTGCGGGTTGTGGGTTACGGTAACGCCTAGCGCAAAAATATTTTAAGACTCTTCGCGCAATACATAATTATGGGTTGCAGGTTGTGGATGTAAAAGACCACAATTATTGAAGAAAGATCGGCCGCCCCTTCTTTTCGTAGTTAATTGTGAAAAAATTTATCCAACAATTCAACTATATCCATAATGGGGAACTCAGGAAGGATCGACCAACCCTTCTTAAAGTGTCGAACTATTATGAAAATACTATGGGAAATAAGAAGGGTCGACCGACCCTTCAATTACGAGGGAATTGTACAAATAGAACATCGTTTGTCCTAACTTCCGTTTTTCGACAAGAAGGATTGGCCGCCCCTTCCTTTGTAGTTAATTGTAAAAACCTTTATCTAGCAATACAGCTATAGCCATAATGGAGAATACAAGAAGGATCAACTGACCCTTATTGTAGTGTCAAACTAGTCTGAAAAGAATATTGGGAATAAGAAGGGTCGACTGACCCTTCATTTATGAGGGAATTTTAAAAATAGAACACCTTGGAGAAAGAGCAGCCGCTCTTTCTCTGAGAATTTTTCTACTTGCCAACAAAGTCTTTAAAGCAAAACGTCTATAATTTTTTTTGTTATAATGTTAATATCTAGTATCCTAGGGTGACACGTGGAACGATCATATTATGACATGTGGCATATTTGATTTGGCACATTGAGTATAGCAAGGTTAGTAATTTTTATTTGATTTGGCACATTGGGTATAGCGAGGTTACTAATGCGGGTTTAACCACAACACAATTAGGAAGTGAATATTCACTGATAGTAGTTTTAAGGATCATTAGGCACATGCAAGATTACCCTGTAGCTGGAATGCTAATTGAAAAATTAACATGAATTTATTAATTTAATATGTTAATCATTTGCAGAAATAGATAAATGTTTTAATTAAATAAATTCACTTAAAACATAAAAGACACATAGATCATGAGTAAAGACAAATCCAAACTACAGTAATGTATGGATTATTGATTGCAAAAATTAAACAGTGTTCATAAATAATCTGAAGTGAAAATCAACATTCATCAAAGAAATTTGATCAATTAACAAAAGAGGAATGAAGAGAAGGACTAACTATATTACTTCAAAGTTGCATCAATCAAAGTTTCTCCTGTCTTCTTTTGGTGATTTTCTCCCCCCTACCCTTTAAATAATAATTACAAAAATAGTTACAAAAGATAGACTTCCCATAAAACAGGGATTACAAATTGAAACTAAAAGGCATCCTCAGGAGCGACTAATACTGACAATATTTTCACAAAATACCCAAAATATTTTCATCACATGGTTTCCGGGAAGTAACCCGTAACAAACTGTGGAAGATATCGGCAATCCACTAGCTATCTGTGATAGAAGTTGAAAGATGCTTCTTAGAAGATTCATGATGATCGACAACATTGTCCTCAAAAACCAAAAAATTGGCCACTTGTCCTTCCTTCAGGGGAATTGGTGGAGTCATAGGCACTTGATTAATTATAAAATCCCGGATGACTGTATCATCTCGATCAACATGTTTCTCAGTGATCTTCCTTCTCTTACTCCGAGGGAGTCTTCTATACATGGATTGAATCTTAGAGTCTTCTTTTTCACTACCAGTGTTGTCATCAAAAACATCGGCTTTAAAATGTGGTGACAGAGGTTCATGATATGGAAGAGGCTGAAGTTATTTCTTGCCATAAAATCTGACTGAAGAAATTTTGTGACTTTTCTGCATATTGTTCACAAGAAATCTCTAGAAATTAAATAAGAAGAATTTTTCTATGGAATATGACGACTAACAAATTAACCATATTGGTCTTAAATGTGTTTAAGAAGAGCAATAAAGATCCCATAATGATTAACTATAATTAATTACCATGATTAAAACATTTCGGTCTGAGAAATGCAATTATCACATCTATAACAAAATAACATATAGCATGCGCCAACCAAATTTGGATTAAGATGGAGTACAATTTTAATTATATCACATTACTATGATTTGATGTCAAATCTAAACAACTTATCATTATGGATTAGTCGGATCAATGACTATGTCTTCAAATTTGGCCGAACAAGGTGAAAATCGCAGTTAGGAGCCTAATAGCAATTTTTAAAAATGGTAGAGGGGAAAACAAACAAGCTAAACTTCATTTAATTCACCCAGTGTAATCTCATCCGCGGGATCAAGACAAATCGACGGTTAAAACTTAAACATGCGGGAAGGAAAAGAAGGGTTGCGAGGTTTTATTTCATAAATATATAAATACCTAGCAATTGAAAAACTAGATTTATGGTTTTAATAATATAAACACCTGGCAATTGAAAAACTAGATTTATGGTTACAGATTTATGGTTTGAATAATATACATACCTGGGAATTGAAATGTTCTATTACATATTAAATTAGATAAAAATATAAATACCTAGAAATTGAAATGTTCTATTACAGATTTATTATTAAGACATAAAAATCAGTAGAAGTTAATATTCCTGTCAATTGAATTTACTTCGATCTTTCAACTTTTACAGAGCTTGGGATCTTAATACATTTCACGACTATGCACTTGAGCTCACAAAAAAAGACTCTTCTACTACAGGATTTATATTAAAAATTTTATTACTAAGTAGACTACATAAAAATCAGTAGAAGTTATTTTGGGTTAAAACAGTGCAGCTTTGCCGCATTACACATAGATGAAATTTACTTCGATCTTTCACCTTTTCCAGAGCTTGGGATCTTAATACATTTCAGTACTACGAGCTTGATCTTACAAACAAAGACTCTTCTACTATAGAGAATTTACAGACTTTATTTTGGCTTCAACTAGAAGCTATACTTTATTTTTTGCTTCCACTAGAAGCTTCAATTAGAAGCTATGAGTCACATTAGTGACAATTCTTGGTCTTGGGGGTTCGACAGTGCTCAAAATGCCCATATATCATGGTGTGGTGAGGATTTTTCAGGGAAATCCTGTCGAAATGCTCATATATCACGAAAAGAGCGAACATATGACTCAAGTATTTCTGATAAAACAACAAAGGAAACGGAATAGAGGCGATAAAGAAGAGTGCCATGACTTCCCGAAGATTTCAATTTGCTGCGATACCGAGTATCATGCTTTAGTATTTATCACAGTATTGGTGAATTGACTTGGATGTTATGGATGGGGAAGGATAATTATCACAGTATGGCAGGATAACGATCATAGATATCATCTGTACCAACTGTAGATTTTGCATAACTGGAGATGAGCTAGCTAACAAAGGTGTTGAAGCACGTGTATCCTTCAAAGCAGGAACGCTAGAAGGTGCATGCGATCACGTGGCTAGAAGAATGAATGAATGAATGAAATATTTTAATAACGTCCACGAGGCTGATCAGCCTAATGGACCAAAAGAATCACAACCCTAAATCCTCTCCATATTCTTTTCCAAGTCGTATCTTCTGCTACAAATATTGACTAGAAGACTTGCAATCTAGTTGATCTTATCTTCTTCAAAAAGATGGTGCATGCTGTCAGCCTTTATGCTATCATCCTTTTCCAAGATGATGCCTTGAGATGGAACTTGGATGGGTTCATCCCCCAAAGCCTCAGGGACGGTGGCAGGTGATACAACCTACATTATATTTTAGGAGGCCACATGGCCACCTTTACACGCGTTTAATTAAATTCTATATAACAATTAAATGATGCAGCCAACGTACAGTGTAATTATGTTGTAGAGTGATAGAGTAGTAGGCGGGAAGGGTGAATACCAGCTGGTATTCATTAGTGGAGCATTGTTAATGGTGAAGGTCAATTAATTGACCATTGAAGTAGAATAACTAATGCATGAGGCGATTGTATTTTTGAACTTGTACTATGGACAAGATAATACAAGTCTGTAAAGCATGAATTTTGTGGATCTTAGGTTGATTTTAAACTAAAATGGTAAAACAATTTGCAAATATATAAGTAATATTTGAATATAACATAAAAAAATTAACACTTTATAAAGTTTAATCAAACGTAAAATGATAGGCAATGAAAATTAGTAACCGTCATTAAATTTTGACTTGACAGGCAGTGAAAATTTGAAATTCCAGGCCTGGACTCGAAGGCTTACCAAACATGCGAGGCCTCGCAGGCTTACCAAGCATGCGAGGCCTCAGGAAGGGATGGAACGGTTATCATTTTCATTAATGGAAAATCAAGGCCTGGTAGGATGACCATATCTATTGGCAGGCTTATGGATTACAAATAAAAAATGGTGGACCAGTGCAGGAAGGTCTGAATTGAGAAACTAGCTTGCCCTACCCTAAGAAAAGGCATGCTGTGTCTGTTCCATTTCCAGATTAAATAGTTTTAGATAGATGGATATTTTTATTTTCCATCCGGAACCATATTCTTAATCATTATGGCCCCTCACATGCATCTTTGCAGTCGTCATGGCTCTAAATGGACCTCCGGGGCAAGTGGCAGGCAAAGGGGTGAAGGCTCATCCAACCAGGCGAATGTCCCAGTGGATGACCACCATTTGGATTTCCATTGGGTGCATCTTTACCCAGAGGAAACTCCTATGTCTACTGAGGCCCATATTGCTCATTTGGAAATCTCGCTGCAGCAGGAGGTCGAGGAGCGGTAGGGCCATCAGATTGCAGCCAACCCATTCTGGGCGGGCATAATTCTTCTGGCCCGCAAAATCCAGGCACGAGAGCAAATTTTCAAAGACATTAAAGATATCATCGAGGGAATGAAAGTGACTCAGCAGAATGAAATGGAGAGTATGTGCACTCTGGAGACCTTAGTGGAAGCGCTCAACATCCATGACCTGCAGGAGACTCGTAGCCAAGCGTCGAGAACCACACGTTGATGAGGATGGAATTTTCTCTCTTTGCCCTATTTCTGCGGTTATATTTTGATGGCAGCACTAGTTGTTGGTTTTCTTCCTATTCGACCTGTTGTTCTCGATTAAGCCGACAGCTTGTTCCCTTGCCTTGCTGCTAGGTTGTTTTTTGGCCGTTGGAAGGTGGTTTCTTCTCCGAGAGGTTTTGTGTTCTCAGTTTTCCTCTGTGAAGCAGTCATGCTATCTGGTGCAGTTCTTAAGATGATCTGTGTCATGCTATCTGGTTAAGTTGTTAATTTAATTTGTGGGCGCTCGATTTTCCCAAATCGGGAAGGGCCTCAGTGAGATTTTAGCTCACTCTGTTTGTAACTCTGTACCATTTTTGTACCTTTTTATACCATATTTATAGAATTTCCGACTCTTCTTACTTACAAAAAAAAAACAGTCGGTCGACCCTTCAATTTTGAAGGAATTATAAAAATAGAACAATTTGGAAGTTATAACATATAAAAATAGTTTGTCCCGACTTCTGTTTTCCGACAAGAAGGATCGGCCGTGCCTTCTTTTCGTAGTTAACTGTGAAAATATTTATCCAACAATTCAGCTATATCCATAATGGAGAACACAAGAAGGATCAACCGACCCTTCTTGCAGTGTCGAAATATTATGAAAAGAATATTGGTAATAAGAAGGGTTGACTGACCCTTCTTGTAGTGTCGAACTATTATAAAAATAATATGGGGAATAAGAAGGGTCGTCCGACCCTTCAATTACGAGGGGATTGTCAAAATAGAATACCTTGGAAGTTATATCATAAAAAATGGTTTGTCCCTAATTCCGTTTCACGACAAGAAGGATCTGTTGCCCCTTACTTTCGTAGTTAATTATCAAACATTTACCCATCAATTCAGATATAGCCTTAATGGATAATACAAGAAGGACCGATCTACCCTTCTTGCAATGTCGAACTACTATGAAAAGAATATTGGGAATAAGAAGGGTCGGACAAACCTTCATTTAGGAAGGAATTGTAACAATAGAACACCTTGGAGAAAGAGCAGCTGCTCTTTCTCTGAGAATATTTCCACTTGCCAACAAAGTCTTTAAAGAAAAACGTCTATAAATTTTGTTGTTAAAATGTTGATATGTAATATCCTAGAGTGACATTTGGAACGATCATAATGTGACACGTGGCATATTTGATTTGACACATTGAGTATTAATAGGGAGGTTACTATTTTTTATTTGATCAATTAACAAAAGAGGAGGACAATCTCTACATCAATCAGAGTGTCTCCAATCTTCTTTTTCCCAACTTGCTCTTGTCACCTTCTGATGTAAAATAGGACAGATGGAATCCAGCTCTCCATGCAGGCAAGTTTTTTATATTATTTATCCTTTTCTATCACCGCTGCATCTTCTGCGGCGTGGAAGCTTCCCTGGGTGTCTATTTTCCTGATCCATTCTGGGCCGTGGATCGCCGATGCTTTCTAACTCTATGATCCCTCGTGGCCTTGAATCCCACCACATGTTTCCTTTTCTACTAGTTAAAACCACGGGAGGTCTCCCACCGTTGATTTGGATCTTGCATGAATCCTGATCGTCAAACGGTGTGACTTTTACCAACTTCGCGGATTTGGCTTGCGTTGATGTTTTGTGCAAGTTAGATCTGCGAACAAAACCTCCACCATAGATCTCGACCTTGTCATATCTGCGCCATCCAAACCCACGGACCTCTATTAAAATTTCACGGATCCAAAAATTTGTTTCCTCCGCACATGTCATATCGGAGAAGTAATTCCCGACCGTCGATCTGCTCCATTGGCCATTGATCTACTCCTTAAGATGCTTATGGGTTAAATCTCATGCCTCCGTCTAAAACAACTCACCCAGATGATTCTATTTTTCTCAAGCCATCGAGGCTTTCTCCATTCTTTTTTAAAAATTGAACCTCCATTCTATTTTTCTCAGACCACAAAGCTAGTGCTAACAATGACAAACTAAACGGGAAAGCTAATCACCCAGTGTAATCTCATCCGTAGGATCAAGACAAATCGACGATTAAAACGTAAACATGCGGGAAGGAAAATAAGGGTTGCGGATGCAGAAGACCACAATTATTGAAGAATATTTATGCATCTGTAATCCTTTCTAAACTACAAAATCAAGTTCTGAAAGTGCCAATATTGGCTTTGAAAAGTGTGTTTTTCTATTCGAATAATGTGTTTCTTGACTACTTATGACCCTTAAAAGCATGAATTTCAAATCAAACAATGCAAATTTTAATTTCAAAAGTGTGAATCTCAAATCAAAAAATGTAAATTGTGATTTGAAAAGTGTGAATTTCAAATGAAAAAATGCAAATTTTGATTTGAAAAGTGTGAATTTCAAACCAATAAAAGCAATTTTTTATTTGAAAAATGCAATTTTCATTTTTAAATGTTCAAAATTTTAAAGTGAAAATTCCAATGTCTAAAATATTCACGCATCGTGTGAATAGCCATTCAATCGGCTAAGTTATAACATATAAAAATCGTTTTCCCGGATTTCTGATTTCCGGCAAGAACGATCAGCTGCCCCTTCTTTTCGTAGTTAATTGTGAAAACATTTATCCAACAATTCATCTATATCCATATTGGAGAACACAAGAAGGATCGACTGACCCTTCTTGCAGTGTCGAACTATTATTAAAATAATATTGGGAATAAGAAGGGTCGGTCGACCCTTCAATTTTGAGGGAATTGTAAAAATAGAACACCTTGGAAGTTATAACATATACAAATAGTTTGTCCCGGCTTCCGTTTTCCGACAAGAAGGATTGACACCCCTGCTTTTTGTAGTTAATTGTGAAAATCTTTATCCAACAATTCAGCTATATCCATAATGGAGAACACAAGAAGGATCGACCAAACCTTCTTGCAGTGTCGAAATATTATGAAAAGAATATTGGCAATAAGAAAGGTCAACCAATCCTTCTTGCAGGGTCAAACTATTATGGAAATAATATTGGAAATAAGAAGGGGCGGCCGACCCTTCAATTAGGAGGAAATTGTAAAAATAGAACACCTTGGAAGGTATATCATATAAAAATGGTTTTCCCGACTTTTGTTTTACGACAAGAAGGATCGGCCGCCCCTTCCTTTCATAGTTAATTGTCCAAAACCTTTATCCAGAAATTAATCAATAGCCATAATGGAGAACACAAGAAGGATCGACCGACCCTTCTTGCAGTGTCGAACTATTATGAAAAGAATATTGGGAATAAGAAGGGTCGGCCGACCCTTCATTTAGGAGGGAATTGTAACAATAGAACACCTTGGAGAAAGAGCGGAGAAAGAGCGCCCGCTCTTTCTCTGAGAATATTTCCACTTTCCAGCAAAGTATTTAAAGAAAAATGTCTATAAATTTTGTTGTTAAAATATTGATATCTAGTATCCTAGGGTGACACGTGGAACGATCATATTGTGACACGTGGCATATTTGATTTGGCACATTGAGTATGGGGAGGTTACTATTTTTTTTTTAATTTGACACATTGAGTATACCGAGGTTACTAATGCGGGTTTAACCACAACACAATCAAGAAATGAAAATTCAGTCATAGTAGTTTTAAGCATTAGGCACATGCAAGATTGTCATGTAATTGGAATGCTAATTGAAAAATTAACATGAATTTATTAATTTATGTTAATCATTTGCAGAAATAGACAAATTTTTTAATTAAATAAATTCACTTAAAACATAAAAGACACATAGATCATGAGTAAAGACAAATACAAACTGTCACTAGATCAATGTATGCATTATTGATTGCAAAAATTAAACAGTGTTCATAAATAATCTAAAGTGAAAATCAACATACATCAAAGAAATTTGATCAATTAACAAAAGAGGAATCAAGAGAATGACTAATTGTATTACTTCAAATTTGCAAAAAATTACAATCTTTGCATCAATCAGAGTGTCTCTAGTCTTCTTTTGTTGATTTTCTCCCCCCTACCCCATGAGACCTCTACCCTTTAAATAATAATTACAAAAATAGTTACAAAAGATAGACTTCGCCTAAAACATGGATTACAAATCGAAACTAAAAGGAATCCTCAGGAGCGACTAATAACGACAATATATTCACAAAATCCCCAAAATATTTTTATCACATGGTTTCCGGGAAGTATCCCATAACAAACCATGTAAGATACCGACAATCCACTAGCTATCTGTGAAAAAAGTTGAAATATGCTTCTTAGAAGATTCATGATGATCGACAATGTCCTCAAAAACTGAAAAATCAGCCACTTGTCCTTCCTTCAGGAAAATTGGTGGAGTCATAGGCACTTGAGTAATTATAAAATCTCGGATGACTATATCATCTCGATCAACATGTTTCTCAGTGTTCTTCCTTCTCTTCCTCTAACAGAGTTATATATACATGGATTGAATCTCAGAGTCTTCTCTTCTAGTGCTGTCATCCAAAACATCGGCTTTAAAAGGGGGCAACAGAGGTTCATGATATTGAAGAGGATAAAGTTCTTTCTCACCACAAAATCTGACTGAATATTTGTGACTTTTCGGCATCTTGTTCATAGTATGTAATTGTTAGGAGGAAATATATGGAAATTCAATAACAAGAATTTTTCTATGGAATATGAAAACTAACAAATTTCCATAAAGATCCCATAATGATTAACTGTAATAAATTGACATGATTAAAACCCTTCGATCTAAGAAATGCAATTATCACATCTGTAACGAAATAACATATGGCATGCGCCAACAAAATTTGGATTAAGATGAAGTACAATTTTAATTATATCACGTATGATTTCATGTCAAATCTAAACAACTTATCATTATGGATTAGTCAGATCAATGACTATCACTTCAAATTTGGCTGAAGGTGAAAATTGCAGTTACGAGCCTAATTGCAATTTTTAAAAATGGTAGAGGGGAAAATGGACAAGTTAAACTTCATTTAAATCAAACAGTGTAATCTCATCCGCGGGATCAAGAAAAATCGGCGGTTAAAATTAAACATGCGAGAAGGAAAAGAAGGGTTGCGGGGTTTTATTTCATAAATATATACATTCTTTCTGCAATCCACATTTGCGGGTTGCGGAAATGCAAAGTGCAAAAATATTTTAAGACTCTTCCCGCAATCCGCAATTGTGGGTTGCAGATGTAAAAGAACACAAGTATTGAAGAATACTTCTGCATCCACAATCCGCATTGAGGAAAGAAAATGTTTAAAAACTGAAAGGCAAGCTTCCGCAATCCACATTGCGGATTGCAGATTGCGGGTTGCGGAAAGAACCTGACTTTTGGAAGAACTCAGTGCTTTTCGCAACTCACAAAAACACTCAAAAAATGCAAGAAAATTTCAAAGGAAAGTATCAACATCAACCTGACTTTGAAAGTGTCAATATCAACCTTTCTAAAGTGCAAAATCAAGTTCTGAAAGTGGAAATATTGGCTTTGAAAAGTGTGTTTTTCTATTTGAATAATGTGTTTCTTGACTACTTATGAACCTTAAAAGTGTGAATTTCAAAGCAAAAAATGCAAATTTTGATTTCAAATATGTGAATTCAAATCAAAAAATGCAAATTGTGCTTTGAAAAGTGTGAATTTCAAATAAAAAAATGCAATTTCTCATTTGAAAAGTGTGAATTTCAAATCAAAAAATGCAATTTCTGATTTGAAAAGTGTGAATTTCAAATAAAAAAAATGCAATTTACATTTTTAAATGTTCAAAATTTTAAGGTGAAAAGTCCAATGTCTAAAATATTCACTCATTGTTTGAATAGCCAGTCAATCAGCTAAGTTATAACATATAAAAATTGTTTGTCCCGACATTTGTTTTCCGACAAGAAGTATCGGCCGCCCCTTCTTTTCGTAGTTAATTATGAAAACATTTATGCAACAATTCAGATATATACACAATGGCAAACAAAAGAAGGGTCGACTGACCCTTCTCTCACTGTCGAACTATTAAGAAAATAATTTTTGGAATACGAAGGGTCGGACGACCTTTCAATTACGAGGCAATTTTAAAAATATAACATTTTGGAAGTTTTAACATATAAAAATGGTTTCTCCCGACTTCCATTTTCCGACAAGAAGGATCAACCACCCCTTCTTTTCATAGTTAATTGTGAAAACCTTTATCCAACAATTCAACTATATCCATAATAGAGAACACAAGAAGGATTGACTGACAGTTCTTGCAGTGTCAAACTATTATGAAAAGAATATTGGGAATACTAAGGGTTGACCGACCCTTCATTTATGAGGGAGTTGTAACAATAGAACTCCTTGGAGAAAGAGCGGCCACTCTTTCTCTGAGAATTTTTCTACTTGCCAACAAAGTCTTTGAAGCAAAACTTCTATAAATTTTGCGATAGGTGGAACGCTTATATTATGACACGTCACATAGTTGATTTTTAAAATTGGTTTAAAGATTGTTTAAATGAATGTTTAGGATATTAGTGGCACCATTTAACGTTTGGGGACTGTTTTAAGTTCCTACGTTTTCTAAACCAACAACATGGTTGTTATATCAGCGGGGTCCAAATGAGAAGTATAGCTTGCAGTTTGGTAATACTCTTACTAGTTCTAGTTTTTTCTCTTACTATAAGACATTCACGTATTGATTATGAACATGGAAACTTTGATTTGATCTCTCCTTTGGGCTCAGTAGATATGAGAAGTATAGCTTGCAGTTTGTGGAGAAATGAGAATTTACAGTTGGAGATGAAGATGGAGTAAGGAATTTATGGTTGAGTTGTTGAGGAAAAGTGTATGGAGTTTATGGTTGAGATGAAGATGGTGTCAAGAATTTATGACCCCCATACTGTGATAATTACCATTCCCCATCCAAGACTTTTTTGGTGACAAGACATAAACATAATGTGGATTGAAGCATGATGAGATTATTCACACGAGTGATACAATCCATCATTTACGATGAATATTATTCATCCTGCTGTAGGCCATTTAATGCATCAGCAGCAGGCATGTTGGCCGTTGGATTTTCAAGGAATCGATTGGAGTGATACATGTATGGTTACTCCAGCAATATCTGTAGTTGGATTGGAGTGATACGTGTACGATTACTCGAGCAAAATATGTACTGGCTACAGATGATATCTATGACCACCATGATTCTTCCATACTATGATAATTACCATTCCCCATCCGTCCCAGACTCCCATCCCATTCAATCCATCAACACAGTGGCCACTCACTATATATAGGCTAACCATTCCCCATATCACAACAAACTGATATGGGGACATATTAGGGAGATTATTACTATCTAAGTCCCAATACATGGATTTATCATTATGTTCTTGGGTATGCAACGAGGAGGGGACATAGGGAGATTAGCAGTCTTGGAGGCTTTCTTCTCTAAGATAACATGCGTTGTTGCGGTTGTCAACAATTGCAGCAATCGTGGAATGTTGTTTTAGTACCAGACCATGTTGTCATCTTCTTCTTACTCTTGTTTGAATTCATGAATAGTTTCTATGTTTTTATTAATGTGTGCTCACGCGCGACCCTGACTGCAATAAAACGATTATTTTTGCATTTGTTGGAAATGGTTTCTTTTTACGGCAGCGTGATAAACAGTTATTTGTTTTATATGCAGTTATTCAAGAGATATGCAATACTGTCGTGTCCAGGCAGTATCTTCGAATCTCTGTGCCTTCAAATCATGCTGTCAGCTTCTTCTTACTCTTGTTTCAATTCATGAAAATGGTGTAAGAGTCAACGGGGTACTGTTTCACGACCTCAAAATGGAATGTGGAAGTAATTTAAGTGGACTGGAAGTTCGTTTGAATTGGAATTCGACCATAATGCACCATTTTCCTGCAGAGAGATTTGTGGAGATAATAGGTAGCCTGAAATCATTGAACAATCTTGATATCCATATTCCGAAGCCTCTTCATTTTCTCAACTTTTGGAGCAAGTTCCTAACCTCGAAGGACTACATATCTGCAAAAGGTTTTTCTCGGTAAGAAAGAATTTTTGTATTCATTATTATACACACGTCTAATTTAAGTATTTGCTTATCATTTGCAAAGTATATTTCATTGGTTGAATTCCTTTGCTTCCACTAACTACAGTGTTAGGAGCTAACTTGTCTAAGTGGGCTACCCAGACCAACTGTCTGGCCATCCCCTGTTATGGTGCACTTGGAAATTTAGAAATAATTTCTCTTTTTTTATTGTGCATGATGATATGTGTGCTCACGTGCTACCTTGGCTGCAATAAAATGATTATTTTTGCATTTGTTGGAAATGGTTTCTTTTTACAGAAGCGTGATAAACAATTATTTGTTTGCAATGCAGGTGTTCGAGAGAGATGCAATACCGCTGTGTCTAGGCTATCCGCTTTCTAATATTCAGGTGTTAAAAGTAGAAATGAAGGGATATGATGGGAGGGAAATCCCATCAGCAGTCTTCGAATGTTTTTTAGTACCAGACCATGCTGTCAGCTTCTTCTAACTGTGCCATGTAGAAGGCTTAGAGCACTCTCGAAGTCCCAATACACCATGATATATGGGCATTTCGAGCACTCTCGAAGTCCCAATACATGGATTTCTCATTATGTTCCTTGGCACCAATCATGCTTTCGTTCATCTTCTTTTCGTCACTCTTCTTTCAATAACTGATTTCTATGCAATGAGGAGGGGAAATAAGGAGAAGAAGCAGCAAAAGTAGAAGGCAGGACTGTGCTTTCTCTAAGACAACATGTGGTGTTGCGTTCGTCAACATTAGGCTTGCAGCAGTTGTCGAAGGTTGTTTTAGTACCAGAAGGCTTCGGTCCTCGGGAAGGTGAGAAACTGTGCGAGTAGTTGAATCAGCATCTTAAATTACATAGCATTCTATATCAAATTTTTTTGATGACTCTCAGATGATGTAGTATCAGACTTAACAGGCAATAAACTTGTTATCACCATCGCACATTTTTTTCACTATTCATCAACAAATAACTACATCTGGCTCGGAGAGCTTACCAGTCTTTGCAAGAATATTCCGACTAGGTCCTCTATTCGACTACTTCAGAGATCATGTTGAACCGTCGTGTCGATCACTGTTAAATTTTAATTAGAATTATGGTGTGTCTAGGAAGGCATGAATGTGTTGCTTGTTTTTGAAATTATACATGGAATGTGTTGGATATAATTGTACAACTATTAGAAGGGAATTGTAAAAATAGAACACCTTGGAAGGTATATCATATAAAAATGGTTTGTCCTGACTTTCATTTTATGACAAGAAGGAGCAGCCGCCCCTTCTTTTCGTAGTTAATTGGGAAAACCTTTATCCAACAATTCAGCTATAGCCATAATAGAGAATACAAGAAGGATCGACTGACCCTTCTTGTAGTGTCGAACTATTACGAAACGAATATTGTGAATAAAAAGGGTCATCCGACCCTTCATTTAGGAGGGAATTGTAACCATAGAAAATCTTGGAGAAAGAGCGGTCGCTCTTTCTCTGAGAATATTTCTACTTGCTAGCAAAGTCTTTAAAGAAAAAAATGTATAAATTTTGTTGTTAAAATGTTGATATATGCTATCCTCGGGTGAGATGTGGCATATTTGATTTGGCACATTCAGTATAGCGAGGTTACTATTTTTTATTTGATTTGGCACATTGAGTATAGCGAGGTTACTAATGCTGGTTTAACCACAACACAATCAGGAAATGAAAATTCACTGATAGTAGTTTTTGTAAAATTAGTCACATCAGATCTAATGAACAAGTAAATCAATCACAACAGATGAAAATAGAAAATATGGTGTAAAACTGTGCAAAACATGCATCAGTGCTCAATATCCCAATAAGGGTGAATGATTACAATAAAATACAGTAACTATGACTGAGCAATTTGAATTGCCTAAGGAGATCATTCGAATCACTAAATGGAGTAGCTTGACTCCAACTAGAAGTCCTTATCATCAATCAGTGGTGGTCATCAATGCACAAGAACCAGTCATCCAGGTGTCAATCTGAGTCTAATTGAGTGTAACATGTGTAACTGAAGTGTGTAGCACTGATATAGGGAAGTGGGCTCAGTGGACGGTGCATGGGAGGCTAATTGAAGTCAGAACAGGTCATCTAGTCAATTTGGAGGTCCAACGGAGTGAAACAGTCAGGAGGGAGTGAAACTAGCCTCAAATCAGGGAGAATCAGAGCTAACTGAGTGTAACTGAAGTGGAACTGCAGTGGTAGGTGAAGAAGTGCACCCTTCTCTAGAAGTAGGTGAGAAGTGGGTGCCTTCCTGACTAGGAGGGCTAATGAACTAATGTAAGAAGCTCCCGGGTGCTAGAATAAGGTGGCTAAGGTGCTGGAGGCATCAACCTGGTGACTAGGATGCATGCAAACCCTAGAATTTGCATGCAAACCCTAATTGCATGCAAGATCCTGAAAAATATGATGTGGATATCCGAACACCCCCCCTTAAGATAGACTATGATGTGCAAAAAAAAATAATGTGGGGCCCTGGTAACTAAGACCAAAGGTCACCCCAATACAATAATCCAAAAATGATGAAAATAAACTAAGTGAGGAAAGAGGGAAAACCCAGTGGGAAGAAAGCCCCGCCTCAAGCTAAAGCATAATAATGGATCAATTTGTCTCCACCATGATGGAACTCACCCCCAACAGTGAACGAAGGTAAGAGAACTTCTTCTCAGTGAAGCTCTTGGTGAAGATGTCTGAAATTTGCTCATCAGTAGGAAAATATTGCAGAATGATGGTGCGATCATGCACCAACTGTTGAATGTAATGCATATGAATCTCAATGTGTTTGATCCTCTGCCACTGAACTGGATCTGTGGAGATCTTCATAGCACTTTGATTGTCACAAAATAGGACAGTCGAAGTAGTTCCACCAAAACCAAACTCGGAAAGAATACCCTGCAACCAAACTGCCTGAATGCAAGCATTGACTGCCCCTCGATACTCTGCCTCTGCTGAAGAAAGTGCAATGGCTTCCTGCTTTTTACTGGACCAGTAAATAGCACCATGACCAATCGTGAAAACGTAACTGGAAGTGGACTTCCAATCAATGCTATCACCTGCCCAATCTGAATTAGTAAAACCAATGAAATCAAGCTCAGAATCTGCAACATAATGTATGCCAAAATGTTTCGTACCTTGCACATACTGCAAGATCCGCTTGGCTGCTCACCAATGAAGCTCATGGGGCTGCTGCATATACCTTGACACAGCACTCATGGCATATGAAATATCAGGCCTTGAGTGTGTCAAATAAAGTACTAAACCAATCAACTGTCGATACATACTGCAATCTGCAAGCGCTGTAGAATCTCCCTCCTCAAGACTGATTCCTAAGAGGAATGGGAATGGGGCTGCCTTACATTCAGCCATATTAAACTTCAATAACAGGTTGGAAGCATATTTTTTCTAAGATATAGTGATCCCATCAAAATTTTGAGCTATCTCAAAGCCCAAAAAGTGACTCAGCAAGCCCAAATCGCTCATGTCAAAAGCTAGATTTAAGGCAGTTTTTAGCTTGTTTATTGAAGTAAGAGTGCTACCAGTAATGAGAATATCATCAAAATAAAGTACAATAACCAACAAATTACTTTTAACTCGTTGAAGATACACATTCGGATCAAATTTGCATATTTGAAAATTCTGAGAAAGAAGGAAGGAGTCCATCTTTGCATACCAAGCTCTTGGGACCTGTTTTAACCCATACAAAGATTTCTTCAATCTACAAACTAATGAAGGATCTGATGTGTAGCCCTCTGGCTGCTGCATATACACCTCTTCAGCAAGGTCTCCATGTAGAAATGCACTCTTCACATCCATGTGGTGCACTTCCCAGTGCTTGGATGCGGAAATAGCCAAAACAAGGCGGATGGAATCCATCTTTGCAACCGGTGTAGTCCACTCCTTGGACTTGGGAGAAACCTTTTGCCACCAACCTTGATTTTTATTTTCTAATAGATCCATTAGTAGCAACTTTCATGCGGTAGACCCATTTACACTTCACTAATTTTCTTCCAGGTGGAAGAGAAACTAGCTCCCATGTATTGTTCTTTTGAAGAGAGCTGTACTCTTCATCCATGGCACTTTGCCATCTCGGATCTCGGTGGGCAGAATAGTATGATGTGGGATCTGAACCAGTCATCAAATAAAAAATATCAGGAAGTAATGGATCATAAATAGAAAGATCCATACCTGCTCTTTTAAAGTCTGCTCTTGTTCGTCTCGGATCAACAGGATTTCCAAGGTTCGAACCAGGAGATTGAAGAGTGTTTTGGGCCCACTTTGGTAACTGAGGAGGATCATAATGGTAGGATTCCAAACCTGATATGTCATGATCATCATGTGCTTCTAAAATATCAGAAATATCAGAACTCATACCTTCATTATCGCTGCACGGATCTTCTTCTGGTGAAGGCGGTGAAACGACAGTTTCTTCCTCAACTAGTTGCAATTCTTGAAGCGGTTCTTCAAATTGCACACTGCACTCTATGAATATTTTTTTAGATCTGATATCCATGAATTTATATGCTTTTTTTCCTTCCCCATATCCTATTATTATGCACTCAATACTTTGTGGATCCAAATCTCATCTCTTCTTGGGAGGAATTCTAGCCCATGCAGTAGAGCCAAAAACTCTCAAATTTGACACATCCGGTTTGTGACCAAAGAATGCTTCGAAAGGAGTCATACCTTTCACGGATGAATGTGGAACATGGTTCTGTATGTATGCAGCAACATTGATTGCTTCAGTCCAAATATTTGCAGCCAAACCTTTTGATTCAATCATGCATGTAGCCATCTCTTTCAGTGACCGATTTTTCCTTTCCGCTACACCGTTCTGCTGGGGTGTGTAGGGAACTGTATGTTGGATCTGAATTCCGCTTTGGGAAAAAAGTTGCAGCAACTCAGCCTTGATATATTCTCCACCATTATCATATCTAAGAGCTTTGATATTTCTCTCAGTGGAAGTCTCAACAGAAGCCTTAAAATCTTTGAATTTTTCAAGCACTTCTAACTTGTTTTTGAGAAAAAATACCCATGTAAAGCGGGAGAAATCATCAATAAATGTCAAAACATACCTTGAACCATTTAATGACATATGGGGCAGTGGACCACTGATATCTGAATGTATCAACCCCAAAACTATAGAAGCTCTTCTAGCTTTGCCGCGGTTGAATCTGTGCTCGGGGTGCTTCCCGATAATGCAACCAGTGCATATTCCCTTCGAGGAACAGAGTTGTGGAAGACCATCTACCATGGAATTGTTTGATAACAACAGCAAATACTTATAATTAAGATGTCCAAATATTTCATGCCAAAGCCTACTAACCTCATTACCATGTGTGCGAAGAGCAGTGGGCTTTGTAAGAGGAATAAAGTGTGAAAACTCATAGCATTTTGCAATGTGTTTCGCCTTACCGACTGCAACAAGTCTTCCACTTTTGATATTAGAAATTTCAATTGTATTAGGGATGAATGTAACTTGCTTCAGTTCACCAGTGTGTGTCATTTGATACACAAAAAGAAGATTTGAAGCCAAGGAAGGCACATAGAGAACATTCTGAAAGCTTCCATGATCTACATGAATCGTACCTTTTCCCTTTGAAGAAATTTTTGAGTCATCTCCCAAATGGATGGGGATTGAGCTGTTTGGATCGAATGAAGAAAAAGAATCAATATTTGCAGCCATATGGTTTGATGCACCCGAATCTATCAAGAGAGTAGTGGGCTTCGAAACGGTTTCCATGAGTGCTTGTCCTCTTTCATGATCATCATTCCTATCCTTCTTCCTTGCACCGTCAGGAAGAGTTATGTTGTTATTTTCCAAAAGGAGGGCCATTTGATCTATAGTCTTCTTCATACATGAACTTTCGGGATGAAAGCCATGGTTGCAATAAGTATATTTAGATTTTTGGTTACCTTCTTGCCCTTTTGCTTGAACTTCGAACTGGATGGTGCATCCATCTGTTTTCCTTTCTCTCTTTGCTTGTGAGGTTCGAATTTGGGCCTCTCCCTCTTTTGCTTTCCTTTACCATTCGAGATCTTGGGTCCTTGAACATATAGGGCTGAATCTTTGGAGCTTATGGACCCCATTTGAGTCAACTTATCATGCTCTTTTGTGATGGACTCAATGAAGGCATTCAAGGTAGGCATCTTCCAATTCGGGGTAGTTAGCCAACTGGAATTGAAAGTAGAGACAAATACCGAATAGTATTTACCAAGCTTGCTGAGAATGGAGAGGATCAATTGCTTATCCTCTTTGATAACTCCACTGTTCTTCAACTGCATGTTCAAGTTCTTGAATTTTGTGAAGAATTCATTAATGTTCTTGAAATTCTCAGGACTAAGGGAAATCAATTCATTCTCTAATTGAAAAGCCCTAAGCTCGTCCTGCTTGCCAAATAGTGTTTCAAGTTGCTCCCATATAGCTTTTGGAGTCTTCAATCCGCTGAGATGGAAGTGAAGATCTTTGGAGATGGAGAGACAAAGAAGACCATAAGCTTCATCAAGCTTGTTGTAGTGTTTGGTTCTATCTGACAAGGTGTTTGGCTCCAATTCAAGACCAAGAGTGACTCGGTAGTAACCTTTTGAGCGTAATATGATCTCCATATCATCTTTCCAATCAAAATAATTGAATGGGGTGAGGATAGGCTTTAAAGAAGAGTATTCCATTGCTAGGAGCGAGTGCACATTGATGTAGAAATGCTTGCAAGGGCAAAGTAGCGAATGCAATTGATGGAGACAATAACCTGCAAATCACAATAAAACCAAGAACAATGAGGTCGAACAATCCACCCTTTTAGAGTTGCATCACACCTGGGATTGGAGATCAAGCAATGTTGAATAGGTCCAATGTATCAGTTCCAGGATTTTTGTGGAAACTCAAGCTTCTTGAGTGGTATTGGAAGTATTTTCAAGCTTTCCATGCACAGGAGCGAATTCCCTTGAGATCTTTCATGCCAAAACTTTTTGTAATTTTTGAGCAAATTCACTCAAATCCTCTTGTAGAAGCACCTGTAGAAAAGAGATCTTGTCCCTGCAATGGCTTTGATACCATGTAAAATTAGTCACAACAGATCTAATAAACAAGTAAATCAATCACAACAGATGAAAATAGAAAATATGGTGTAAAACTATGCAAAACATGCATCCGTGCTCAATATCCTAGTAAGGGTGAATGATTACAATAAAATACAGTAACTATGACTTAGAAATTCGAATTACCTAAGGAGGTTATTCGAATCACTGAATGGAGTAGCTTGACTCCAACTAGGAGATCTCATCATCAATCAATGGTGGTCATTAGTGCACAAGAACCAGTCATCTAGGTGTCAATCTGAGTCTAACTGAGTGTAACATGTGTAACTGAAGTGTGTAGCACTGATATAGGGAAGTGGGCTCAGTGGACGACACATGGGAGGCTATCTGAAGTCAGAACAAGTCATCTAGTCAATCTGGAGGTCCAATTGAGTGAAACAGTCAGTCGGGAGTGAAACTAGCCTCAAATCAGGGAGAATCGGAGCTAACTGAGTGTAACTAAAGTGGAACTGCAGTGGTAGGTGAAGAAGTGCACCCTTCTTTTGCAGTAGGTGAGAAGTGGGCGCCTTCCTGACTAGGAGGGCTAATGAACTGATGTAAGAAGCTCCTGGGTGCTAGAATAAGGTGGCTAAGGTGTTGGAGGCATCAACCTGGTGACTGGGATGCATGTAAACCCTAATTGCATGCAAGATCCTGAAAAAGATGATGTGGATATCCGAATAGTTTTAAGGATTAGGCACATGCAAGATTACCCTATAGTTGGAAATGCTAATTGAAAAATTAACATGAATGTATTAATTTATGTTAATCATTTGTAGAAATAGATAAATGTTTTAATTAAATAAATTCACTTAAAACATAAAAGACACACAGATCATTAGTAAAGACAAATCCAAACTGTAGATCAATGTATGGATTATTGATTGCAAAAATTAAACAGTGTTCATAAATAATATGAAGTGAAAATCAACATTCATGAACATTGTAAAGGAGATTAATTACTTATCTGCTCCAATTACTATCAACCAATTAAAATTAACTGATGGCAAATTAAGGGTTCAAGCGCATTCAAGATTGACCTATAACTAATATGTCAATTGAAAAATTAACATCAATTATAATTTTCTGTAAAAACCATTTGCAGAAATAGCTAAAAGTTTTAACGGAATAAATTCTTTTAAAACATTAAGGATACACAGATCATAAGCAGAGAAAAGTAAAAAATGTCGATCAATGTAATTATAGATTGCAAAATATTAAACAGTATTGATAAATAACCTGAAAGTGAAAATCAATAATGATCAAAGAAATTTGATAAATAGACAAAAGAGTATGCAAGAGAATAACATAACTGTATTACTGAAAGTTTGCAAGAAATTACAAGCCCTGCATTAACCAGAGTGTGACCAGTGCTGATTTTCTCCTCCAAATTCCATCATCCCTCGCCTACGAGAGATCTACAGTTTAAATAATAATTACAATTTTGTTACAAAGGATGAATTCCCAAAAAAAATAGGGATTTCAAAAATCGAGCTAGGCTAATGGCCAAGAAAATCTTGTCACATGGCTGCAATTTCTAACAATTCATCTATATTTGGATAATTGACCGACTCAAGCCCTAGCTAGGCATCACACGTAAAAGTTTCCATCTCGTTTTTAGCCAAATTATGCCAAATATCAATAAAAATGTTGATCATTCCCTCAATGGCAACAGGTTTCCTGATTAACTGATCCATGTCATCAATCTTGATATGATTGAGGTGCTGGATCTTCTCTTTAGCTTCCTTGAATCAACGTTCAAACTGTTCTAGCATCAACTTCGATGGACAAGCACTCTCAATGAGGTCCATGATAGGGAACTACAACTTCTCCATGATGATATCCACAATGTACAATCCCCGTCCGCAAACACCTTGTGCTTTCTGGATAGTATGTCCAACCATATCATTTAGATCATGCCAAGCACCAAACACAGCTATGATTTTCTTCAATTGGAAACTAGTGAGAGTAGGAATATTCTCAGGTCTCTCCTTAATGGACCTATGCCATTCCACAATATCTTCATTGGCCTTAAAGGCCTGCTGTCTTTTAGCTACCTGCTGATCAAGAGTAACAGACATCTTCCCAAAAACAATGTGAGTCTCATGGATATTATTCAAGGTGTGAAACAATTTAGCTCAGAGCTTACAGTGTTCATCATTGACCTGAATGGCCAAATCCTTAAACTCCAATTGGGAAAACCTAGAGAATGCAGAGGAGGATGCACTTGCAGTTGCATCCTCACTTTGTTTTTCTAGCACAACTACCCTTTGTGTATTGGCAACATTTATCAAATACCTTCTTGAGATCAGTAACATAAGATTCATGTTCCTCATTGGTTTTGGCCAATTTCTCTTCAAGCTTCTTTAGCTCTTCTTTCTTTAAATCAATCTCCCTATTCATTGTTGTCACTGAATCATAGTTTGCACCTGCAAAAGCACCCATGGCTGTAGCAACATCCAATGCTTCTCGCTGTATGTCATCAGACTGCTTGGTCCAAATTATTTGATTAGGAATAGGTGCCTCCAATCCACCTTGATACCTACTTCTCTTCTTACCTTTTCTTACCACTAACTTGGAAGCTCTGCTGTAGAACTAATCCCCAAGAGGGACTACAATGTATTCTTCAAACTCAGCTACCAATTCAGTAAATGATGAAGTCACATTTACTGTTGAAACCAATGAAGATGTCTGAGTAGTAGAAGGAGCAGGTATAGACATAGTTATTTGGGAAGTAGTTGGGGTGGAAGGGATATTTTGAATAACTACTGGTACAAAATTTGGGGATGGAATTGAAGTGAAGGCTTCAAAAAGTGGATCTTGGATATCACCAGCTGGTAATGAAGAAGGAGGAAATGGAGTTTGCTCATCAGTAGCTGGTGGTGATAAAATGAATGGAGGTGATTGTAGAGGGACAGTCAAAGCAGGATCTCTGCATTAGTAGATGGAAAAATAGGAAGTGGAACCGAGATGGCTAGGAATGGAGCAGTGATGGTAGTTAGAGTATGGAAAAGATGGTATATTATGGGGAATGGAGGTGTTACCCCAGATGACAAAGTTGAAAGAATTTGAATAGATTGAAGTAGAAGTGCTGAGATTGTGGTGTCAGCATCAGGGGTAGTTTCAAGAAACTAATGGTCTGGGACAGAATCATCCACTTCAATAACATTAAATAAATCTGTAATTATTTCGATGTCTAGTTTTCCAGGGGGACACGTGGAATGCTTAAATTGTGAAACATGGAACAATCAGATTGTGAAATGTGAAATGCTCAGATTGTGAAACATGGAACGTGAGTGACATCTGTATCATGGTGTATATTTTGTTTGTGACAAGACATAATGTCGACTGAAGCATGATGAGATTATTTTATTCACACGAATAATATCTACGATTACTACAGCAAAATCTGCTGTCGCTGCAGATGATATCTATCACCACCATCCCACCATACTGTGATAATTGCATTACCCATCCATCCCATCCCGGTCAATCCATAAACTCACTGGCCACTCACTAAATATAAGCTAACCGTGCCCCATATCATAGCAAACTGAAATCTTCGGGAAAATTGGCTCTCTTGAAAAATTTTCTTTACTGCCACTGTTCTCTGTCCTTTTTTTATTAGAAATGCTTAAGTCTTATGATCTCTCCCTAGTTCTCCTCATGATATATGAGCATTTCGAAATCGTCTCCCTTGAAAATCCTCACTAGACCACGATATATGGGCATTTCGAGCACTCTCGAAGTCCCAGTACATGGATTTGTCATTATGTTCCTTGGCACCAATCACATTTTTGTCAATCTTCTTTCCATCACTCTTCTTTCAATAACCGATTGGTATGTAGGCGACTGTCTTGGAATATTTATTCTCTAAGACAACATGTACTACTACGGTCCTCAATGTCAGGATTGCAATAGTCTTCAAATAGGTTTTTAGTACCAGACCATGCTATTAGCTTCTTCTTCATGCATGGAGATGTTTCTAGACATGACGACCCATTTCCAGCTAAGGGAGTATCAGGTATCAGCTCATAGTTCATCATCTCTATGCCTCTAGACACATTTCTAGACATGAAAACCCATTTCCATCCAAGGGAGTATCGAGTACCAACTAATAGTCATCAACCCATTGTTCATCCAACTCCAGTTATTTTCTTATTTCTTTGAGGCTAACAAAGGCATTGTTCATGGGGGACATGTTGGAGGAGGTTAGGTCGGCCACCCAACTAGGTATTCCATTCGACCAATTCAAAGAACATGTCGAACCATAGTGTGGATCACCACATGTCAAGTCAGTTAGTCTCGTAAGTTAGTGAACCTACAAGAAATAGAAGACTTCTTAACTCTTCTACCATTACTTATCTTGGGTTCCTATTGCAGCAAACTGAAATCTTTTGGATAGCAATGACAATTTTCTTTATTGCCTTTTTTCTCTGTCTTTTTGTTGTTTTATGAGAAATGCTTAGCTTTGCAATTAGTTGATGGATAATTGTTGTTTTAGGACTATGTAATCAATGAAATCCCTTTGAGGGCCATTAGAATAACTGAAACTAACAACTAGATTCCTTAGTATTAAAGTCTTCACAGAGAATGATTTTTGCATGGAATTTGGGGGTGCTTCAATGTCAAATTATTTCTGTTTATAACCAACCCTTCTTGCAGTGTCGAACTATTATGAAAATAATATTGGGAATAAGAAGTGTCAGTCGACCCTTTTGGTAGTGTCGAACTATTATGAAAATAATACTGGGAATAAGATATCTAGTTTTCCAAGGGCACACGTGGAACGCTCAGGTTGTGAAACGTGAAGCGCTCAGATTATGAAATGTGGAACGCTTGGATTGTGAAACGTGGAATGTGAGCGACATCTGTATCATGGTGTATATTTTGTTCATGACAATACATAATGTCGACTAAAGTATGATGAGATTATTTTCTTCACATGAGTAATATCTACGATTACTCCAACAAATCTGTTGTCGCTGCTAATAATATCTATGACCACCATCCCGCCATACTGTGATAATTACATTACCCATCCATCCCATCCCGGTCAATCCATCAACCCACTAGATATATATAAGCTAACTGTGCCCCATATCACAACAAACTGAAATCTTCGTGAATCAAAGCTATGGCATTTTTCTTCACTACCTCTATTCTCTGTCTTTTTTTTATGAGAAATGCTTGAGTCTGATGATCTCTCCCCAATTCTCCTCATGATATATGGGCATTTCGAGAACAGTATCTCGAAGTCCCAATACATGGAATTTTGTCATTATGTTCCTTGGCACCAATCAAATTTTTTTCAATGATGTTCTTTCCGTCACTCTTCTTTCAATAACCGATTTGTATGCAAGCCACTGTCTTGGAAGATTTCTTCTCTTAGTAAGACAACATGTACTGCTATGGTCCTCAATGTTAGGCTTGCAGTAGTCATTGAATGGTTTTTTAGTACCAGACCATGTTGTCGGCTTCTTCTTCGTGCATGGATAGACAATGAAGAGATTCACGGAAGACTTGTTACTTCAAATATTCGCAAGACTACCCATGAAAACCATTATGAGGTTTCATGCAGTTTGCAAAAGAGGGAAATATATATTTCAATCACAGGAATTCAGACAATTAACGACTTCCATACCAGTTTCTGCGACTCCAGCCTTTCTTCTTGGTTGGGGAATGCGACCTTCTCGTTTCCTTAGAAAGTTGTTCTTGGTTGGGGAATGTGACCTTCTCATTTCCTTATAAAGCTGTGGATTAGCACAGAAAGTAGCTACAAATTTCACACTCTGTCTCTGGAGTTTCTTCCAAGCCTAGTTATTATTGTGGCCAATTGCAAGAGGTTACTTTGCTGTAGTGGAAAAGATGAAAATTACATATGCAATTCTGTGACCAAAACCTGGATAGAACTGCCTAAGCATCCAGAACAATATAAATATAGTAGCCTCGATTTAATTTCTCTAGATTTCGATACGTGTGCTACATGTTGCAGTCTCATCATGGGAAGGAATTCGAGTCGAGACAATGATACAGTAGTTGAAATGTACGATTTCGAATCTCATAAGTGGACTCAATCCAAGATACCTGCAGCTAATTTTATTCGGCCTCGAGGGCATGGTGTATATTCAAATGGAAAATATTACCGGTTAAATGATGTACATCATTGGGAAAGTCTGAGCAATTAGTTACTTTGGATAGGGAGCATATATATATTATTATAGCTCTATTTTTCCTTGCAAACGTTTTCTCTGTAAGAAACTCCTTCCAGATATTTTGTAATGTTCGAAATTTGTCAGAATTACTAAATCTGTTGTAGTTTTTGTTAGGATTTCGAACTGAATCATGAGCTATAACATGAGAATACTTGGTTTAATATCTGGAAACTATCTTGTATCGAATCTGTTGTGCTGAATTTTTTCTGCCAATTATTTTTGTAAAATGGAATTTAAACCGAAATGCGATGAAAAGATTAGAAACGCCATTTTGTTCAATTCCTTTTTATCATGGCATTATGTGAAATCATCATGTAATAGAAAATATATTGAATGGCCTAATCAGTTATATATATATGATGTTTTGATGCCCCCATGAATGGTCAATCATAAGATGTTTTTGTTTACTGTAAATATGTAAGTGTATGGAACCATTTTCAAGGTTTTATATGGTTAATTTATTTTGATGGTTGAATATCTTCAAGGTTTTAAATGGTTAATTTATTTTGAGTGTTGTATATCATGCTTAGTAGACAGTAATTTGATGTATGATATTTCTTTGTTTATGGGATAAGGGAGTTTGTGTGTCTCTAATTTTACTTTATATACCTTATATCAGCTTGTAGTTCATCATCTTTGTGCCTCCAGACATGTTTCTAGACATGACAACCCATTTCCATCCAAGGGAGTATCAAGTACCAGCTCATAGTCATCAACGCGTAGTTCATCCAACTCCAGTTATTTTCTGATTTCTTCGAGACAAACAAAGGCATTGTTCATGGGGGAGATGTTGAAGGAGGTTAGGTCAGCTGCCCAACTAGGTCCTTCGTTCGACCAATTTAGAGAACATGTCAAACCGTCATGGGCTAACCCTTCTTCTTCCCACTAATATTTTCATAATAGCTCCAAACTGCAAGAAGGGTGGTTCGATCCTTCTTGTGTTCACCATTGTGGATACTAGCGAATTGTCGTATATTGGTGTTCACAATTAACTACTAAAAGAAGGGGCATCCGATCCTTCTTGTCGGCAGTCGAAAGTCGGGCTAAATATTGTTTACATGTTATAACATAGGCAACGTCCCGATCCCTGCCACATACTACAGAAGTCGGTAGTGGGTAAATGTTGTCCCAACCTTCGTAGATTAATTGTTTTTCATTTCTCTTTTAAATGAAGGGTCGACCGACCCTTCTTGTACTTAGTATTTGACAGCCTATACTTCAAAGGTTGAATATTTGCGCAATTCCCTCATAAATGAAGGGGCGACCGGCCCTTCTTCTGCCCAATATTGTTTTCATACTAGTTGTAGAAGTCGGTAGTGGGGAAAAGTTGTCCCAACCTTCCTAGATTAATTTTTTTTCATTTCTCTTTTAAATGAAGGGTCGGCTGATTTTTCTTGTGATTTTTATTTTTTTAGTCTTGACCATTCTCATTATAAATGAATTAATCTCTATTTTGGAAGGCCAAAATCTCACATGTGTGAGCCTCAAAGAGAGAACTGACGCCATAGGAAGTGATGACCTGGAATCTATGATGACATGGAATGTGTGATGAGGATGGAAAGACACATGATGGTGTTCTAGTGCTATCATTAGTCGGTGTTGCAATCTGACATCATTCTCAAAAAGTATGGCAAGTTTGTGAAACTTTGGAAATTGACAAAGTATGGAAAAAGTAGTCAAAACTACTCTGATAGAATGCCACCCATAATTCATGGTTTCAGAAAAATGCATGCACCATCATATCATGCTATAGATTGTTGAAGTGGCTATATAGTTATACATGATTGCAGATTGCAGGAACTGTTTGAGTAATGGATTTGCGACATGCATTTCCGCAACCCGCAATTTGGATTGTGGAAAATTTGGTTTGTTTTTAATTTTGAGTTGTAGTCCCGCAACCCGGAATTGCAGATTGCGGGAACATTGTATATATTTCCAAACAATTAAACCCTCACAACTCGTCTTCTGCATTCCCCAGATTAGATCTCATCCGTCAACTTGTCTTAATCTTACGACCCAGATTTAAGCTGACGGAATTAATAAATATGTTTATTTTGTTTCTGTTTCCTTTTATTATTTTTCATATTCGAAAATTACATGTTGTTTGGATTTTACTGCGAATTTCTACCAGGGGTCGTTTTCTCCATTTTTTCAAGCTTAAATGAAGGGTTGGAAAACCCTATAATGAACCTGCAATAATTAATTAATGCAAATACATGAGATACCAGAAATAACAGAACTCATAATCACTTTTATATTGATCATAGGCCACTTTGAGGGGGCAACCTCCTTTGAGCAAGCTCAATACAATTAACTTCACGGTGCCTTCATAGGCCTCAACACACACTTATATACTAAGTCTAGGAGCCAATACTATGAGTCAAAACCATGGGCCAATAAAAACTATGGATCAACAAAACTATGGGCGACTAACAAAGCATATGCGCCAACAACAATAACACAAACTATGGATCAACAAATACTATGGGACGACTTACAAAGCATATGCGTCCAACAAAAATATACTAACAAAGTAAAGACATGGGTTCCTAACATCCCCTCTCCCTCAGAAAAAGCTTTGTCCTCAAAGCTTTAGTTGTGGAAATTGATGCAGAATCTGAAGGAGTGGGTCCCCTATAGCATCGTCGGGTTGCATTCCGGGCCACTGACACCTTTGGAGTTTCAGGGAGGATTTCGTGGAAGGCTGTAGACAAAGATGAACCATATCAACGACGTGAAAAGTGCGCGTAGAATGGTGTTGATCGGCTTGTTGTTTCAGTCAAATTCTTTCCATGTGAAGATTCCTGCAGAATGAGAAGAAGCAGATCGCGGTTTCGAAGAATTGAGTCAATTGTCTGAACTAGGGAGTTGCTGAAGGTGTATGGAAGAAGAACTGGTGGTGCCTATCCAGAGACTGCTTCATATGGTGTCCTTTTAGATGTGGTACTATACCACTGGAGCGCTTCTAGGAAATCCATCGAAATAGTTGTCCAAATCTGTGGAGGGATGGGCAAGGGTTTGAGCAGTCCTAAACGGAGTGTCATTTCACCCTTGTTGACCTGGAAAGTATCACAGTCAACCACCATCCGTTGAATTGCCATTTTGAGTGCCTGCCAAAAAACGTTACATTGTTCCTGGTCATACGTTTTGAGGAACCTAGAGTGCCCTATTGATGAAGAAGCATGGAGTTCATAGAAGAGATAGCCTTGTTGAACAGATTGCAACCAATTTGGAATAAGTAGAGAAATAGTTGTAAGAGAAACTAGGTCATCAAATGTGCGAGGAGGAGCATCTGCCACCATATTGTCCTTACCCTTCTGGTAAGTGGTCGCACAGTCATAACCCATGAGTTGGATAACCCATTTCAGGTGTGCTGGGGAGGAGACCCGTTGTTCCAGGAAAGTTTCCAGACTCTGGAGATCAGTCTTGATGTAGAAATAATTCCCCAATAGGGATGGCTGCCACTTTTGTACTGCATGAAAAATAGCCATCATGTCTTGCTGAGATGTAGATGCGGCTAAATGCTTACCGGAAAGGTCTCGTGAAGGCCGTAAGCCCACTGGTGCAACAAAAACACCTGCATATCTATCCAAGGAATTAGTGGAGACCGTTGGTGGGTGCATCTGAAGGGAATGGAGATGAGCAATGACACAATGTGAATTCTTCTTAAGGATATTTTCTAGGCGATGTGAACTGACGATGCGGAGAGACCCTGGTTGTAAGCCCATAAATTTGTGTTGTGTCCCATTGACTGAAAACTACATCCAAAGTTCAGCAAAATCCCATAAGATGGAGCCAAGTGTGCGTAACTTGAATGCCCAAAACCACATCACATCCGCCTAAGGACAAGGCAAACATGTCAGAGTGCAGGTTATAATATTCCATAGAGATATGCACATTGTGACACTTCCCCTTGCAAGGTAAGGTGCCCCCATTGGAAACCATGACTTCAAAGTTGGAGCAAGGATGGACAAAACAATCAGCCTATTTGGCAATCTGAGGGTCAATGAAGTTATGCGTACTACTAGAATAAATGAGTATGGTAAGAGGGACCTTCTTGAAGTATCCCTTGACCCACATTGTTTGTGGGGTGGTGACGTCGGTTACAGCATGGAGAAAGATCTCAGGTGGATCGTCCTAAGATGGGGTGTCAATAGGCGGGTGTTGAATGTCGACCTGATCATCTACTGTATCTGGAGCTTCTTTACCAAGTTCTGAGGCAGGCGAAGAATCCACATCCAAGAGCTAGATATTTTGTTGAACACATCTATGTCCCCGAGTGAATTTCTCATCACAATTATAACAAAGCCCCTTTTCTCAGTGTGCCTGCATCTTTGTTTCAGACAAATGCTTGATAGGAGTTGGTTGAGGAGCAGGCGTGATGGGAGGTCGTTGGGAACCCATATTTCTGAAGGGAACAAAGGTGGGTTTGGAGCGTTGTTGAGCTGTGATCTTGTCCTCTACCAACTTAGCCAACCCTAGGACTTCATCATTGTGTTGGGACAGAACATTTTGACCTCTGAACGGATTTCATCCTTGAGACCACTGATAAAACAACTCCTGTAGAATTCATCAAACAATCCTTCTGTGTGATTGGCCAGTTTCTCAAATTTTGTCTGATACTCTCTCACTGTGCCAATTTGGTGAAGTTTATTGAGTGCTCCTATGAAGTCATCAAAAGCACTAGGACCAAATCGTGGCAAAAGGAGTTGGCAAAAATTTGTCCAGTTTGACTCGGGATGAGCTTTGATGTACCAACGGTACCATTGAAGGGCTTCCTGTTCCAAATGAAAGGATGCAAGTGGAACTTTCTGGACATAAAAAGTATTATGCAGACTGAAATATTGTTCTGCTCAGTATATCCATCCATTCGGATCAATACCATTGAAGTGAGGAAAATCAAGCTTCGGCCCATGAAAATTGCTGGAAGAAGAGAATCCAGTGGCTACAAAAGATTCTGGCTGTCGATTTTTGTTCATGGCTGAATGCTGAAGATGGAGGTTGAGAAATTTTTCATCCAAATCTTGGAGTTTTGTTTGGATGGCTGCAAGTGCTTCCTGCATGGGTGACAACCATAACCAGGGTTTTTTTTATTTTTTTATTTTGGAATGGGTAGAAAAACACAAATAGAAAGTGATCTAGCAAAGGGAAATTTGGATTGGGGAAAAAATATGATGGGTAATTGGGGTTTGACTAGATTTTGGACACTGTCGAAAGGACAGGAAAGCAGAAAAGGGGGATTTGAGAAGCGGGGTGAAAGAATGAGAAAATTTGGTAGAGAGGGACAAAGAAGCAGAATTAGAAAAGGAACTCTATGGTAAAATTTGAAGGCGATCAGGTGAAAATCGAAGAAGTTATGGCAAACCCTAAAAATAGACAAATGTGAGATTTCGGGTGTTGGGAAGTGGAATGTGGGATAGGGTCCTCAGGAATGAAATATGCAGAATGGGATTGCAGGGGTGTCAGAGAAGTTTCAAAGGAAATGAAGTTAAAACAAGGGAGATATGGCGGAAAAACAGGATTTTTTTTTTTTTCTCAGAAATGGATCTACAACAGCGCGGAAGGGATCGGCAACAGATGGATCTGAAATGACACCGAATGGATAAAAAACAACTGGATCTGGAATGACTTTCAGAATAGATCTGGAACGTCTTTCAGAATGGATCTGAAATAGCACAGAAGTGATCATCAATAGGTTAGCTGAAAATAGATATGGACCCTAGGTATGTTAGGCTTCCTAATAATTCAGGTGTTTCACTTGGCCACCAATGCTATCTGACGGCTTGCGTATTGGAGCAGTACCCCTCACTCCACAGCTCAGGTAAAACTGATAACCGCTTTTCCACAAACCATATCTCTTGGTTTACCTCACGGGTAGGAACTAGTCAATTAGGTAGGGGTCGTTACCCTTTTTGCTGGTAGGTCCTCTCAATGGGCTAGCTACTTTGGGGTTCCTGTGGTACTCCTCACAATGATTTTTAGGGATTATGCCCAAGTACTTCCCATAGTTAAGCGGATAGGGATTATTCCTAGATCCGAACTTGCAACAGATGCGAAAAAAAAAAAATTGGCAGAAATTCCACCCAACGAGCCCAAGAAAGTGCTCTGATACCAGATGTGATGAACCTACAATGATTAATTAATGCAAATAGACGAGATATCAGAAATAACAGAACTCAGAATCACTTTTATATTGATCGCAAGCCACTTCGAGGGGGCAACCTCCTTTGAGCAAGCTCAATACAATTAACTTAACAATGTCTTCATAGACCTCAACACACACTTATATACTAAGTCTAGGTGCCAATACTATGAGTCAAAACCATGGGCCAATACAAACTATGGATCAACAAAACTATGGGTGACTTACAAAGCATATGCGCCAACAACAATAACACAAACTATGGATCAACAAATACTATGGGATGACTTACAAAGCATATGCATCCAACAACAATATACTAACAAAGTAAAGAAATGGGTTCCTAATAGACCCTTCTTGTGCTTAGTATTTCTGCACTCTTCACCATTCAAGATATACATGAATTGACAACCTATACTTCGTAGGTTGAATATTTGCACAATTCCCTCATAAATGAAGGGGCGATCGACCCTTCTTCTGCCCACTATTATTTTCATACTATTTCTAGACTTCTAGAAGCTTGATGGAGATTGACAGTTACAGGAGCTTGATGGGCGGAAGGACAGATCTACGGATGACAGGTACTTCGGTTATTTGAGATGCGCGGGGAAATCATACTTTTCAGATTTTTGAAGTTTCGGTAGGGATCACATGTTTCAATGGTGCAGATCTGGCGGGGAAAGGCATCAATGGCGGAGGTTGAGTTCGCAGATTGAACATGCACAAAGTATCGGCATGTTCCAAATTCGAGAACCTCAGTAAAGGCCGCACTTTTGGATGGTCAGGATGCAGACAGGGGCCAGATCGACAGTTGATAATAACTACGCATATCTAAGGTGCGAGGAAGGTGACGTTTGAGATATTGAAGACTTCGGAAGGTCATGGGGCTAAGCATGGAAGGAGATCAATGGTACCAAATTGATCATGCAAGATGGACGGCTCAGAGAAATTCTTTTATCACTAGAGGTCAAGAATGATAGGAAAGGATAGAAAATTTGGAAATGGGATATTCCCTTAAACTTAAAATGTTTTTTCTTGTTCACCCTCAATGGAAGACTAAAGACCTGATGGAGCAGTATCAAATGGAAGATGTGCAGCAGGAGGCATATTAATGCTAAATTCTGATCACCATTTCGAATGTATGCTAAACTATGGATCAAGCACAAACATGAAAGTTGAACTTCTTGGCCTATGGTGTATGCTGAAAGTTGCCAATATTTTTTGTTTAAATGATTTGAAAGTATTCAGTGATTCAAGGGTAACAATTAAATGGGCTCAAGCAGACTACAAGCTTAAAATCCTCAAACTTGAGCATTGGTGTCAAATGATCTACTCAGAAATCTAGTTTTTCAAAACCATCTCCTTTGAGCATATATATAGTCAACACAACAATGATGCAGATAAGCTTTTAAAAGATGTAATAAAAAAAGAAGTTGGTTATTTGTTTTGGGAGGAAATTATTGATCACTTATGTTTTGATAAGGGATTAGTAAAGTTATTTGACTAAGCCATATTTTGGATTGCTTTTTTACCTTAGTAGAAGGGATAAGTTTCTAAATAGCTCAAAGTTTTTTATTTTTCTGGCAGAAGGATGAAATTCTTAGATTGTTTTTGAGAAAATATTGTAATTTTCCAGGAAGTCTTTTTGACAATATCTCATTTACTTCGGCTCTCTAGTGAGTCAAGGAACCTCATGGAACATCATGTACTATTTGATTCAGTTTTGAATAACAATAATATGATTTTTTTCTTTTGAAAAAAAATGGATTATAATGTTTATGTATTTAATTATGCTTGATATGTTCAATCTTTGGAATGAATGTGTAAATAAATGTAAGCCATGAATATGCTATGTTAAGCCTGTTAGCAGTGGCGTCCCCTCATTGACACTACATTTAGATGACCAAATCCCAACATTGAATTTGGAAAGAAGTAAATCCAAAAATTGAATGGCATCTGTTCGTGACTCATATGAATTTTTTCTATGTTTAAATTCAAATTCACCATCAGTAATCTCTTCCTGCTTTTTTACTCTTTCCCCTCCAACAATATTTTTTTTATTTCCTTTTTTTTTTATCTTTTGGAGTCATTTTCTGTGACTTTCTTGCGAAATAGAAAACCTTCCATTTCTAATATCATTAACATTTTTGTATGGGGAGCTACACAGAAATATTGCTTGTCATTATATATACTTTGGAATAAATTTGTTTTATTCCGAAGTAGAAAATATTCTTTGTCTTTTACCTGTCAATGGCAGGCCAACATTGAATGGTGAGTAACATCACTGGAGACACCTCATTTTGACACCAAGGCGCCCTCTCCAGGTTCAATATTGTCCAAGCCTCTTCTTGTGTTGTATTGTCCAAGCTCTCGCCTGGTCCATTATTCTCCAATGTGATTTGCTGGCCAATATCCAGGGACATCTTCGATCTGTGAAAAATCAATTTTTACCTTCTTGTGGTGTTTGGTAGTTCTTTGTGGATTCTCTCTCACATCCACTTTCATCATTGGATAGTATAATTTGATGGTAGGATACCTAGGTATGCTTTTTATTTGAAGCTGTACTAGAATAGGAATTTAAAGAAGTTATTGAACATAACCGAGAAAAGTAAAATAAAATCAAAGACATCTGAAAATGTTAATAAAAATACCTTGTTTTAGAAAAGTAAAATAAAATCAAAGACTGTCATCTAAAAATGTTAATAGAAATACCTTGTTTTATACCCAATTTATGATAGAAATTGTTCATGAATAGCTCTTGTTGTACTATCTCCACAATAGAAATAAGGCTGCATGGCAGCACATACCCGTCGAGGTTGGTAGGTTAGAAGAGTTGTTTGGTTGAGCCTGTTGATGAGTAAAGGGGTATCCTGGATTGCTCCTTGGACTATATTCTTGATTTTTATCTTACTCAATGCTTAAGAGTAAAGTAGAAAAGGAAATTGTTGTTGTCGTAACAACAACGGACTTTATAATCTAGGTTGAATCAATTGGAACAGGAACAACAACCAAAAGCACCTTTGCTACGAGGGCTATGCTACTTGGTCTTTCACTGGTGAAAGGGATGTTGTGGACTATGGTACTCAAACAACAACTAGCTCTATAATTGGTACATAAGAAACTAAATATAATATTTGTGGTTTTGTATCTCGATCTCGATATGCTTTTATTTATGATTCTACCTTTTCCCTTAATAGAACTGCGCTCACTTTGTAATTGGTCCATAAGCAACTGAATATAATATTGGTGGTTTTGTATCTCGATCTCGATATGCTTTTACTTATGATGCTACATTTTCCCTTAATAGAATCGTGGTCAATTTGTTAGAGCTAAATATCGAACTAAAACCTACACCTTTTCCTTTATTGCTACAGAATTTGCTCGATTTTGTGGGGTGGTGGTTGACACCTGTTCTAATAGGCACAATATTGTAAATAGAACTTGCCCAAAGCCCAAATCTAGTAACACACGACTATATTGACTAGATTATTCTTGGTACTAACACAATTGGCATGCATGCATATAAGATAGATGATCAAGGCAATAATACAAGGCCTTCCACTCTTGCCCAAGTTTGCTAGTCCAGATGTCAATCCATTTGCATGTGGTCAGGATGTAGAGAGTGTTGATGTATATGTAACTTCGGAATGTATTTCATCTATGTATTTTATATATATTTATTGTACCCTTAATAGAGATGTGTTATTCCTCTATAAGGAAGTGTCGTCATGTGGATTGAAAAGTGTTGCAAGTGTGTGTACTTGCCAATGGGTTATTAGACCACCATGTGTGGGGTCTGCCCTAAAATAAATATTATATAGTGGATGTACCTAGCTAGACAAGTCGGCCCCATAAGGTCACTGGGAAAACAAATTAGTATAAATAGAGATTAGGTGATCTCTATTTAGATCACTCGAAAAAGTATCTCACTCTCACTCAGAAAGTGGAGAACTAGTGAGGAGGAGGATCATCTGCTACTAGGAGACTATCTTAGTGTATTTTGGTTGTACTTTGGTTGATCCATTGCTCTCTCTATATATAAGGAAGTTGTGGGGTTTTTCACCTTAGGGTTTTCCCCACGGAAACTCTGTGTCTCTTGTCTCTCATGCTTTTGATTCTTGTGATGCTTGTCATGCTTATTGTGATTGTCATGAATTGATATGCTGTATATGTTATTCACTCAGTAAAGATCCTAGAGTATTGTGAATTAATGCTCAAAATTTAACATGGTATCAGAGCTAACCTGAGAAGAAGACATTTTGCAGTGACGAAAACTTGAGTTTCTTGTTTATTGGGTTTCTCTCCACATATTTTGAAAAATAAGTATAGTATATTGACTCTACTCATCAAGGTGCATCTATCTGTTTAATTAGAATTCAATTCCGAGCATTTTCAGATTTGGCCCTAAAACTTAGGGTTTCCACAAAAATAGGAATTTATGAAATCTGAAGACATAGCTGGAAGCTCCTTGCAAAAATCGAAGTTTAGAGCTTTGGATCAATATTTTTGGCTGGGTAGATGTTCGAGAAACTCAAACCCTAATTCAGGGCTCTCCCTAGTGAACCCGGAAGGACAAAAATACAAATTTGAAGGGTAAAACTTTGCTGATCTCAATTTCTGAATGCACTAGGATGATCAGCTCATCAAGGCGCATCTTTCTATCCTCTCAGAAATTTGAAATTCACATTTTGAACTTTTAGGGTTTTTTCGACAAACCCTAATCCAGACCAGATCCAGTTTTCAGCATTTCAAGTGGTAAGACCTAAATCTTTTCTATTTCCATTTGAATTACTCTTTAATATGTCTCACCACACCAAGCTTGAGGATAAGCTTGAAGGGGCTGATAACTTCCAAGCTTGGAAGTATAGGATTGGGTTAATCCTGGAAGAGAATGAGTTGGACTCATATATAAAAGAAGACATCCCTATCCCAGAGGATGAAGAGGCTAAGGTATTACATAAGAAGAACTTGGTCAAGGCAAAGAGAATCATTGCTGATTCTATCAAAGATCATCTCATACCCCATGTGTCTTCTCTAAAGACACCTAAGGAGATGTTTGACTCTTTGACCAAGCTATTTGAAGGGAAGAACATAAATCAGAAGATGACCCTAAGGAACCAATTGAAAGGAGTAATGTTTCAGAATGGAGAAACCATTCAATATTATTTTTCTAGGGTCTCCCAGATTAAGGAAAAACTGGAAGCAGTAGATGAAATGGTGGATAATGGTGAAGTTGTCATGACCACTCTGAATGGCCTACCTAGGTCACGGGACTCCTTCATTCAAGGAATCTGTGCAAGAAAGAAGTTGGTATCCTTCAACAGATTGCGGGAAGAATGCTCTCAAGAAGAAGCTAGACTTGCAGCTCGTGAAGAAAATATGGGAGGTAAAGATCAAGCTCTTGCAGCTCACACCAAAAGAAGCAAGCCCAAGAAGGAGCACTCTCGCCACAAGAGATCC
Source organism: Larix kaempferi (assembly GCA_027924585.1). Lineage (NCBI taxonomy): Eukaryota > Viridiplantae > Streptophyta > Pinopsida > Pinales > Pinaceae > Larix > Larix kaempferi. The sequence continues at coordinate 3,352,789 of BSBM01001261.1, forward strand.
TATCAAAAGAATAAGAAGGATCTAAGATGCTTCACATGCAATGAGAAGGGTCACTTTGCTTCAGATTGTCCCAAGAACAAAAGGGATAATAACGACAACTCTAGTAAGAAGAAGAAGGGCAGCAAAAGAAGGTTTCATGCTCATGCTACCGAAGATGATGAACCCCCAAAGAAGAAGGCTAGGGAAGAAAGTGATAGTGATGATGACTCATCAAGTGAAGAAGAGTATGTTCTGATCTCTGCTCTCACAGGTACTATCTCCCATGGTTGTAATGATTGGTTAATTGACAGTGGGGCTTCCAAACACATGACTGGGTTTAAGGAATCTTTTGTGAACCTATCTGAACATGAATCACCCCTTAAGGTGAAACTTGGGGATGATTATCAATACCCAATCAAAGGAAGTGGTGAAGCCTCGTACAACCTAGATTCTGGAAAATCTTTGAAGATGAAAGAATTCCTCTATGTACCTAGGATCAAGAAGAACTTACTCTCCATCTCTGCATTGGATGCAAAAGGTATGAGGGTTGCATTTGTGGATGGACAAGTCCTAATGTGGCCAAAGGGAAAGACCACAGATGATGCAGTAGTGATTGGAGAGCAAGAGGGAGGTTTGTCGAAATTGAAGGGACAACCTAAACATGCCATGGTACATGAATCCATGGATCCAAGTGAACTTTGGCATAGAAGACTTGCTCATATGCACTATAGGGCACTTCTAATTGCAAGCAAGGCTATAGAGGGTCTTCCTGAAATCAAGATCAAACACGAAGGTGTTTGCAAAGGATGTGCAAAAGGTAAGAACATTAAGAAGGCTTTCCCAAGCAGTGAAAGCAAGGCAAAGGATATCCTGGAAATCATCCACTCAGATGTATGTGGTCCTATGTCATCCAGTTCTCTTAGTGGGTATGTTTACTACGTCTCATTTATTGATGACTTCTCCAGGAAGACTTGGGTATACTTATTGAAGAACAAAGATGAGGTGTTTGATAAGTTCAAGGAATTCAAAACCTTGATGGAGAATCAAACTGACAAGAAGATCAAAACATTCAGATCCAACAATGGTGGAGAATTCACCTCAGGTGACTTCAAGAAGCTTTGTAGTGATTCAGGGATTAAGAGGGAGTTGACTGCTCCTTATAATCCTCAACAAAATGGAGTTGCAGAAAGGAAGAACAGAACTATCATGGAAGCAACAAGGGAAATGCTGCATGACCAGGATCTACCTATGCATCTATGGGCAAAAGTAGCTAGAACAGTTGTATATGTGCAGAACAAAACACCCCACAAGATATTGGACAACAAGACACCAGAAGAGGTCTTTTCTGGTAAGAAACCTGAAGTCAGCCATCTCAGAATATTTGGTTATCCAGTATACATTCATGTCCCAAAGGAAAAGAGGACTAAACTAGATCCTTCAGGAAAGAAGGGTATCTTTGTGGGTTACATTGGAAGCTTGAAGGCTTACAGAATATAATTTCCAAGGTTCAAGAAGATTGATGTCAGTAGGATGTAACATTTGATGAAAACTCAGCATTCATCAAATCAAGGAAGGCGCCTATCGAAGTTTATGAAGAACCTAAGGAAATAATATTTCAAGACACTACCATGACTGAAGCAGTTCCAGAAGTTGTTCGTGAGTTTGAAGATCCACAAGAACCTGTAGATCCACCCCATGAGGATAACCCTCACAAGAGGAAACCTGCATGGGATAGAGAGCTCATTCAAGATGCAAAAAGATTTGGCATTCCAGAAGAAGAACACAAAGCAAAGAAGAGAACCAGATCACATACCAGCTATGTTGCTTTACTCTGTGACATTATGAACAAATAGCCTTCTAGTTATGAAGAAGCAGTGGAAAAGAAAGAATGGAAGGATGCCATGGTTGAGGAATACCAATCAATAATGAAGAATGATGTTTGGGATGTTGTCCCAAGACCTAAAGAGAAGTCTGTTGTGACTTCCAAATGGATCTACCAAAATCAAGCATGCTGCAGATGGCAGTGTAGAGAAATACAAGGCAAGATTCGTAGCTCGTGGCTTCTCTCAGAAGCAGGGAATAGATTATGAATAAACTTTTGCACCTGTAGCCAGGTATACTTCCATCAGAACAGTACTTGCCGTGGCTGCAGCAATGAAATGGAAAATACACCAGATGGATGTCAAGACTGCTTTCTTGAATGGTATAGTTGAAGAGGAAGTATATGTGGAGCAGCCACTCGGTTTTGAATACATGACAAGGAGTCATATGTGTGCAGATTGAAGAAAGCCTTGTATGGCTTGAAACAAGCTCCCAGAACCTGGTATGGCAGGATGGACAGTTTCCTATCTAGTTTGGGATTTACCAAGAGTAAAGCAAATTCCCACCTCTACTACAAGGTTGAGGAAGGAAATCCTGTGATTCTACTCTTGTATATGGATGACCTATTTCTAACAGGAGATGACAGATTGATTGCAGATACAAAGAGGAAGCTTGTTGTTGAATTCGATATGAAAGATTTGGGAATGATGCATTATTTCCTAGGTATGGAGGTGTGGTAGAGTGCAAGTGGGATCTTCCTTGGTCAAGGGAATTACACAGTAGATATCCTACAGAGATTCAGGATGATGGATTGCAAGGCCATGGCCACACCTATGGCATCGGATCTTAAGCTTCTATGAGCCGGTTGATGTCTCTATGTATCGTCAGATGATTGGGTCCTTGATGTACCTGACAAACACGAGACCAGATATTTGCTTTGTGGTGAATACATTGAGTTAGTTCCTGACAGATCCGAGGAGTGTTCATCTGGTTGCTCTAAAGCATGTTCTGAGGTACCTGAAGGGTACAGTGGATTATGGGCTCAAGTATGAAGCAAATCAAAAGTTTAACCTGCAGGGTTATGTTGATTCAGATTGGGCTGGCAGTGCTACAGATAGGAAGAGCACATATGGGTGTTGCTTCAGTATGGGATCAGGTGTGATCTCTTGGTTTAGCAGGAAGCAGTCCTGCATAGCACTGAGTACAGCTGAGGCAGAGTATGTTGCAGCCTGTTCAGCTAGTTGTGAGGCAGTATATCTACGAAAGATACTGTCTGAGTTATTTGATCTCCCGTTGGATGCTACTGGTATCTTCTGTGATAACCAGAGTTGTGTTAAGCTATCCAAGAATCCAGTGTTTCATGACAAGTCGAAACACATAGAGATCAAATATCACTATATCAGGGATATGGTGCAGAGAGGAGCTGTGAAGCTCCTGTATGTTGCGACGGATGAGCAGATTGCATATGTGATGACGAAGCCACTAGCCAGGCTGAAGTTCGAGTACTTCAGAGAGAGGCTTGGCGTTCTTCATATTGAGGACACTTCGAGGAAGAAGTGATGGACACATTTGCTAAAGCCATTCCAAGCATGTTGGAAGGAGGATCCTTCACATAGCTGTGGATGTAAGTGCTGGATGATGAGCATCAGGATGATGTTCTGGTTTCTGCTTGGATATGATCAGTTGGATGATTTTTATATATGTATGTACGCATCATGTTGGATGCTGGATATGATTAGTTGGATCATTTTTATGTATGTATGTATGCATCATGTTGGATGCTGGATATGATCAACTGGATCATTTATATGTATTTACGCATCATGTTGGATGCTAGATATGATCGGTTGGATCATGTCTATGTATTTTTGTATATGCATCATGTTGGATGCTTGGACCATGTATTTGTATATGTATCAGGTGGATACATGGAATGATCAGATGGATCATGTATGGTGATATGTAACTTGTATTTGTATTTGTATCAGGTGGATACATTGTATGATCAGGTGGATCATGTATGATGATATGTATCAGGTAGATACTTGGTATTCATCAGGTAGATGCATTGTATGATCAGGATGATCATGGATGACGAGCTTCAGGATGTTGCTCCAGATGACATGCAGCAGGATGTTGTAGTGATGATGATCAGGATGATCATGCGTACATCAAGATGATGTATGGTGAGTATCAGGTTGATACTCTATGGCCGTGGATCAGGTTGTGTAGATGAGCATATAATTTGGCCCTAGGAGATTTGCAGATAGTCTTTCGAGGTTTTTCCTATGGCATGTAATTCGTGCCCTGGGATATCTGGCAAATGCTCTTTCGAGGTTTTGCTCTGGGAGGACATATAATTTGTCCCTGGGAGATCTATAGATAGTCTTTCGAGGTTTTTCCTATGGCATGTAATTCATGCCCTGGTATATCTAGCAGATGCTCTTTCAAGGTTTTGTCGTATGGAATATAATTTGTCCCTGGGAGATCTGATAGGTTGGGCTGTGTGCCTGTAATCAGTCCTGGGATGCTCTTGTGAGGTTTTGCCATGACCACATGTAATTCGTTCCCTGGGAGATCCTATAGGTAGAGCTGTGTGCTCGTAACAACCTGGGATGCTCTTGCGAGGTTTTGTGGTGACCACATATAATATGTCCCTAGGAGATCCTATAGGTAGAGCTATGTGCTCGTAACAGCCTGGGATGCTCTTGCGAGGTTTTGTGGTGAGGTCACATATAATATGGCCCTGGGAGATCTGAAGATAGTCTTTCGAGGTTTTTCCTATGGCATGTAATTCGTGCCCTGGGATATCTGGCAGATGCTCTTTCGAGGTTTTGTGACGCACGTAATAAGTCTTGAGGATTCCACAGTATGGCCAGTGATGATGAAGACCTGCAGGTGGTGGGCCTACATCTAGTATGAAAAAGGACTGGCTCTGTAGAACTTCCTATGACGAGTAGAGTCAGAGATTGGTTGAGATAGCAGCAGCAGTGACGATGATGATGACAATGATCCCGAGAAGAAGACTTGTCTAGAAGATCTGTGTCAAGAAATACCTTCCTAGTTAAGAGGGATTGTTGATGTATATGTAACTTCAGAATGTATTTCATCTATGTATTTTATATATATTTATTGTACCCTTAATAGAGATGTGTTATTCCTCTATAAGGAAGTGTCGTCATGTGGATTGACAAGTGTCGCAAGTGTGTGTACTTGCCGATGGGTTATTAGACCACCATGTGTGGGGTCGGCCCTGAAATATATATTATAATGTGGATGTACCTAGCTAGACAAGTCGGCCCCATAAGGTCACTGGGAAAACAAATTAGTATAAATAGAGATCAGGTGATCTCTATTTAGATCACTCAAAAAAGTATCTCACTCTCACTCAGAAAGTGGCGCACTAGTGAGGAGGAGGATCATCTGCTACTAGGAGACTATCTCAGTGTATTTTGGTTGTACTTTGGTTGGGCCATTGCTCTCTCTATCTCTGAGGAAGTTGTGGGGTTTTTCACCTTAGGGTTTTCCCCACAGAAACTCTGTGTCTCTTGTCTCTCATGCTTTTGATTCTTGTGATGCTTGTCATGCTTATTGTGATTGTCATGCATTGATATACTGTATATGTTATTCTCTCAATAAAGATCCTAGAGTATTGTGAATTAATGCTCAAAATTTAACAGAGAGATGGTAAGTACAAGAGGAAGAAACCACCTACAAGACATGTAGTTATGTCTGCATCACTCTTCTTCCTAGCTGCATCCAGCCTATACACTATGGCTCCATATTTCATTGTTTAGGGTTCAACCAACAATCCATTGAAAATATTTCATTGTTCCAGTCAAATCCATTGAAAACGGTCCATTGTTCCAATGAGACCGACTCCTACTCATCTGGATGCTCATGCAATGTGATTCATAAGCAAAGTTTCCCATACATTGTAAGCATAAGAAAGTGCAAAGGGCATCTTTAGGGTACGCCATGGAGTGCAACATTTTCATTGAAGGTACGGATTCGCACACTGTCTATCAAGTTACAACTTCAACAAAACACTAGATTAAAAATCAATATGAGTAGCATCCAAAATTGATTTTATTTGGTTGGTCCGGGGTTGGTGGTTAAAAGTTGAGAGCATATGGCATTGCTCTTGCACCTAGGAACCTCTACACACAGCATCGGCCCAAGGTTAATTAATTTTATTATTTTCCATCATCAGGAAATCTGTAATTGTAGCCTACGCAGCCATATTTCTATATGTATCATATTTACTTTATATGGTACACGCTTATAATTTTTCGTGAGAATGGGGTGGTCTTGGAATCCTGATCATCCACCTTTGATGTATATTGCAAGCTAATATGGATGTAAAAATACAATGTTGCTGAGTTCAGGACTTAATAATTGGTTCCAACATCCTCATAACCGCCTCAGATCTGCTGCAAAGAAAACATCTTGAAAGGGCCCAGTGCTTCAATCTCCTCTGCATTGCTGCTGCTGGACCTCAACAAAGGCATGTTGGTGGTCAAGGACCCAGACTTAGAAAAAAAATTGATAAAATTTGCATAAATGTTAGGCCACCAGTAACTGTATCATGGCTAACACTCATTTTCCCTATCCATTTCTCCACCAAGACAATTCTACCCAACATGTAAGCCAAGAAAGGTTTTCTAAATTCATATAAAAATAGATTTTCTGTAATGATATGGCAATGAGTTTAAAGTTTTTGTAATCTTATAGAAATTGCTTTTCTGTAACTATGTACATCTTATTAGTGTAGTTTATTGGAATTTTGATTGAATTGGTTGATTAACTTTATAACTTCTTACGATATAAGCGTAGCTACCCGCCCTAGACTCCGAGAAAGGCATTCCAAAAATAGGCAAAATATTCCCAAAATAGGTGAGATAGACAAACCCCATTATCTCTCTCAATGTGATTTGGAATCAACATGAATGCTAAGGTCTCGACCTCTACTTTAAAATTCAATTTTTTTAGCTTACCTTACTTTTATGTAACATGATGGTTTTACTTTGTCATTTGCAACATATAGCTGTTTATTTGTCTAGTAGCCTTTGATCCAGCAGATCTAGTTCTAGCAGATTGTGCAGTTGATTCAGAATTTGGCCTTCTATAAAATGATATATAGCCACCAAAACCTCCATTTCAAGTATTAGGAAGTTGATTGAATTTTTCAATTCAGAATGCCTTAATGCATAAGTATTTGATAGCTTGGTAATTTTTATGTCAAGAGTGTCCCATCCTGAATTCTACTTGAATTTGATTGAGTCTCAACATTGATGTAATAATTTTGATAATTATGTTTATATTATTAATTCACAGTTCAAATTCTAACTCATGTGTATAGGAAAAAGACTAGATTAGTTTTGTATAATAGTAAAATGAAGAAACTGCATTATATTCTCTATAGTAACATAGATGCAATCAAATGGTCCCTTTCAATGCATAAATATGCAAAGCTCATGATAATGCAAGAAATATGCAGAGTTCACGATGATGCCATAAATGCACTTCTGGTTTCATCGGAGCGAGCTCGATCTCTATACATGTCCTCTACTGATTCCAAGATAAAATTTATGGACTGGCTGCAGTACTTGGGGTTCAGTATTGGGTGGATGGAAAATGTCAAAATATTTAGCATAATATTAAGCTACTCCCAAGGTAAATGAAGATGAAGACCAGGTTAGATTCAGCGCAAGCTCAAGATAACTGATGAGTCCAAGTTACAAGTATCTGATAGCCGTTTTCCCCACAATAAAGCACAAGAAAGGGTGAATAAATACACTTGTTTTGTGGGAGAAATGATTTACCTTGATTATTTAATGAAGTTGTTTTAAATATTATTCTTGTATGTTTGAAAGCGTGTTCAATAAACTAATTATATGAAAATCGAGTATGATTGAGCAGGTCCAGGTACACTAAGGGACAAACATGCAAATCAAGCGAAGGACTGAAATATCATACAAAGCTCAGCGCCTTTTTCCCTGATTTCTAGAAAGAACTCATGTTCAAATAGAATCGACAATTAGACATATAGTTAGGCTAAGCATTAGAGGCATATATATATGGGCCTCTCGGCTAGCGAGAGGGTCCTGTTGCCATTTTTTAGAACCATCGTTTTATGTTTTCATACTGTTGAGACAATTTGTGTTATAGACCTTTATCAAACCATGAAGTTACTATTTTGAATAAAGATTGGATGTTGCTTTCAATTCAACGTCTCTAATTTTTCTCCACTCCTGAGTACGGGTTGGAGAGGGCCCCTCCAACACGTAAGTTAGGAGATTTTACTGTTCAGGTATTTTTCATTATGTGCTTTGTATTGACTTAATCTATATCACATGTGAAAGTATTTTTGATGGCATTCAAATAGCACGATTTGATTTCTGTAGTAAAGTGACCATTCTGATTCCGTAGTAGGTTATAGCACATTCTGTAGTTCGGTAACGTTGTTTCTGTAGTCCTGTAGAGGCATTCTTCCAAGACATATTTCGACACTTATTTTCCCATGTGTTTGCATTATTTATGAAACAGTGATCCAGACCTTGAAGCTCATGCACTTTTCCATTATTATAGTTGCTTATGAAGTTTGATTACTTTTAGCACTTTGGTTAATTGATGGTTAATTCGTAGCATTGGATAATTGCATTCTGAATTTAGTTTTTGGCATTTGAATATTTCAGATCAGATTTCCAGTTTTTGTATTTGAATTATAGTATTTACTTCTTAAATTAGAAATCCAGCTTTCGGTATTTTAGAATAGATCTGCCAAGTTTTCAGCATTTGAATTCATAGTATAGATTTACTGTTTTCTACAAGATTAATTCTTAAAGTATATTTACTGTTTTCAGCATTTAATTTTTTAAACATAGATTTACTGTCTTCAACATTTAAACTTTTTATCATAGGTATTTCTCGTCCATAAATTAGGAAAACCCTTAAAACATTGATACTGACACCCAACCATGATAAAGACTATCCTCTAATAGCACATATAGTGCCAGCACCTCTGAAGTTTGTACATCCCTCGGGTTTATAGTTAAAGTAGGCTCTTGGTCTAGCTGCCCTCATTAGGCATCCATTCTAAGAGATCACCACTTTTTGGAGCCGTTGCCGGGGAGGTGCTAAATATTTTAGGAGACATCTTCAAAAGAAAAACAAAAAGGAAAAAACAACATATAAAAACATGAAAAAGAAAACATAAATATTTTACCAATGAATGTCTCATCGACAAAGGGATAGGTTCGGATGCTTTCTGCCTAGGCATCCTATGAATAACAATGGTAACAAAAGTTCTGACCACTCTCAATTTGAATTCCTAAACTCTGAAAATGAAACTGATTCTACATACGATCCAAACAAAGACAACTTCTCTGCTAGTTCCATCTCAAACACCACCATGGAAGATGAAGAAGAGGAACCTAGAGAGCTATTCACCTTTCCCATTAGCATACCTCTTGGAGATGCCAGGATGAAGAATATCAACCCTAACAATCTTCCAAACTTCCATGGGTTGACTTTAGAAGATCCTGACACATTCGTGTTTGAGTTTGAGGTAGTTTGTAGATCCTTTGATTACACTATGGATGCACAAAAGTTGAGGATTTTTCCCTCCACACTGAAATATTTATCACTTAGGTGGTTCATGAGTTTAGAAAGAAATAGTATTTTCAGCTGGGACCAAATGAAACAAACATTCCTACAAAAATATAAGGACTACTGCAAAGTAAAGGATACAAGGGATGAAATATTTATGATGCAGGAGGGAGACCGTGAATCCTTAGAAGACTATGCCCAACGTTTTCAGCTTAGCTACAAACTAGCTTATAACCATTGCACCACAGACCTTGAATCGCTAAAACTTGTACTTCTTAGAGGGATCAAAGAATAGAATTTTGAGATCTTAAACCTCTTGGGATATGGAGAAATATTCCCAAAAACTTATGACCAGATACTACAAATCTTCACAAACCATTCTAGGTCTAGGAAAAGAAAAAATGGGACAAGAGATACACATCTATCCATATGATCATCAGCATCATCTGCAAGACCAAACTTTACAAAATTTGATCTAGGGAACCTCCTTGATGACATGGAAAATGACATCCTACAATCCTTGGCCATGCAACTTGATGCACTTCAAATAAAGAAGAAGCAGGATGAAATTAACCAAGCATTGGTATTATTCTGTCCTTGTTGTAGAAAGAAACATGAGAAGGGGCAGTGCACATTAAACACCATAGAAATATGTGGTCTCTGCACTGATGATCACTCCACTGATAAATGTCCCCTCTTACCCTTATGTAAGGCTGCTATTCAAGATCCCGCAAATGAAGGAGCAATAGAACAACTATGTTTTATAAATCAAAGGAGGAGTAATTTTGTCAGACCATACCAACCTAGAAATCAAGCCTACTATAATCAAGGCCATCAAAATTGGGACTCTGCACCAAATCCATGGCAAGCACATCCAAATCCAAACCAATGGTAGCAAAATCAGCAGACTTATCAGCAATATAAGCAAACTTATCAACCAACCTATCAACAACCTTATTTCCCACCATCTTACCCTCCATACGCCCCACATTTTCCTCCATCAACCATGAATGATGCAAATCAATACCCCCATCCATCAAATTGGAGATCCCCATTACAACAACCACTTATTATGTTGCCCCCACAGACTCAACCACCCCCCAGACCCCCACCAATTCCATCCCAACCCATCCCAAACCCTAATAATAGCAAACCTGCACAACATCAACAAACTTATAACGCTGAAATCACATACTTCCCTCCCTATGTAGTAGACACCATGGAAATAAACGAAATAAACCTCAGGTCTGGGAAAACGTTGTAAAATACACCCCCACAGAATATCCAAGAACCTAAGGCTCAAGAACAAACAACACAACCCCATATTCAGCATCCGGATGAACCAAACCCTCAGGAGGAAGAAACTCAACCACTCACACAAAACAGAAACCCTCCATTTCCAGAGAAACTTATACGAAGTACAAAAGAGGAAGAAGAAAAAAGAAATTTTAAACTAATTGAAGCACTTAAACATCCAAATTCCGATTGTGTAAGCCATAAGGGATGTGCCCATCTGTAACAAATTGATTAGAGAAAGTTGTCTGAAGAAACCTGGGAGGAGGAAGCGTGACTCGCCAACCATAGATGTAGTGGGACAATTAGCTGATTTAATGCTGGGTATTATTATTAACCCTAAATATCTTGATCCTGGCAGTCCTGTAGTAAACATCACCATCAATAACAGACAAATAAATATAATCTTAATTGATTTGGGAGATACTATCAATGCGATGACTAAGGAAACCATGATATACCTAGGACTCTAATCAATGGTCAGACCAACAACTACAGTACTCCATCTAGCTGACAAATCCACTGTGAAACCCGAAGGGATGCTCGAAAACATTATTATCAATATTGAATCCTGGGAATACCCAACTGATTTCATAGTCATCGAAGTAAAAAGTAAACTTAGTGGTTATCCAATCATACTAGGCAGACATTGGTTGGAAACTACAAATGCTTACATAGGTTGCAGATCAGGAAACATGTCTGTCACTAGTGGACATGCCAGGAAGAAAATCACGATTTACCCACCAACAAGGAAATCTTTAGACTTATAATATCAAAATTGGATTGATGATTATAACGACACACCAAATCAAAACCTACGACCTGTGCTAACAATTGATGTTGCACTATCATTAAAATCAATAGATGAAGATGGTCATATAGATAGGTTCATGCATATTCTAACAATGATGTTCTTGAAAGATTTTTTGACACAGACCAGCAACAAGAAGGCAAAATTTCAAACCAGAACTTAAATAAAATGTGGGCAGAAGTGCTATATCTGGAAGAACAAACAGAAAAATCAAAGACAGTGTAAATTATGTCTGGAAAGATAGTCAACATTAATTCCAATCTCAAGCCAGAGCAAGAAACACATTTAATGAAAGTACTATCAGAACAAAATAAAGCTTTTGCATGGACATATGTAGACATGAAGGGTATACATCCTGATATCTACAAACATTACATTTACATCAAAGAAGGTTCTATTCCTATCAGACAACCAAAAAGGAGGCTGAACCCAACATTAAAGGACATTATCAAAGTGGAACTACAGAAGTTATTAGATGCTAGGTTCATATATCCCATCTCTGACAGCGAATGTGTCTCACCATTGATTATAGTCCCTAAAAAAGGAGGCAAATGGAGAATTTTTGTGGACTACAGAGAGCTAAATAAAGAAACCAAGAAATATCACTTTCCACTCCCATTTATCGATCAATTGCTGGACACATTAGCTGGGAACAAGTATTTCTCATTTTTGGATGGCTTCAGTGGGTACAACCAAATTTTAATACATCCAGCTGATCAAGAAAAGGCAACGTTTACATGCCCCTAGGGTACTTATGCATACAGAGTATTACCCTTTGGGTTATGTAATGCTCCAGCAACATTCCAAAGGACCATACTAAGTATATTCTTTGATTTCATAAATGATCAAATGGAAGTCTTCATGGATGACTTCACACCCTATGGACAAAACTTTGATCAGGCATTGAACCATCTTGAATTAGTATTGAAAAAATGTATTGAGATGAGCTTATGTCTGAGCAATGACAAATGCAGAATGCTAATGGAAGAAGGCATCATTCTAGGGAACCATATATCATAGAGGGGGATAGAGGTTGATCAAGCAAAAGTTTCAGTAATCAGAATGCTGCCACCACCTGTTAAACAAAGGGATGTGAGAAGTTTCCTTGGACAAACAGGGTACTACAGGAGATTTATTGAAAATTATAGTAGGATTGTTGCACCAATGTTTGCCCTTCTCACAAAAGACACAGAGTTCATATGGACAAAACATTGCATGACAACATTTGAAAACCCTAAGAAGAAAACAATTATAGCCCCAACTCCAAGGACTAGACTGGGCACTTCCATTCCACATCCACTCAGATGCATCAGATAAGGAAACCGGGTCTGTCCTTGGATAGGAAAGAGAGAAGAAACCCTATGCAATTTATTATATCAGTAAAAATTTGGCAGGGGTAGAATTAAATTATACTGTCATCGAGAAGGAATTTTTGGCTGTCATACATGCCATTAATAAATTTAGGAACTATATCACTGGCTACCAATTTTTTGTTCATACAGACCATTCAGCCACAAGTTATCTCATGGAAAAACCCAACACAAGTGCTCGAGTCATTAGATGGTTGCTACTCCTCCAAGAGTTTGACATCAGGATTTTAGACAAGCCAGGCAAACACAATGTGGTGGTTGACATTCTATCTAGGCTCACACATGGACAAGACATTGAAGTGATCAATGATATATTTCCGGATGAGCACCTTTTTTCCATATCCATAAGAAGCCCATGGTTTGCTGACATAACAAACTATTTAGTGTCTGGGAAGTTTCCAAAAAATTATAGTTACAAAGAGAAGACTAAAGTAATAAGGAAAAGTGCCACATACACATGGATAGAGGGCATGCTCTTCGAAAAAGGACCAGATCAGATACTCAGAAGATGCATTAGAGAAGATGAAGTGCATGACATAATGCATGCCACACACAATGAACCATGTGGAGGACACTGCGCTGCAAAGAGGACAACCCATAAAATCTTGCAAATAGGGATTATTGGCCAACACTCCACAAGGATGCTTATGAATACGTTTCATGCTGTGATGATTGCCAAAGGATGGGAAAACCAACAAAAAAGGAAGAAATGCCACTCCATCCACAAATCTCCTTGGAGGCATTCGAAAAATGGGGATTTGATTTCGTTGGTCCAATCAACCCACAGTCTAATAAAAAAAGCTACATTTTGGTATGCACTGACTACCTTACAAAGTGGACTGATGTAGCAACACTTGCTGCAACCAATGAAACTAATGTGGAAAAATTATTCACTGAGTAGATCTTTCACAAGTTTGGAGTACCAAGAGAACTAGTTTTTGATCAAGGCCCACAATTTACATCAAATTTAATAGAAGAATTGCTTAAAAGAAACAATCTCAAGCACAGACAGTCCTCCTCCTATCACCCTCAAGAAAATGGTCAACCTGAGGTAACCAACAGAGAATTGGAGAGGATTTTGACAAAGACTGACCAACTCCACAAAAGACATTGGGCTGACAGACTGAGTGAGGCAATTTGGGCCTATAATACCACATGGAATACAACAACAAGATTCACACCTTATGAACTAGTATATGGAAAGAAATTCATGCTGCCAATTGAATTTGAAATAAAGACATTATGAATTGTAGCAGAGTTAAATATGGAACTATCAGAGATACAACAAGAATGCATGCTACAATTGAATCAACTGGATGAGCAACACCAGCAAGCACTTGCCCATATTGAAATCATCCAACAACAAAGGAAGAAGTGGCATGACAAACAACTAAAGGATAAAAAGTTCAAGGAAGGTGACTGGGCACTACTCTATGACTCCAGGTTTCACACATTCAAGGGAAAGCTAACAACCAGATGGCTGGGACCTTACATAATTCAAAAGATCTATGAAAATGGAGTTGTAAGGATCATTACAATTGATGAAGAAGAGTTTCCCATGATAGTAAATGGACATAGGCTCAAACTTTACAAGAAGCCACAGGCAAAGGAGGAGTTTACACAGGTACTCTACTAGCAACAACTGATGCTGATAGAGAGCATGGAAAATCATTGAAATTCAGTTCATAAAAATAAAAAAGAAAAAAAGAAAAGAAAAAATAGAAAAAAAACAAGAGAAAAGATAGAAAAAAAAGAACAAAAATTGCTGAAAAAAAGAAGCAAAATGAAAAAGAGGGATGAGCAAAATGCCAAATACCAAACTACATAAATGATACAATCAGGTAAACACAAGTAAAATTGCTGGGCATCATACATCCCCAAGAAGAACTAGCATGCACACTGCAGAAAAATCGAATCAAGAGAGCCAGTCATATATTCAAGTCAGCAGCAAAGATATCACACTACAGAATTCAATCAAGCGAGCCTACCATTATTTAAAACCTGCTACTATTCAAGCGAGCCTGCCATCAAATACAAGCGAGCGAGCAATTTAATCAAGTGAGCCCGATAATTATCAACCATTACAACAACCAAGCGAGCCAGCCACGTATTCAAGGAAGAAAACAAAGGTATCAACTACTACAAAATTCATTTCCAGCAAACAAGTTATTCAATCACATCTGCAATATCTTCACACGAGCCTACCATCTGTTCAAGAGAGCCAGCCTAGATTACAACAATACAAACAAGAATCAACAACCCAATGCAAAAGCATCATCACAAAATCAAATAAAAAAAATGGCACGAAGTTCAAAAGAAACTAATACAACAAATTCAAACGAACCAAAGGAAAAAGCAACAAGCAAATGTACCTACTGACATGCCAAAATTTACTCTAGATAATTCCAAATCTACTACAAAATCCAGCGCACATAAAAATCAAGCCAGATCATGACCTTAGGTACGCTAAAGCATAACGAGGTAATCTCTAAGCATCTTTGGTTTACTTTTAAGGTCAAATCATGATCCCGCAAAACAATTATTTCTGAAGCTGAGGTCAACCTTTTAAATTAAGTTGGCGGCAAGGTTCAGACTACCTCACGAGATCATGATTAGCCACCTTCATCATGTCAGCAAATGATAGACCCACATGTAGCCACCAAACTTCCAAATAATCGGAGCAGAAGCGCAATGTACAATCATGAAATGAAATGCAGGGCTCGATCAGGAAGCAAGTACAACAAATGTTGATGAGGATAAGTTCGGAAAGGCAATTAAGTAAAGCTGCATAATCATCCAGGAAGCCAATTTTGCACATACTGAACGTCTCAGAACTCTCTAGAAGCAAGGAACTGGAAGTTAGTGTCATCATGTAGCCAACAATCCAGCCCTCGAACTTGTAATCAACCTCGACCCTTTGAGGAAAGATAGCCACGCTCCAAGTGCTGGTTTATTGTTATAGTAAAGGACTTCAGGATGACAAAAGGTTTCAAGAAAAGGGAACCAGAGGAACACAACTCTATTTATCATAACCCACGAAACTTAACAATCATCTGTAGCATGGGCTGGATGCCTTTCATCTTAGGATTGAAAGGATACAATGCAGGTGTGGCTCTGGAGTTTGCAAGAAATTTAAAGCATATCAAGGATGAACAGTTCGTCACCCAAGTGAAGGGGTTACGTATAAGGTTGGATGATGAAGTCGCTTCCAAATTCATTGGTCTACCAATGGGTCTGCATTGGAGCAGGGATGACCAGGAGGAAAACCATGAAGAAAAGGCAGCATTTTTCGAGCGAGGAGAGGTCTACGAAGAAGATAAAAATGGATTCAAAAGACTCTCCATGCCGACACCATGGGATGATATGACTGCAATCATCCAGAAATACATTACATGCACTGGTAGGTTAAGTTATGTCCCTATTTTTCATTTTCGAATTCTAGAGCTGTTGAGGCACAGGGTCCATTTTCCACTGAACAACAACATTAGCATTCCATACTATCTACTCCTATCTCTGGCAGAGATGAGCAAGAAAGTGATTAAAGGAAAAGAGGATGCTTTATCCCACCATGGGATGATCAAATTGATCATTTGTGTGGAATTAAAAGTGCAGATCCCAGATCATTTGTGGGAAGAATTCATGTTGGTATCTGCTGAGGATGTTCAAAGAATGAAGGGTACACCCACAGTTGACATACCCCTACCTCCTGGATCAAAGAGCAAGACTGCCTCTACATCAAGGACTAAGAGAAAAATCGACCTGGACAACGTGGCTGATACCCTAGTGAAGATAAAGCATTCACGAGATGGCTCCCCCAAAATGAACCAAGGGATTTCTACCAGTAATAAAGGGCTGAAGAGACGAAGTAAAAGATTCACACAAGCATCCAGAATCCAAATTACCAAGGAGGAGAAAAGGGAACCCAGTCCCGTAGTTCAAAATTTGTCTGATGAGGATGTTGATCTTTGGGTAGATCAGGAAGATCCCACTACACCAGAAGAGCTAGATGAACAAGAAGAGAAGGATGCACAAAAAGGGCAGGATGAACAAGAAGAGAAGGATGCAGAAGAAGAGCAGGATGAACAAGAAGAATAGGATGCAGAAGAAGAACATAAGGCACAAGAAGAGCAAGACAACTTCAGGGGAACCCTCCTGAGCCCAATGAAAACCCTGGGGTCATCAACCAACTCGGTGAGGCACGGGAAGAACTAGAAAAGCTCAGAAAGGAGTTGGCAACATTGAAAATTGAATCCAGAAGCCAGCCAATGTCTCCCCTGGTTTCACTTGAAAATACACAAATTCTGAAAATGCATCATGCAGGGGAGCTAAAACTGGCTGAGCAGAAAAATTCAGCACTTAAAGAGAAATTAGTTGAGGCACAAAAGGAGTTAGCCAAAAAGGACCAAGAGATTGTTCAATTGAGGGACGTTTTGGCTACTACCACTAAAATATATGATAAACTACTAGATCTCGGGCCACCATCAACAATTTATGTAGTTTATCTACAAGAAAAGTGGGACAAATTCTAGCTCCAAAGGTTAAAACAGGGACTCCCGATGGAGATAAACTCCCCCAAAGAATTTATGGATACATCTCTAAACTCCACGGAGTTGGAGAAGGACCAACTAATTGAATTTTTCTAGCACAATTTTGTAGTTCCTATCTCACCTAACTGGTCTTCAAACCCTTACATGGGCAATTTCTAGTTGAGGGCACTATGTTCATGGATGAATCATGAAATTGAATGAGCTCAGGACTACCACATTTACATTGCAGCAGAATGGAAAACTCCATTAATGGTCAGGGCAGAGGCGACTCACCCTGAAAGAATAATTTACAACCATAGGATCCTCACCCAGGATGAGGAGTTGATCCCCATTCTCGTTGCAAAGCAGTAGGAGGCTGTGGCACACTTTGATGTTACTCTCCAAATCACACACAAAGAGGTTCATGAGTCTATTAATGAAAGATGGCGCAAAGTAGCAAGTGATCTAAAAAGAAGAGAGCTCCACTCCCCTCTCAGACTTGAAGCTGCTCTTTTCAAAGCCAAACTCTATAGGGAATCCTTGATAAGGAATAAGCTCAGATGGATTGGAATGAGGCTGAATCCCCCATTTTTCCTTCCCCCAGTTGATAAGGAACATATTAATGAGGAAGAAGACAGGAGAGCATGGGTCAAGGAGGATCAGATCATGGGATACTATAGGAAGGCAGGGACCCCAGGGTGGTAGCATGTGACATCAGAGAAGTTGTCGATGAGCTGAATATGTCACCCAAGGATGGGTGAATCCTTCAAGTATGGGGGAGAATGATGAGTCCAAGTTACAAGTATCTGATAGCCTTTTTCCCCACAGTAAAGGATAAGAAAGGGTGAAGAAATACACTTGTTTTGTGGGATAAATGATTTAACTTGATTATTTAATGAAGTTGTTTTAAAGATTATTCGTGTATGTTTGAAAGCGTGTTCAATAAACTAATTATATGAAAATCGAGTATGATTGAGCAGGTCCAGGTACACTAAGGGACAAAAACGCAAATCAAGCGAAGGACTGAAAGATCATACAAAGATCAGTGCCTTTTTTCTTGATTTCTAGAGAGAACTCCTATTCAAAAAAAATCAGCAATTAGACATATAGTTAGGTTAAGCATTAGAGGCATATATATACGGGCCTCTTGGCTAGCGAGAGGGTCCTGTTGCCATTTTTGAGAACCATCATTTTATGTTTTCATACTGTTGATACAATTTGTGTTACAGACCTTTATCAAACCATGAAGTTACTATTTTGAATAAAGATTGGATGTTGCTTTCAATTCGGTGTCTATAATTTTTCTCCACTCCTGAGTACGGGTTGGAGAGGGCCCCTCCAACACATAAGTTAGGAGATTTTACTATTCAGGTATTTTTCATTATGTGTTTTTTATTGACTTAATTTATATTGCATGTGAAAGTATTTTTGATGGCATTCAAATAGCACGATTTGATTTCTGTAGTAAAGTGACCATTCTGATTCCATAGTAGGTTATAGTGCATTATGTAGTTCGGTAACACTGTTTCTGTAGTCCTATAGCAGCATTCTGCCAAGACATATTTCGACACTTATTTTCCTATGTGCTTTCATTATTTATGAAACAGTGATCCAGACCTTGAAGCTCATGCACTTTTCCATTATTATAGTTGCTCATGAAGATTGACTACTTTCAACACTTTGGTTAATTGATGGTTAATTCATAGCATTGGATAATTGCATTCTGAATTTAGTTTTTGGCATTTGAATATTTCATATTAGATTTCCAGTTTATGTATTTGAATTACAGTCTTTACTTCTTAAATTAGAAATCCAGCTTTCGGTGTTTTAGAATAGATCTGCCAAGTTTTCAGCATTCGAATTCATAGTATAGATTTACTGTTTTCCACAAGATTAATTCTTAAAGTATATTTATTGTTTTCAGCATTTAATTTCTTAAACATAGATTTACTGACTTCAACATGTAAACTTCTTAGCATAGGTATTTCTCATCCATAAATTAGGCAAACCTTTAAAACATTGATACCGACACCCAACCACGACAAAGACTATCCTCTAAGAGCACATATAGTGCTAGCACCTCTGAAGTTTGTATGTCCCCCATGTTGATAATTAAAGTAGGTTCCTAGTCTAGCTGCCCTCATTAGGCATCCATTCTAAGAGCTCACCACTAACCTTGCTATCAATATTTATATATGTGATTTTCATCTCTTTTAAAATCAACTATGAGTGGCAACTAGAATCATAATTTCATGCAGTATCCAATCATATAGTTGATTAGTCTGACTGCGTTCTGCTTAAACTTGCAGGAAATGAAAAGAATTTAGCTAAAACTCATAGATTGAGATGCGATCCAAAACCAATTGGGAGGTGAGCCACGATCCGAAGCTGGATATGTAGGATTTGGGTGAAGAAACTGAAGCTAAAACTCACATATTGAGATGCGGTCCAAAACCAACTGGGAGGTGAGTCGTGATCCAAAGCTGGAGATGTAGGATTTGGTTGGAGAAACTGAAGCTGTAGATGTAGGATTTGGTTGGAGAAATTGAATCATGACAAATACGGTAGGCGATGGGTGCAATGGTGGTGATGGAATTTACAATGGCGGTGTAGCATTGACAGAGGCGGTAAGTCCAATAAAATTTAATTCTTCTAATCAAGATAGATGAGCCATCTATTTGAATGTATTCAATGTTGGGCTCAGGAACCCACCATCCCGCCTTCGGATTGGAAATAACACATTCAACATTTTATCCAATAGCGTGAAAGTTAAACTTTTCCAAACTTAGGTTAAATTAATTACATATAATCATGCATGTGAAAAGTTTCGTTAAAATGAAAAATAAAATATACAACTAATACACAGTCAACCTAACTAATAACTAGTCAACGCATATCGATCACCATGATACACTGCCTCTCGACAGGTATAATAACTATTCTTTCTGGAGACCTTGTCAACAAACAAAAAATCCTACCTCCTATGTACAACGAAAGAACTGTTCTTTGAGAAGAGACATGTCTGGAAACTATGTGATCCTAGAATTCCTACGTCCTTTCTTTTGCAAACACATGGCTTCTCGCACTATCGTTGTTAACCTTGGGCCGAGGTAAATCAATCATCGGTAGGCCCTCATCCTTCCAATCCATATCAATTTCAGAAGTAGATAAAATATCCTTATCCCTTCCAATGCTCCAACACTATATAATAGAGAATCGTATAAACAAGTCCCTATAGAATTCTCTATAAACTCCATTTGTAGGATTCAGTGTAACATGTTTTTTTGATTTCTTGCTGAAAATTGTGAAAGCTTTAGAAATCATACAAGAGTTTTCCATATCAGCTAAAAAAATACAAGTACATGCCTCTTGATTTGTTTCTAAGTAGTACAAAAATGCAAGCATGTCTTGTTCTGTCCATGGACTATCACAATTACACATATCCACAACAACAAATTCACAGCTGACTGTTGCACCAAAAAATGGAATTGATCTGACTTTGGTGACCAAAGAATCAGGATAACAACATTGACAAGCAAACTGTGAACTATTTTCGACATCGTCAATGGACATCCTCTCTTTATTGATATATAGATTCAATATTTTTTGAGCATCAATTGGTATTTTGGTACCATTATCCACTTCAAATTCGTTCTTTCTCTTTTTACTCAGAGAATTTGCTTGCTTTCCGGAGCATAAATTACTGCACAGTTGTTGGAGATGGTTTGGTGCAATTTTATATATTTCAATGACGTTATGGTCAGTGACATTTTGTGATCGATCAATTTGAACATCATTAACTTTGAAATATTCAACGATTGAATGCCTGGTTGACCTCTCGTCCTTGATTCGTTTGCAATATTGATTTAAAGTTTATGCGCAAACATTTTTATCAACTGATGTGCTCATCCAAACTAATCCGTTGATTAGATTGTCTACCACAGATGTCAATTCATCTTCATCAAGATCATGCAATAGTCTAAAAAAATTAGACCCATAACTCTTTATTTTATTTTGAACAAAATCATCCTGAGTGATGCTCTTCGGAGAGCATGGTAAGGAGCCACTTTTGTAAAGCTCGAATACAAACTGCCATTTGGTCCATAGTTGATCCGATGTCAAAACAAGAGTTAGGTTGTCTTTAAGGCTCTCCCTTGGTTGAACAAGAAAGATATCCATCATTCAGTTTGGAAAGACTGCAAAAATATAAAATTGAATATTCCAGTCAATTTGCTAATTTCATAACACAGGCAGCAATCTAAAGACTTCGATTCATAAGAAGAAAAATTCTATACCTGCCAAGCATCACTGGAAATGTTTCCCTTTCCAAGGTGGGATGGAGTACCGCAGGATATCCATTTCTCCCTTGCTTTTTCAACACTAGAAATGAATGGAGTGTCTGCAAATTCCTTGTTTGACAAATTTTGTTGTTTGCATAATTTGCTGATGATGTGCTGAAGAAACTCTATGTAGAAGATGAGTTGTTTGATGCCGATACCTTGAATGGAACTATTTATATTGATCATCTGCAACGATAATTTTCTGTGCAGAAATAGTATGCTTCCCATCCAATATATAAAAATTTACTAATGGCGAATTAATTTCTTCTTCATTTCCAAGAAGAAAGGCCAATGTGGTCTCCTTATCGAAAGGCAATAGAATAACATCTCTCAATGTTGTTGTAAATGTATGGAGAAGAGATACAACCATTTTTTTCACGACCTCCCCATCAACCTTTCGATATTGTAAGTGCAGAGGCGCAACAACACATCTTGTTACGTCAATGGAAAAAACTTGCTCATTGAACAAAAAGAATTTGATTTGCTCTTGTTGAACTTCTTTTGAACTTTCAAAGCTCTTAGTTGCTTTCTGCAACATTGCTTTAGAAGGAATTTGTTTGAGTTGTTTGAAGGAAGATTTGTCCACATCATTTACAATAAATTGGAGAAATGCTCTTCTATTGTACATAAGAATCCTTTCATGGCTTACCTTTATCGACCTAGACTTATTAATATTCATGTAATACAATACAGAGGAAGTTTTCATAGCCAGCATTCTTTTCCTCCATACCGAAAAAATTCCTTTCTTTAGGGATGTCGTGGTATCAATTCTGGAACGATTAGAAACATCATATGAGGGAAAAACCCACCCTTGCTTCGCATAGGAAATTAGATCCTGATCGGAACAACTTTTCATTATATCTGGTCAATAATTACAAACCATAAGATCAAGCTGTAGAAGGAAACACTTTTCACCATCGACCGCTTCAACTTGAACTCGCAATTTTTCATCAGATTCAACGAGATTCGTATATGTCAATATTCCAGCTCTAGTCTGAGCTCCATTGTAATCCAAGTAGAATAGATATAAATCTGGGTACAAATTATCTGGTTCTTCCATCTATCTCAACATACCATCCATTTGTGAATAGCTGAATGTAGTGATATTTTGACAATTCAAAGCAAGGCATTTCTTGGCAGTTACTGAGGCTCAACAACGCAGCCATGCTTTATCTTCAAAATAGTCAATATTAAGTAGTCAATATAAGAAGGCATACAATGTCTATAATTATAAATTAGTGTTTTAATATTAGATGTATACTTGCAAATGTTCATGCTAATGACCGATGGTTAAGGAACGACCCGTCATATTCAAAATGAATTGATTGATTAAGAACAAATCTGCTAGAATTATCCATGAGAGATCGAATGCACATTTTATAGAGTCGTTTGAGATAAGGACCGTTCATAGAACGAGCGATCATCATAGAAGGGGCGACCGATCCTTCTTGTTTATGTGTATGAGTTTATCACATGTTTTGTATTCGAGTTTATGTGATTTTTTGTACTTAATTTAAATGTATGTGAATGGTAATTGCACATTCATTAATTGGAATACAAGTGCATGATTGTGAAGAAGAAACACATATTTTGACGAATTCGTAGCTAACTGGTGAATATATTAGAGATTCAGCGTAGTTATGTATACTGTGATGACTGCCAAGTCCGAAGTCATCTGGTGTTCTAGTTGATGTTAAATAGAACGTTATGCGAAGATCGTAACCACATATGTGCATCGCTGTGGTGAAGAGAATCTTGATTATGCAACCCCCATATTTGCTTCGCGTTGGAATTCAACTTGTTTACAAGGTGATGCCGAAGGTGCCAGTGAAAGGGGTTTTGTTGTGTATACATTTATCTAGTGAATGAAGGGTTGGCCAACACTTATTGTGCTCAGTCTTCTTCCAGTGTTCACCATTCTTCATATACATGAATTGACACCCTCGCCTTCGGAGGTTGAATATTTTTACAATTCCCTCATAAATGAAGGGTAGGCCAACACTTCTTATGGCGAGGATTCGTTTCGTAATAGTTCTATATAGAAAGAAGGGTCGGTCAATCCTTCTTCTGTTCCCCATTCTGGATATGGGTGAATTCACAATTTTCTAATAAAGGAAGGGGCGGTCGATCCTTCTTGCCATATGTCGGGAGTCAGGATATATTTTTTTTATATCTTGTAACTTAGCTAATGTCCCGATCACCACGGTTACATAAGCTTGGCGGAGATCGACGGTCACAAGCGTTGTTCGCAAAAGTAAGATAGGACGGTTTAAGCATGGGCGGAGTGTTGCTAGCCCATGATTAAGTTGGAAATTATATCAAGGGCGGAAGGACAAATATAAGGACAACAGGTACTTCGGTGATTTGAGATGCGAGGGGAAATGGAATTTTCATATTTGTGAAGTTTTGATAGAGACCGCATGTTTCGACGGTGTTGATCTGCCAGGGAAAGGAATCAGCAATGGAGGTTTAGTTTGCAGATTAGACATGCATGGAGTATCGGCATGTTCCAAATTCATGAACCTTGGTAAAGGCCGCACGTTTGGATGGTCATGATGCGAACATGGGCGATGTTAACAACTGATAATAACTACGCAGATCTAAGGTGCGAGGAAGGCAGCATTTAAAAGATTAAAGACTGCGAAACTTGGAAGGCTGTGGGGCTAAGCATGGAAAGGATCAACGGTACGAGATCGATCATGCATGATGGAAGGCTCAGAGAAACTCCTTTATCACTAGAGGTTGACCCCTTTCCCCCTTGGTCGAGGTCAAGGGGGCAAGTTAATTTAGATAGACTCAAATAGACTCTAGCACCCTGGTGAATGCACATTCTATCTGGGACCAAGTCCAACAAAACTGATGCAATAACTAAACAACTAGCTCAAAGAAAAATTCAAAGAATCGGGTTAGAGAGCTACAATGGAATGTCAGATGATACATATGGAACATAGTTATAAATATTTTGAATCTTTGATATAGAAGCAAATATAGGGGTTTAAGCTTGCTCCCATGCATGCAAGAAAAATTCCCACTTCCAAAGCTATATTCTTCGTCCATGAGATGAAATGAGCTAAGACTTAAAATTGGACAAAAGTATATGCAGGCCACCCGATAATTTGAAAAGATTTCTCATATTAAAAATCAAATTTACATGCATTGAATAGATGGCAACCTTAATTAAGCTTGGACAATTATTGGACAACAAGCTCGACAAATCATACAGAGATAACAAATAAAACTTATTAAGAGTATTGATTGGATTGTTTCTTATCTCTTCTTTTCCACGAGACCAAAGCATTTTGACCGTAACTAAATGGATACCTTGCCTTTGTTAAAAATTTCCATGCAATGAAGGGGCGGTCGACCCTTCTTGTACCAAGTATTCTTTTCATAATAGTTCTAGACTGAAAGAAGGGTCGGCCGATAATAGTTCTAGATGAATTCCTGAATATAGGTGTTTGCAATTTTATAATAAACAAAGGGGTGGCCAATCCTTCTTGTCGGAGGTCGGAAGTAGGGATAAATATTGTTTATATGTTATAACTTAGCCAATCTCTATTCCCCACTATTTACTGTGGAAGTTGGGAGTCAGGAATTGTTGTCCATTCTTGCAATCTGCATTGCAGGTTGCAGGATAGCGGAATTGATGGAAAGTTTTAAGAAAACTAGGTATCCGCAATCTGCAATATATTTGCGTTTTTGGAAAAGGTGATGAATCCTCATGCGGGGTGCAAGAAGGGTCGGCCGAACTTTCTTGTGCCGAGTATTCTATTCAAAATAGTTCTAGGCTGCAAGAAGATTCGGTCGATCCTTCTTTTGTTCACCATTTTGGATACAGGTGAATTGTAACATATAGGTGTCTACAGTTCTCTACTAAATGAAGGGGTGGCCGATTCTTCTTGTCACTAGTTGGGATAAATATTGTTGATATGTTATAACTTAGCCAATATACCAATCCCAACTATTCATCGCGGAAGTCAGAAGTCTGGAATTGTTGTCGCAACCTAGGTAGGTTGAATAGTTTTACCATTCACTCATAAATGAAGTGTCGGCCGACCTTTCTTCTACCCAGTATTCTGTTCAAAATAGTTATAGACTGCAAGAAGGGTCGGTCGATCATTCTTGTGTTCACCATTCTGGATATAGTATAGGTGAATGGTTGGATATAGTTGTTCACAATTTTATAATAAACGAAGGGGCGGGCGATCCTTCTTGTCGGAGGTCGGAGGTCGGAAGTCGGGATAAATATTGTTTATATGTTATAACTTATCCAATCTCCATTCTATGATGAATTCTGCATTAATTTGGAAGAAAGAACATTGACAATATTTAAATGTGTGGATCAGAGCATATAAAATGAATTCTAACTCAGATATTACAGTCAAATATGAGGCAAAGCGATAAGATGGTGTAACACGAAATACATTCACAAAAGAGAAATTAAAAGACTGAAGAAAATAACAACATATGAATCTCTGTTTTAGATGTACTTGTACTTCTTTTCTTCTTTAAAGTCTTCAAAAAATATTACATCACTGTATTTTTTTCTCTCAGATCCAACCCCTCTTACTTTGTAAAATACAAATTTATAGAAAATGTTCTTTGAATTCTTCACCAAAAAAAGAAATTTCAAAGAAATCTGTCTGATGTAACACTCGGGTAGTTAACAAAGGAACCGCAACGTCATTTAAAATTAACACACCTGAATATTTATTCCTGACATAACCTGTGTTTTGGTTTCCCAAATCTTTCAACAATTTTCCATTGGTCTTGAGTTGGGATCTGATAATCCATAATTTCTTTCACCATCACCTCCAATTCTATGCATTATGTGTAACATACATCTGGCAAACCCTTCTTAATCATTACAAATTTTTTAAGTATTTCAAAATCATCGGTCAATTTATCAATTATTGTCTTTCCAGTTAATCCTTTAATCAAACCTTCAAATTTCAAGTGATCCATATGAGCCTGTACTATCAAACTATGATGATTTTCTTGAGCCATTAATTTTCCATCGGCACTCCAAAAAGAAGGTGGACCACATTCAAAATGCCCCAGAAATAATTCCTTAAAATGTTGAACTTCAAGGACCATCTGTTGCGCCATGTCTTCTACTTCCTTAACACGATCATGCTTTCCAATAACTCTTCTTGCCGAAATGATGATTGATGGTCTGTATTTGATTCCAAAACTCTGCATATCTAATTGGGTTAGAGTTTTTAACAAATTGACTGTATTCCGAGCTATTTTTGAAGGCCTTTTGCGTAATGTCTCGTTTGCCACTTTACAACTCTGGAGAGCTATGTTTGCTATAGCATCTTTATCTGCTATAAAATTCAAATAAGACCAGAATTTGGTGACTTCCACTGATATCGCATCCCATATAAGGTGTTTAGCTCTGTGTAATGGAAGTTGACCTGTCAATTTATCTTTTAATTCATCAACTTTCTTTTGCAGTTGATTTCTATCACTCAAAGCCTTTATCTTTGCTCTAGAATTTCTAATTACTTCCTCTTTCAACTTCTGGTTTTCTGCTTTCAACTCTTCTATCTCTACATCTTTTAGAATAATTTGTGACATAGCACTGGTCAATTCCTCTGTGGAGGAATTTTGCATTTGTCCTTCACCCATACATAGAGATTGATCCCCTCGCTTCTCTGGTGATTGCACAGTTTCAATCTGATTGGTATTCAACAATGAAATTTGTGACAACAATTCAATCCTTTGTTTTTTCCAAGCATTCTTTTCATCTTGTAACTTTAACATTTTACCTTTGTGATCCATCATTTCTTGATATATGGATTCCTTTTCTTGTTGTAATGCTGTCAACTATGGAGACTGCACATGTTGATTATTTGGCACCATCAATTTTTTCTTGAGAATTTGAATGGCATTTTCTTTTTCATCAATGAGCCTTTTGGTACACTGGTTGTTCCTTGGCTCGGCTCCCATGGTCACAAGTTCCACTTGTAGTATTTTGATGTGGATCAAATTTTCTTTGTTTTGTTCCTTCTCTTGCCTCAGTTGACTCTCCAGCTTTGCTATCACAGACTGCAATTTGGAAAATTTTAAATTGAATTGCAATAAATCAGAATACAAGACATCTCTTGTTTGTTTATGAAATTGAATCTTATCTGGTATATTAATAGCATCAATCTTAACTTCCACTTCAGAAACTTTCTCATCATTCACCACTGCAAACCTTATAGAGTTTCTTTCGGGATCCGTAGCTGTAAGGAGGGAAACTTTTTGTCCTACCAACGTTCTTACTTGAGGGTACAATTTTTGAGTTTCTTTGGAAGACTGCTACCTCTTTGATGTATATTGTGAAAGCACATCAAATCTGGACTTATACTGAGAGTTACTTCCAGATTTCTTTATTTATGAAAAATAATATTGCTGTATAATATTTGAAGGTGGCTGCGAAATCAAACTAGTTTTTTCTGGAATAATTGAATCTCGTTCCTCCATACTAATAATTTCCTTTTGTCATTCCACTTTTGATTTCTTCCTTGAAACTTCTTGATCGAATTCCATACTATCAACTTCTGAAATGCTTCTCTTACTAGTGATATCATATTTAGCTGGTGTCTGAACCAACATTGCCAAATTGCATGTTTGTTCCATATTCGCCTCTTTATTATCTTGTTCAAATTTGAATAAATTTTCCATTTCTTTCAATCCTTCTACTGTTTGATGATCAAAAGCCTTGTTTCCATTTTGATGTCTCCTTTGTGATATAATTTGATGATGATCATAATTAATCCTTTCAGCCTCTTGGAAATCCATAATCTTTAGTAATTTTTCTACTACAGAGAGGGCTGCCTTATTCTTAATGATGAATGGACCAACTTTAAGAGGGAATTTCACATCCGATGCTTTTTTGAAAGCATCGAAATGTTCTTCTTCTGACTGCAACCTTTGTCTAATAAATTCCAAGGCAAAGACCCTCGGTGTTAAAAATGCTGGAAACAAATATGGTGCTCCAGTAAAACCATACACCCTAATTATAGTATGTTCTCTATACAAGAACCAATCACCTGTTTGGCCTTCTGGTGTAGGATGCAAAGTTTCTTTCATTCCTTCTAATACTCGGAGTATTTCAACATTAAAAATAATTCTGTAAACTTCTGCCATGATTTTATGGGTGAACTCAAACATATTGACCTATTTAGGAAAGTCATGAGAAAAGATGGTACCAAGAAACTTGGATTCCGAAATGTTTGAACACACAAACAACTTCAAGAGATATGACTAATATCTGAAATGCTTCAACTGGTTGAAATTCACCAACTACACATGAATCGCTTCAGCTAGGAATTCATCAAAAATAAAACAACATACAGGACTCGACTATGACTCTGGTGAAATTACTTAGAGAAGGAAACCTAACATAACTTCCGTGATTGACTTATCACTATCTAGACCTAAAATTTGATTCAACAAGGACAAAACTAACTCGGTATCTCGCTGAAAGACATCAATACTCAAAGGGAACGATAGGTTTTCATGCGACTGACCATCTTTCAAGACTTGTAATAAAAACTTATCTTTTTCTGCAAGATTGCAATTTCTATAAAACTTTGCCAAATTTTCTTCGTTAAATGACTCAGGGCTTTTGGGAAATGTTTCAGGTAAACCTAGAACCTCACAAACAGTTTGCGCATTTACTGGGCATAGAATTTTGGTTGTTTTTACATTAATGATTACCCTTTGGCCCTGCGAATAATTCACCGCACACCAACAAACAAATTTGGGGAAGTGTGGGGTTTTTTAGACACAAAAATAGCACAGAAAAGAACCAAAAGCATTAAATACATCCTTTCCTTGCGACTTAAACTCCATTAATTTCTCCTTAGATTGCGAAATACTACACAGAGACAAAACAGGGTCGAAAATATCCCTTTCCCTTTCAAATACAAGCTTCTTGTTTTCATCTAACTTTCATTGAAGGGAAGAAGGTCTTGGGTTTTCTCCATTTGGGACACAAAATGTAAACACTAAGGGTTTCAAGCTACCTGTGAAGTGAGTTTCTTGGGTGCTGTTCCAGTTGACGAAGATAACGACGTGTTTTCCGCAGGTTCTTTTTTTCCAGGCAATAAGCGACAAAAACATTTTTAAAACTTCGAACAAACCTTTTATAGAACATATGCTTAGGTGGTTTCGAAACTTACGATGAGCGGTTTAAATTTAACTGCTTTTCATAGTGGACTCCACCAACGCTTTCCACGTGGTAACTGGCTTAATTTCTACTCCACCTTATCCAAGTTTAACCACCATGCACTTTCTAGCACGGGAACCCATTTCCACCGTCGATTTGCTTATGGGTGAATCTGGATCATTATTCCGCCATGTTGCTACACATTTGCAACTTTTGGTGTGAGTCATCCAATTTTTTAGCGCCTTTTCCACCTCCTCCCTTGGAGTGAGAGACCTTATTTAGAGACCTTAGAATAGTAACAATATTTGCATTGTTCCTCTCTATAAACATTAATAAGCTGAATGTTATATTAATGTTAAATAACCCAAGAATCCATATAGAATAAATTTTAAAAACATAAAGACAAAAATGCGAACAACAATTATTATGAAGAAATCACTTGTTTGATGATTTATACCAATACTAGACATAATTTGTTTGTAGATGGGTTTTTAGAAGATCTAGTGTAACATGGGAAGAAGACGATGAAGAAGAGGGAGAGATGACCATAAGAGATAAGA
Source organism: Larix kaempferi (assembly GCA_027924585.1). NCBI lineage: Eukaryota > Viridiplantae > Streptophyta > Pinopsida > Pinales > Pinaceae > Larix > Larix kaempferi. The sequence goes on from BSBM01001261.1 coordinate 3,383,264, forward strand.
GAAGTCTAAACAACAAGATCAATCTTCCAAGATGGCAGTGAGATGAAACATTAAATTAGGAAAAGAAGGAGTCAGAGATCACATGTCGTAGAAATAACATCTAAGGTTGGTGTTGTTTTTGTACACAACCCATTTCATATTAGCTGCATAATTGTTCATGTAGTGTCCCTTTTTAATAAATTTGTTAAACTTTGAAAATTACAATTTTTAGCCAATTCGACCCTTAGACTATTAATGACTCGAATGCTTCCAAATGGCTTCAAATGCTTCTAATTTGGGTCTGAATGTGTTTAAAAGGTATTAGGAAATAAAAAGTGACAAAATTTGCATCGTTCCTCTCTACAGCTTTTAATAAGCAATGTCTAACCGAGATAAACCAAGAATCCATATAGAGGAAATTTTAGAAGCTCCCAAGGTTAGATGGCTCCAAAAGACTCTTTAAAGGATTTCGAATTGGGTCTGAAGGTATATGAAGGGTATTAAGACATAAAAAGGAACCTCATCGGTGATTGTAGACTAATATCTTCTGGAACATCTTCTATTGTCAGCAACCTCATGAGCTGGAACACCGTCTACTGTAACATCCTGATCAGCAACACCATCAGTTGGAACATCTTTTGCTGTCAGCAAACTTTTCAGCTGGAACACCATCTGCTGGAACATCCTCATCAGCAACACCATCAGCTGGAACATCCTCATCAGCAACACCATCAGCTGGATTATCTTTTGTTGTCAGCAACCTTGTCAGCAACCCAATCTGATTCTGTGTACCCATATAGTTTAAACTCACTATCTAAGGCATATCTAAGTCCATAATCCAATGTACCCTTCAGATATCTCATCACATGTTTTGCCGCAATCAGGTGAACTTTCCTGGGTTCCACCATATACTGACTCAATGTGTTTACAACAAAGCAAATATATGGTCTCGTATTTTCCAGGTACATAAAATACCCAATCATCTGATGATACATCGTGGCATCAATGGAATCTAGTGAAGCATCACTCAATAGCTTCAGGTTCGATGCCATAGGTGTGGCCATGGCCTTGCAGTCCATCATCCCGAACTGCTTCAGGATATCTACTGCATAGTTCTTTGTCTAGGGAATATTCTATCTGCACTCTGCCACACCTCCATGTGTAAAAAATAGTGTATCATACCCAAGTCCCTTATATCGAACTCGGAAGCAAGCTTCCTCTTCGTATCAACAATCAACCCATCCTCACCTGTCACAACTAGGTCATCCACATATAGTAGGAGTATCACTGGATTTCCTTCCTCAACCTTGTAGTGAAGGTTGGAATCCTTTTTACTCTTGGTAAAGCCCAAACCAGTCAGGAAGCTGTCAATTCTGTCGTACCATGTCTTGGGTGCTTATTTCGAATCGTACAAGGCTTTCTTCAGTTTGCACACATGAGTCTCCATGTCATGTGTCTCAAACCCGAGTAGTTTCTCCACATATACTTCATCTTCCACTACACCATTCAAGAATGTTGTACACATATCCCGTAGCTTTCTAGATGCCTTCCATCTCTACCAGAACATTGTTAAGAGTTTGCACTTAGCTCCAACATGTCAGCAAAGAGGTTTCATTCTAGATAAGTAGCAATCGAATGTTGTACTACCATAGATTACTTAGTACCCATTACTTGCATATAAGTAGTTGGGTGGACTCCCTCTCAATCTTTGCTTCCTTGCATGAACTACTGGAGTCTCTAACAGAGTGTTCTTCTTCTTGTGGGAGTTTCTTTTGTTCCTGGGACAATCTCCTTGTGATGAGGATGCTCCCTCTTGTTGTAATTCTTCTTGGTGTGTGTTGTGAGAGCTTGCTCTTCACTACCCATGTTTTCTTTTCTAGCTACAATTCAAGCTTCTTCCTGTGAGCATTCCTCCCACAGCCTATTGAATGTGATGAGCTTCTTCCTAGCACAAATTCCTTGGATGAAGGAATCCCATGACCTAGGAGGACCATTCAAGGTGGTCATCACTATTTCTCCATTCTCTATATCTTCTTCAATGGCTTCAATTTATTCTTTTATCCAAGAGACCCTTGTAAAGTGTGACTGCATGGTCTTTGCATTTTGTATCTTGACATTCTTTAATTGACTCCTCAAAGTCATCTTCCGATTTATGTTCTTTCCTTCAAACATCTTGGTCAAGGAGTCAAACATCTCTTTATGGATGACACATGTGGTATGAGATGGTCCTTGATAGAATCTGCAATGATCCAAGTTCTTGGCCTTAACCAATTTCTTCTTATGTAAGTCCTTAAGGCCTCATATCCCTCTGGGACTGGAACCTATTTAGTTATGTAGGTATCCAATTCATTCTCTTCTAGGATTTAAACCCAATCCTTACTTTCATGTTCAAAAGTTATCAGCCCCTTCAAGCTTGGTATGGTGAGACATCTTAATGAGAAACTCAAATGGAAATAAAAGATTTAGATCTTACCACCGAATTTGGAGCTTGCTAGCGTTTGACAGAGAAAGCCTAAAAATCCAAACTTGGAATTTCAAACTTTTGACTGGTTAGGGAGATGCAATTGACTGAAGAGAGCAAGCTGGTGTGCTCAGATTTTTAAAACTCCAAAAAATTACCCCTTAAAAGTGACTTGCGAATTTTGGATCTACAATTTCTATCAAATTCTGGTTTTCTGGTTTTTTGTCCAATGCACAATGGCCTCTCCAATTCCCAATTAGGATGGGAATCTTTCACCCTCAAAATTGGCACTAAGGAAAGTAGAGTAAACACTCCACTAGAATGGACAAGGTACAAGCTCTCCAAATTGTAAATATGCAAATACAAATGATCAAAAGCTACTCTCCTTCTTTGTTCTTGTGACTTTTATAAACTTCTGTCCAATGCACAATGTCCTCTCCAATTTCTGTCCAATGCACAATGGCCTCTCCAAATCCCAATTACAATGGGAATCTTTCACCCTCGAAATTGGTACTAAGGAAAGTAGAGTAAACACTCCACTAGCATGGACAAGGTACAAGCTCTCCAAATTGCAAATATGCAAATAAAAATGATCAAAAGCTACTCTCCTTCTTTGTTCTTGTGACTTTTATAAACTTTTGTCCAATACACAATGTCCTCTCCAATTTCTGTCCAATGCACAATGGCCTCTCCAAATCCCAATTACGATGGGAATCTTTCACCCTCGAAATTGGTACTAAGGCAAGTAGAGTAAACACTCCACTAGCATGGACAAGGTACAAGCTCTCCAAATTGCAAATATGCAAATAAAAATGATCAAAATCTACTTTACTTCTTTGTTCTTGTGACTTTTATAAACTTCTCAAGTCCTCCATGGGTCAAATTCCTTCCAAAGGTTTCATTCCAACTCAATTTGGGAAGAGTTTGCAATGTGTGCGACTTGACCAACAATTGCTAGTCTCCTTATTCCCTCATTTCAAATGGGTGTCTCTTTGGATGCCCTAACTCCCTTGTGCACCTTCTTGGATGCTATTTTTATCCCTAACATGTCATATATTTTAGATGTCAGCATTCATGTCTGATTTGTGTCATAGGTGTTAAGCATCTTCATCATTGTTGTCATACTAGAGGCTAGGGAATTTAGCCCAAGTGCCACAATTATTCTAAGATGCCTCTTCCTCTTCCATGGGACTTATTCTTCCACTCCAATTCGACCTTATATGACTCATTCCATGAATGATGCCTCTTAAACTACCCCAAGTATGTTACCCTTCATATTGAACTCCAATTGGTGAGAGAATCATGCCAAGTGTAGTGGGGAATCTTGCCACAAATGGGTCCCACAACCTCTTAGTATGTGTCCTCATGGTCAAATGCACAATGGACTCTCCAATTCCCAATTAGGAAATATTTCACCCTATAAATTGGTACTAAGGAAAGTAGAGTAAACACTCCACAAGCATGGACAAGTTATGCTCTCCAATATGCAAAATGAGAAATGATCAAAAACCACTATCCAATGGCATAGATATTATTGGTGATTGTATTGGAATATTCCATGGTAATGATATTGGCATGAGATCCCTCTAAGCTTTTTGAACATACTATGAGGTCTAATGGTGATTATTTCTAGGATTTGATTACACTCTTTGGAGGAATCTTTATGGTTTTGCTATACATATGAACTATATCTTGGAAGAAGTTGCTGCCATTCTTGGACAACAAATTTGAGGCATGTACAAGTTGGCATTGTGACATTGATATTTTTTGTGGCCTTGTGACAGAGACAATGATTGTGTCCTTGTGATGAACATGGATTGCGATAGTGACATCAATACAATGATATGGGCACAAGGACATATATACATGTATAGGTTGATGGAAACCGTGATACAATGGCAGTGGAATATTATTCTTCTTATTCATATTAGGGTGGCAGGATCATGTGAAAGATAAATTTGAAAGGTGTTCATGAGGTGGGACAAGGTACAAAATCTCTGCACAAAGGGACCCCATTCTTAGCATTATTTTTGTCCCAAGTACCTAAAACGACCGGGTAAATTTCATGAGCTTTGGAGTCCAAAGACGGCTTAAAAAGTATAAGGGAAGTATGATTACCTTAGGGGGCCTACAAACTTATGCCAATAGGCCCAAGCGCTTAAAATATTAAGCAGAGGCGCTAGAGCATCAACTACAGAAGACGTTAGGCGACGATGAGGGCTATGTGGCAGGTGTTGGTTCATCCAACAATATTAAGAGGTGGGCAGGGGGGGAATCCGTATTGCCTTTTTATACCCTTTTTATATAAAATTAGTATTAAGCACATGTTAAATAATCATTCCCAACGTGAATAGGACAATTAAAAATTTGAACACACAGATAGAAATTGTATACAAAATTCTTTTGCCACTATAGAAAGGATGCTCCTACACCCCTGGTTTTCTACCTGCTAAACAGACAAGGATGCCCCACCACCCTAAATCTCTACCCATGAATAGAAGGAGGAAACAATTCCCTTAGAAGGCCTCAACCTGCTCGAAGAACCATCCAACAACCCTCTAATTTATAATATTCTTAACTTCGGCTTTTCAGATCTTGCTTCTAATATGGAATTACCAAATTACCAAAACTTCATAGACACCTATGGTCCTCTTCATACATTTGACTTGTATGGTTATATATATTTTCAAATAACTTTATTATTTGAGAACTTTATCGAGGAAAATCATGCCTCTTCATAAAAAAATATTGGATCCTTATAATGGCATCGATTCATCATTGATCTTCATAGTCTTTCAATCTTGTTTTAACATGCTCTTAGCTAGATTTCATAAATAATTTGCATCATATCCTGTGCTTTAAATGCTGCACAACTTAACCCAGTGTAACTATCATATAGCTTTGGATCGCCCCATCCAAGATCAACGGTGGACTTCAAAAGTTTATGAGCCCAATTATGAACCCTTGTCATCAATATTTCCCATCAGTAAATCGAAGGGTAAAGTCTGCCAGTTCTCAGGTAACATCTTTGACCCTTAATGTCCTATAACTTGCTGTAACAGTCTTTCAATTGCTTTGATCTTTCATTCTGACGGCTCTGCAGATTTCTTGCGATCTGAGTTCTGGTTTTGGATCGTGTTCTGTTTTTTTTATCATTTCCACTTGTTTAAATAGGATCTGCTCCTGTTCGATCTAGCTTGCCGAAAATGTTTTTGAAATTAGCTCTGTGTTCGACTCTTTCTCCTTGCACTAGCCCTCCTCAATGGCTGGTTGTTAAAGTTGGAGAAAAGGAAAGTCTCCAGATACCGACCACTGCTCTGCATAGCGGTCGTTCTTCAAGAAATATTTCTTACATCAGTTCTTCAGGAAAGTCTCCTTGTTTTATAATGATGAAAAGTAGCACACGTGGAGCGACCAGATTCACCGATGAAGCCACCCACATCACAGTGGAGAATCTGGAAAGGCGGATCGACGAATGATGGAGACAATCCGAGTCCTCCTTCGTGAACACGACGAAGCCATTCGAAATCAACCCACCGGACCTCAAGGTAATGCCGAAGGGAGCCCAGTTACTTCGGTAGGTTCTGGATAGTCCTGTCCAAATTCCATAACTCCCTCTTCAACTCCCTCAAGATCATCCGGTGGGGTGAAACCAATGCAGATTAACTCATCCGGAGAGAACCACGTGGCCCACCCACCACGGTCTCATGTTATTTAATAGAAAACTTTAATATTTTAGGTTTACTTTTATGTTAGTTTAGTTGAGGGATTTTTTCCAAGGCCCTTCTGTTCAGTTTGTATCGACAACTATTTTAGGTTTACTTTTGTGTTAGTTCAGGGGAGGCCCTACATTTTGAAAAATTTAAACTCTGTGATATGTCCGGATCCTTCTTGAATGAAATATATGCAGTTTTTTGAATATTAATTTTAATTAATTTTCTAATTCTTTGGTGTTCTCTAAATTCTTAACCTCTCTTATTTATCGATTATGTTTGGATTTATCTATTTTTTTTCAATTTAGATAAAGTTTTGAATTTCTTTTGAATGATAGGTTAAATAATGGAAAACAGAGAATCCATACCATCAATTCGACATAGTGATTATTTACTCGAGAAAAACTCTTTGAATGTAGAACTCCAGGAGACACATTAACAAACGATATTTTATTTCATTTTCAGATTGAGCGATGAACCATATGCATTTTAGCTATTTTCAAAGTACTAATGTTTGTAAATTACCTTACTTTACTTTGCATAAAGTTTGTTGGTTAATATCTAAATATGGCTTAAATTTCATATTTGAAAACAATAATTTTTAATAAAACATTATCAGTAGGATTATTATAAAAAGAGTATTATTGAAGGTCATGTATCTTTTGAGTTTTCCCTCGATGTTTCTACTCTTGCATTGGAATTACTATAACTTAAATCCATAGGTTTATATTGAAATGGTACCTTTAATATCCATAATATTCTTTTAAACAATAGAAAAAGTACTGTAAAAATCAAATATGCCATGTGTCACAATATGAGCATTCCACGTGTCACCCTGGAACCCTGGAAGCTAGATCTCAACATTTTAAGAAGAAAATTTATAGAAAGATTCCTCGAAAGAGTTTGATGGCAAGCTGAAACTTGTGTTTAGTGAAAGGGTGATGGAATTAGATGCTGAGGAGAAAGAGCAACCGCTCCTTCCTCCAAAGATGTTTTGTAGCAGTGGTGAAAGTAGAGATCATCACTCTAAACAGAAATTTCAAACAAAAATTTCATAGGAACATTGCAGAACTTGATTGCAATTGGAAATATTCTCAGAGAAAGAGCAGCCGCTCTTTCTCCAAGTTGTCTATTTTTACAAATCCCTCATAAAGGAAGGGTTGGACAACCCTTCTTTTTCCCATAACTCTATTCATAATAGTTTTAAGAATGCAAGAAGGGTCGCTCGATCCTTCTTGTGTTTTCCATTCTAGATATAGGTGAATTTATGGATATGGGTGTTCACAATTATCTACTAATCGAAGTGGCAGATCCCTACTATTTACAGTAGAAGTTGAAAGTCGAGAATTCTCAGACTGGTTTTCATATATTAAATTTGTTTACAGTAGTCTCGTAAATGATGGGTCGGCCGAACCCTTGTTGTGGTAAGCATTCCGCCAGTGTTCACCGTTATGGATATAAATGAATTGATGGTCTAGCCTTCGCGGGTTGAATAATTTTACATTTTTTAGTGGAAGGATTCTCAGAGAAAGAGCGGCTGCTCTTTCTCTTTCTCTAAGATGTCTATTTTTACAAATCCCTCATAAAGGAAGGGGTTGCTGACCGTTATTTTCCCCATAACCAGTCATAAAATTTCTAGGATGCAAGAAGGCTCGGTCGATCCTTCTTGCGGTAAGTATTCTGCCAGTGCCCATCGTTTTGGATATAAATGAATTGATGGTCTAGCCTTCATAGGTTGAATAAGTTTACATTGCTTTGCACAATTTGCTTGCAAATGGAAATATTCTCAAAGAAAGAGCGGCCGCTTTTTCTCCAAGTTGTCTATTTTTACAAATCCTTCATAACGGAAGGGGCAGCCAACCCTTCTTTTGCTCGTAACTCTATTCATAATAGTTCTAGGATGCAAGAAGGGTGGGTTGATCCTTCCTATGTTGGCCAATCTGGATATAGGTGAATTTCTAAGCTCACCGTTTTGAATATAAATCAATTGACGGTCTAGCCTTCGTAGGTTGAATAAGTTTACATTGCTTTGCACAATTTATTTGCAAATGAAAATATTCTCAAAGAAAGAGTGGCGCTCTTTCTCCAAGTTGTCTATATTTACAAATCCCTCATAACGGAAGGGGTAGCCAACCCTTCTTCTCTATTCATAATAGTTCTAGGATGAAAGAAGGGTTGGTTGATCCTTCCCGTGTTGGCCAATCTGGAAATAGGTGAATTGTTGAATAAGGCTATTAAAAATTATCCACTAAATGAATGGGTGGATCACAAATATTTACAGTGGGAGCTGGAAGTCCAGAATTCTCAGCCTGGCCTTCATAGTGCTCACCGCTTTGGATATAAATGAATTGACAGTCTAGCCTACTTACGTTGAATAACTTTAGATTGCTTCGAACAATTTTCTGGTAAGTGGAAATATTCTCAGAGAAAGAGCAGCTTTGTCTTCTTTCTCCAAGTTGTCTATTATCCCGACTGTGGATGGCAGAAACATTAAACCACTCAAGTTTAAATTCTCACATCCGCAATTCCGCAACCAAATTAATAATTTCCCTTTCAAAATTAATAGATTTTTGTGTGTTGTAGAAAACATAGATTTTCTCCCCACAATTGTCTTGCAATGAGGATTGCGGATTTCTTGGTCATTTAGATTTGATATTTTTTTATTCTGCAGCCCGCAATTGTGATTGGTCTCTTTTCCATGCTGTGTCTATAACACAAGAGGTCAGTAAAGTCTCTTAGGCAATTACTAATTTGCTTGATAGCATTGTGATTGATGATCCCACTCGAGAGGTCCATTGATGATCTCTTTTTTATTTCGAGTTAATAATTTTCCCTTTAGAAAATTCATTGATTTTTTTGTGCTTTTGTGATTTGCGGAAAGCACAAATTTTCTCCAAATTTTGTGCTTTCCTCCAAATTTTGTGCTTTCCGCAACCTGCAATCCACAATGCGGAAGCTTGGTTAGTTGGATTTGAAAGTTTTTTCTTTCCGCAACTCGTCATCCTGATGTGGACGAGTTGTTGGGAAGTTTACCCTTTGTATCTATTTGGTAATTATTATTTAAGGGGGGGAGAAAATCACAGAAAGAGGAATAGAGATACTCTGATTCATTAAGAGATTGTAATGTTTTGCAGCCTTGAAGAAATACAATTAGTTTTCTCTTGATATCTGTTTTGTTCAAGGATAATTTTAGGGGCGAAATTTAGCCCATGGGCTATTTTTCCACTTTTTTTTCAAAAAAAAGATTCGCCAATTTGCATTTTTTGAAGCCCCATTTCGCCCAATTTTGATGGGTAAACTTTTTTCACTCTAAAAATCGCCAAATTATTATATAAACTATATAAAATCCTTAGAAATTGAAATAATTTTAGAAAAATATCGCCAAATATTTTATAGTTGACATTTTAAGAATTGGTAAGATTCGCCAAGGTTTATACACTTTTAAATAAGTATGGGTCCTTAAAATTATCCTTGGTTTTGTTAATTTATCAAATTTGTTTGATTTATGTTGAAATAAACTGACTTAGTTTGCAATCACAATTAATACATTGTTCTGTAGTTTAGATGTGTCTTGACTTATGATCTATGTTTTCATGTTTTAAATGAATTTGTTTATTTAAATCATTTATCTATTTCTGCAAATGATCAACATATGTTATTAAATTAATGCCAATTTTCTAATTAGCATTTTATAACAGGATAATCTTGAATGTGCTTCAATCCTTAAGCTCCAATCATACTGTTTGCACCAGTTTTTCCCTAGACAATATGAGGGGTTCAGGTCCATAAAACAAGGGGTAAGGACTCGGTTGTCGAATCAAAAGGCCCAAGGGATGTCTAATGGGATCTCTGGATATGAATTTGCAGCACGCAAATAAAATAATCAAAGATCCTAAGCTTTAACATTGCTGATGGGGGAGAATTTTTTTTTTGTAAAGATGCGGATTTATATTAAGCTAATAAAATATAGTAGAGATTACAGTTAGTGGTGGTCTTATCCAGAGGTGCCAGCCATAGATATCAGCAGAGTTGTGGCGATTCAAAATCAAACTATGCTAAAAAACCCTACCCATTGTAGGGAAACTAGGGTGAATATCAGTAGTAGTCATGGCCATAGAGGCAAACAAAAAACTAGCAGTCATAGGCAGAACCAAAGTAGACAAAAAGTAAGAGAGAGACATAAGAAGAACCTCCTCAACCAGTTGCAGAGGGGCCTTCTGCATCCAAAGGTGTCTCCTCCAGAATTAGGCAGCTGTAGTAATATGTGCCCTTCCAATCGCTTGCAGGTGTTGGAGCAGCATTCCCAGCTGTCAAAGCAACAATCCCAGGTGTCGACGTAGCTCTCACGGGAGGCAAAGTAGTTTTCACAGAAGGATGAGTGACCTGAGCAGGGAGCTTGACCGGCAAGGGCATCATATTCTGGGGCATGAAAGGAACTAAACCAGTTGGCTCACTGCGTGTATGCTTGGATAGGATCGGGCCCAAGGTGGAGGGGATGGGGTCCCTGCTGCATGTCAAAACCAACATGCTACCCTCTAGGTTGGAATTATCCATGCCAAGAGGAGTGGCCAGAGTTCCAAGGGTGGCTACAAGTCTGACAGTAGATGTGGTGTCACCAGGTGTATTGTTCCCAGGACGACTGTCGCGGACGAAGGGATGAGTGGCAGCATAGGAGTCCCAACTGAGTGTGTGTTCCAGGGTGGTGAGGGTGGTTGTCATGTTTGGAAGAGTAACCCGCGGAGTTTGGGTGGCATGGCAAGCAGAGGTCCAATTAGTCTTCTTGTCCTCCATAAGCTGGCATAACGTGTTCTTTACAATCCACAAGGGGTCCTAGGTCTGCTCCTGATTCCTATTAGCCATAATGTCCGCAATTATCCTAGCCTCCTAGTTATCAATCAGTAAACGGACTGGAATTGAGACTTCAACAACATAGCCCTGCTTGGTGTGACCCTTTGGCCTACCCATGGGAGCCAATGAGAAGATGTTATAGGTGCAGGTAACTGAGAGTGTGAGGAGAACTGGAGCACGAGGAGCCTGGGGCAGAACCAGGTGAGTGCAATTGCGCAGCGCAGATGGCCATGGCAGAACATAGTAGCGTGAACATGGCAGCCTGATCTTCGCACATCGGAGATCCATGTGAATTGTTTCAAGGCAGGATGAGGCGACGTCGAGGGCAGGGGAACTAAAGATCCCAGCTACTTGACGTCACATGGTTGACCTCATAATTAAAACATTGATACCAAATTTGCAGCATGCGAATGAAATAATAAAAGATCCTAATCTTTAACATTGGTGATGAGGGAGAAATTATAAAGGCCTGCTCAATGTTATATACGGGCACAAATGAAGGGTGTAGATCTTTGGCGATGAAAATCAACGGCCATATGCACCTTACTATGAATATTGGTATAAATGAGTATCTTCTTCACTAATATATAAAATTTATCGGAAAATAAAGTTAAGGATTGTGAATACCTTGTGTAATAGAATATATTCTTGAGTAAATATAAACATGGTTCGTATTGAGTAAATGAATTTAATGTGTGGATGGAGTTAGTAATTGGATATCACATAGAGTAAAATAGGTGGAGATAGATCTACTTTTTATTAACCAAAAGTTATAATTAATTTGTTAAACAAATTAACGGAAATTTAGAATTAATTTGTTATATGTTTAGAATTTATGTACATATAAAATAAGGTGATCTCATTTAGTTCTCAAGTTTAACATCCTTGGGAAAACATTAATTGGTTATGGAATAACTTTTGAAAATGATGACCCTAGAAATAAAGTTTTAATTAAGAAATAATTGTTCAAATATGAAGCGAGAAGGGTGAAACACATTTGGAAGATTTTGGTGAGTGTTATATATATCAAATTTTGAATCAGATCGACGGGCATAAAGCCATATCCACAGTGGTCAATTTGTTCATGATTTTGAAGTGTGCAAAAAAACTAACTTTCCAAATCTGTGAACTTTTGGTAGGCCCCACAGATTGCAATGGTGTAGATTTGGCGGAGTTAAGATCTATGGTTGAAGATTTGTTCGTAGATTGAACATGCAGGGAGCATCGGCATTGTCCAAATCTGCGAACATGGTAGGCGTTGCACCTTTTGACAGTCAAGATGTGGGCGAGAGTGAGATTGATCGTGGACAATGGTTTCATGGATCTAAGGTACATGGAAGGCAGCACTTGAAGGATGAATTCTGCTGAAGGCTCTGGAAGTTAAACAGGGGCAGAGATCCATGACCTAGAGTAGATCTTACAGTTGGACAGGTTGAAAAACCTATTTTCTCGATAACATACAAGGATGATATGTTCCTCTTAGAACAAAGCACAACAATAAGATTTTATGGGTTTTCCCATGCACCTTATGCACTGCCTTCTTTTCGAACACCTAGACTATTTACACTGGAATTCATCAGGTAGAAGCTTTTCCAAGCATTGAAGGTATGATTCCAAACATAGGGCTTCAAACCAAGGCTTCTATAAACTATGAACCCCACCATATCATCTCAAACAGAAGGAAAGAAAGCAATAGAAATGGTTTTGAACATTTTGAGCTTGTAGGTCTTGCTGAGGCTGCAAATTGGTTAGAATATCGTGGCAAAGAGAAGATGGAGGTAGATTTACAAGATGAATCCATCTCCATGACCGTACCAAAATCCACTTCTCCACTACCTACCTCCTCCATCGTGGTCCCAGTGGTTGAAGAAACTATACCCCTTGCCAGTGGCTCTGGGGAAACTAGCAAGTTGGAAAATATTGACATCATGGTTATAGATGATGACACAGAAAGGGCTCCCAAAAGGAATATACTGCAAAAACCTGAGCAGCAGATTGTACATGTGTCAATGGGTCAAGGCAAAAAGAAACAGGTTTAGATTAAGCTTCCTGCTTTCGAGGTCAAAGAATATGTATTCAACCAAACATCCACTGAACTTGGTGCACCCAGCAAGAGTGAGAAGAGCTACTAGTTGAGTACAAAGAGATCCCAAAAGCACCCTAAGAGGAGTCTAAGCTCTATGAAGAGGTGAGGCATATTTCAAATAAAGATGTGTATTTGTTAGCTAGCAAGAGCTATGCCCAGAACACCTTGAACTTGGCCTTGGATACCAAAACCAAAGCCACTGAACTGAAAGTGAACTTGAAAGATATTTTTATTCCTGATATGATCAAATTGCACAAGGATACTGGGGAGGTTATATATGCCAAAATGCTAAAGGATTCCCTAGAACTGTCAAAATTGCAAGTCAGAACAAAGCCCACAAGACACAAATAAAAAAGCTGCAAAATGCATTGTTGGCTACTGAAAGCCAAGAAAGAAAGAAGGGAAGTATAAAAAAGATGTTGGATGACAAAGACAACATCATTCAGTCATTAAAAAAGAAGCTAAATATCCCCTCCATCCAGCTGGTTGAAGCTTCTAAATTGGCAGAGATGGAGGAGAAGAGAGAAAAGCTACAAGAGGAACCAACATATTGCAAAGCTAGGCTAATGAAGTTTGAAGAGAAGGAGAAGTTGTGGCTGACTGATATAGCTCTCATGGTGGAAAGTGAAAATAAGTGGAGAGCTAAGTCTAAAGACCTTGAAAGGAAAATGCAAGAGAAGAGCAAAGAGTTGGAGAACATGGCAAGCCTAAAACACTGAGAAGTGGAAAGGTTGCAAAGAAGGACACAGAGCTGAGGAGCAGAGTCTCAGAAGAAGAGAAGGAGGGAAAGGCTTGGGAGGTAAATACCTAGAGATACAAGTGAAATATGATGAATTAATAAAGCATCTTACAGGTGAGACCTCCCTACAAGAAGCAAAGCAAGTCATTTTGGATGACAATGTTGCAGAGGGCCGCGGAGAAATTGAGGCCATATCTTGATTTCATTCTGGACAAAGAGGCTGTAATAAAGTTAGCTAGGCAAAGCATAACAACAGTCAAGGAAAAGTTGAACAAGAAGTCCATGGAGTGTGAAGAAAAGGCTGAATAGGCTGAAAGAAGATCAGGTGAAAAAAACTAGCATAAAGGATATAGTGTCTACTATTATTTGGGGAAGGTGGTGAATAAGTATCACCAGATGAACACAATTAAGGAAAGGATAGACATTTTAGCACATCAAGTAGACCTCTACAAAGAAATGTTTGATCCATTATTCAAGAAGGGACTTCCTCTCTCTTGGGAGGAGGATGGCCCCATGAGGACACATGAAGAATATCAGGGAAAGTTGTGGGGATGTCGATTGGATTATTATAATTTTTTATGTATTAAGTCATTGTAATATTTTGCATAATTAATGAAATTCAGTTGGTTTCTCTTGGCCTTTTTTTTTGGATTTATTAATTAATTAATTAATTAATGCATCGATCTGTAGGTTGGATTTCTATTAATATACGATTCATGTGTTATTATGTCTTAAATGAATTTCTTCGTTTAACTCATTTTATCTATTAATTTTCTGCAACTGATAGACAGCCACACATTTATATTGATGCTAAGTTGAAAAGCGCTCTTACAAAGCCAGTTGCTTGGATCTGCATTGGATAAAGATAAGCTATGTAGCATGGGAACCGCTCCTGGCTTTTAAGAAACTCGTTCCCGAAGTTCTGACCTTCCAGGGAACTTGGGAACTTGTAGGAAACTTTCCAAATCCGATGGGAACCGTTCTAGATGGTTGGGAACTTATTGGGAACATCTACCCCCTAAAATTGGGAACTTTGGGACTTTTTCTTGTGTGTTCCCTTCACCAGGAGCTTACACGCATTCATGATTACCATGTGGGTTGTTAATGACATTCCTATTGCCTCACACCCATACATATACATGGTTGACTAAAAAAAAAATCTATAGAAAACTAAGCTGTAGTAAAAGTCTATTTTGTACTACCTTGTCGAGTTGGTGCACTAATCTCTATCTACCACCCATTCTAGAGTATTCACTTGTCCCTACGTTGAATTTCAATTACCATAAACAATAATAAATGAAAATCTATTTTGACTTTTATATATTAAATAAAAGAAAGTAAATTTATATATTTTACTATTTACTTTATGAATAAAAAATAAACTTTTAACTAATTATTCTAATACATTTTAATCATAGTTGGCATGAAACTGAAAAACTTTATACATATAGCCACAACTATAGGGACTATAAATTCTAAAAGGCTCCACTTTAGAAAGAGTATGCCTTATATAATCAACTGTAAGGAAAACTCTTTGGTTTTGGTTACAACTGTAATATAAGGGACTGGCCACATCATATCCACACGTGCCAGCGATCGTGAAGGATGGGCGAAGGTGGTTTCGCAAATGGAGGAAGGTGGTTTTCCTTAATTCCCTTCCAAATTGCGAAATCATGTGGTGATGCCACATGGAGAGTGGTTTCAGATTCCACAACCACCCATCCCTCCATCCTAGTGCGCATGTTGGGGATGCGGAACTGACGTGGGGCCCTTGATCTTTTACCTCCCGATTGATCTTTTCCGCCATTTAAAATGGTTTGTACGTTGGCGGAGGTGATCTTCTCCGCCATTTAAAATGGTTTGTACGTTGGCGGAGGTGATATTTTCCACCATTTAAAATGGTTTGTACGTTGGCATGGAGGTGATATTTTTTGCCGTTTAAAATGGTTTGTACAGTGCTAATGGTAAATGATGGAATGTATCACTCGTGTGAATAATCTCATCACGTTTATGATGGATTGTGTTATGTGTCACGGCGTACAGATGATATCCCACCACACTCTGATAATTAATGTCACGAACTTTTCTGCAATGATACTGTGTGATGATATCCCACCACAGAACATTGAAACTTAAAGTTCAAACTCTCTGTGGTTGCGAGTTTGGAGCTCTGTTTTCTCTGAGGATCAAGGTTTGCTTTTGCTGAGGTGGAACCGAGAAGAGTGTTGGGAGGGTAGAGCAGTAAGATTGGTTTGAAGAATCGACTGCTAGTTTTTCAATTTGAGGGTATTTATATTATTCAAACCATGAATCTAAATCTGTAACAGAGCATGCTTATTCAGCCTTCGGACAAAAAATCCATATCTTCCACGGTTGTCAAAAATCAATGCAATGACAGTTTCAAGTTCACAGTAATTTAAAGTCGTTGAACATTTTAGATTCTTCAAATTTCCTTCCACCCTTGTCTGTCTGCTTCAGATTTCCAGAATTTATTTCCTGGGTAGTTATCTTCTTACAGTCCATTAATATGAATTCACATTGTTATATTTGCAAAATCGTGCGTTATAGGATTATCACCAGCTTGGATACATTTTTTGTTTGGTGGTGTAGCATATTATTTTCATATATTCCATGTTGTTTTCTGCAAATACTCTAGCATTGGGCTAGGTTTGTTGGAAAAAGATAACGACAAATGAACTCGGAAAATTGAAACATGTTTTTTCTTTTTAATATCATTTTGCAGTTAATATTCACTATAGAAAAGTCCCATGTATTGGGTAGTTGGACGTGGTTTATGACTCAAATTGTTGGATGCAATGAGAACACATTTGAGTCTTGCATATGATATCAAGGCATTTAGTTGAAGAGATCAAGCTGATAAAAATGTTCTTCAAATTAAGTGAATTTTAGCAGAAAATTAGTGAAAATTGGTGAATACCCTTGTTTGGCTTAGTTTGCAGGTTGATAATGAATAAAAGAAAACAACCCATTAATATTGGGCATTGGTCATAAATGAATCCAATATCAATTTTAGAAGAAAATTGGTGAATTTAGATGCGGTAAACTAGAGCATAAACATACGAATTATGATTTAAGATCACTTTCATCCAAGCATGAAGAATAACACAATGGAAAAGATTTACTGGAAATAACAATTAACAAAGAAAGGAAGGAAATTTATAGACTGTCATTAATGAATAATCAAAGCCACGTGGCACAATCTAAGCGTTCCACCTGTCACCCTAGAGATTAGATTTCGACATTTGAATGAAAAATTTTACAGAAGTTTTGCTACAAAGAGTTTGCTATCAAGTCGAAATTTTGTCAGAGAAAGTGAGGTCACTCTTTCATCAGGTTGTTTCATTTCGGGGTGTTGGAAGTAGATGCTGAGGAGAAAGAGTGTCCACTCCTTCTTCCAGGGATAAGTTTTTCGGAGTGGATAAAGTAGATATCCACACTCCAAACACATATTTCTTAGGAACATTGCTTCGCACATTTTCCCGGAAAGTGGAAATATCCACAGAGAAAGATCGACCGCTCTTTCTCCAAGTTCTATTTTTTACAATTCACAGAGAAAGATCAGTAACTCTTTCTCCAAGTTCTATTTTTACAATTCCCTAGTAAAAGAAGGGGTGGACGATCCTTCTTCTTCCCAATATTCTTTTCGTTATAGCTTGAGACTGCAAGAAGGGTCGGTCGATCCCTCTTCGTCTTCACAATTCTGGATATCGTTCAATTTCTAGATAAAGGTTTTCACAATTATCTACTAAACGATCCTTCTTCTCGGAAACAAAAGTCGGGGAAAACAATTTTATATGTTATAACTTAGCCATGCTCAATAATTCGTAGTTTGAATCCAGTTCCAAGGTGGCATCATCCTGGTGGTTGGAAGGTAAATTGGAAGACCTGTCATCTTTATTTTCTTAGGGTTTGGCGAATTCTTTCTTCCATGTCAAACATAGTGGAAATAAATTAGCTGATGTGCTGGCCAACTTCGATAGTGGGATTCACATGGCAACTAGTGCTAATATGTGGGAGGCTTTGACAGACTTGGCTGTTCAGGACAGCCGCAGAGCTACCCAGGACAATGACATGATGATATTTCGTGTCGAACATGTTAATTTTCAGAATTTACTTCAATATGATCTAGGATCTTAACTGAGAGAACAACAAGTACAGCATATCTACAGCATATCAATCATGGAGACAATAATGCAAGCACACAAGAGACACAAAGATTTACTTGGGGAAAACCATAAAGGTGAAAAACCCCAATAACTTCCTCAGAGATAGATAGAGCAATGATACAACCAATCAAGAGAGATAGACATAACCTAGCAGCAGATCCTCCTCCTCCATAAGTGCGCCTCTCCTCCTTGAGAGCATGTGTGAGAAGTGAGTGAGAAAATAGAGTGCCTCCCGCACTCTATTTATACTTGACTTGACTTGCCTTTTTACCTAACTCATGTAGGCTCGAACTTAACCACATAATATAATGCTGACTCGGCCGACCCCCAATAGGGTGGTCTAATAACCCTTTGAACCACATGGCCGACCCCCAATAGGGTGGTCTAATAACCCTTCGACCCACATGACTTATACAGGGCCGACCCCAAACAAGGTGGTCTAATAACCCATCAAATATAAGTTACGACACTTACAATATAAATGACGACACTTCCGTATAGAGGAATAATAACATCTCTATAGGAATACAATATACATTTATGTGAAATACATTCCCAAGTTACATATACATCAACACTCCCTCTTAACTAGGAAGGTATTTCTCAGCACAGTTCTTCTAGCACAAGTCATCTTCTCTGGATCATCGTCACTGGATAATCGTCATCGAGTCATCATCATCGTCACTGCTGCTGCTATCTCAATCAATCTCTGAATCTACTCGTCATAGGAAGTTCTATAGAGCCAGTCCTTTTTCATACTGGATGTAGGCCCACCACCTGCAGGTCTTCGTCATCACTGGCCATACTGTGGAATCCTCAGGACTTTTACGTGCGTCACAAAACCTCACAAGAGCATCCCAGGCTGTTACGAGCACACAGCTCTACCTATAGGATCTCCCAGGGCAACGAATTACATCTGACCTCACCACAAAACCTCGCAAGAGCATCCCAGGCTGTTACGAGCACACAGCTCTACCTATAGGATCTCCCAGGGCAACGAATTACATGTGGTCATGGAAAAACCTCGCAAGAGCATCCCAGGACTGATTACGGGCACACAGCCCAACCTATCGGATCTCCCAGGGAAACGAATTACATGCCATAGGACAAAACCTCGCAAGAGCATCTGCCAGATATCCCAGGGCAACGAATTACATGCCATAGGCAAAACCTCGCAAGACTATCTGCAGATCTCCCAGGGCAACGAATTACATGTCCTCCCAGAGCAATGTCTCGAAAGAGCATCCCAGGCTGTTACGGGTACACAACTCTGACCTATAGGATCTCCCAGACATGCTCATCTGCACAACTTGATCCACGGCCACAGAGTATCAACCTGATACTCACCATACATCATCCTGATGTACTCATGATCGTCCTGATCATCATCATTGCAACGTCCTGCTGCATGTCATCTGGAGCAACATCCTGAAGCTCACCATCCATGATCATCCTGATCATCATCACTGCAACGTCCTGCTGCATGTCATCTGGAGCAACATCCTGAAGCTCATCATCCATGATCATCCTGATCATCACTGCAACATCCTGCTGCATGATCTACCTGATCATCAATGCATCCACCTGATGCATACCAAGTATCTACCTGATACATATCATCATACATGATCCTCCTGATCATACAATGTATCCACCTGATACATGATACGTATCACCATACATGATCCACCTGATCATACAATGTATCCACCTGATACATATACAGATACATGGTCCAAGCATCCAACATGATGCATATACAAAATACATACACATGATCCAACTGATCATATCCAGCATCCAACATGATGCATCCATAAATGATCCACCTGATCATATCCATCATCCAACATGATGCGTACATACATACATAAAAATGATCCAACTGATCATATCCAGAATCCAACATGATGCGTACATACATACATAAAAATGATCCAACTGATCATATCCAGCATCCAACATGATGCGTACATACATACATAAAAATGATCCAACTGATCATATCCAGCATCCAACATGATGCGTACATACATACATAAAAATGATCCAACTTGATCCAACTGATCATATCCAGCAGAAACCAGAACATCATCCTGATGCTCATCATCCAGCGCTTACATCCACAGCCATGTGAAGGATCCTCCTTCCACATGCTTGGAATGGCTTCAGCAAATGTGTCCATCACTTCTTCCTCGAAGTGTCCTCGATCTGAAGAATGCCAAGCCTCTCTCTGAAGTACTCGAACTTCACCCTGGCTAGTGGCTTCGTCAGCACATCTGCAATCTGCTCGTCCGTCGCAACATATAGGAGCTTCAAAGCTCCTCTCTGCACCATATCCCTGATATAGTGATATTTGATCTCTATGTGTTTCGACCTGTCATGAAACACTGGGTTCTCGGACAGCTTCACACAACTCTGGTTATCACAGAAGATACTAGTAGCTTCCAACGGGAGATCAAATAACTCAGACAGTAGCTTCCGTAGCCATACTGCCTCGCAACTAGCTGAGCAGGATGCAACATATTCTGCCTCAGTTGTACTCAGTGCTACGCAGGACTGCTTCCTGCTAAACCAAGAGATCACACTTGATCCCATACCGAAGCAGCACCCAGATGTGCTCTTCCTATCTGCAGCACTGCGAGCCCAATCTGAATCAACATAACCATGTAGGTTAAACTTTTGATTTGCTTCATACTTGAGCCCATAATCCACTGTACCCTTCAGGTACCTCAGAACATGCTTTACAGCAACCAGGTGAACACTCCTCGGATCCGTCAGGAACTGGCTCAATGTGTTCACAGCAAAGCAAATGTCTGGTCTTGTGTTCGTCAAGTACCCAATCATCTGGCGATACATAGAGACATCAATTGGCTCAGATGAAGCATCACATAGAAGCTTCAGATTTGATGCCATAGGTGTGGCCATGGCCTTGCAATCCATCATCCCGAACCTCTTTGGGATCTCTATTGCATACTTCCCTTGTCCAAGGAAGATTCTATCTGCACTCTGCCACACCTCCATGCCAAAAACAAATAGTGCATCATACCCAAGTTCTTCATCTCGAACTCGGTAGTAAGCTTCCGCTGCATGTCGACAATCAATCTATCTTCACCATACCAAGTTCTGCACATATATGATTTCCTATCATGAGTCTCAGAACCAAGTGGCTGCTCTACATACACTTCTTCTTCAACTACACCATTCAAGGAAGCTGTCTTGAATCCATCTGGTGTATCTTCTATTTCATCACTTTTATATTTCTCAATGCTGCCATCTGCAACATGCTTGATCTGATAGTTCCATTTGGAAGTCATAGCAAACTTCCCTTCATGTCTTGGGATTACATCCCAAACATCATTCTTCATGATCGACGGATCATTGCATTTCATTTCTTCATCCCAGATCCTGGGAACTTCAATATCTTCAATAAATATCTTTGTTGCTGGAACAAATGTTGTAGTCCTTCTTTTGTAGGAGATGGCATACGATCTTTCCTACACAACAAGTTAAATTGCATGGTTAGAAAACATCTCATAGTTTTCAGAACAAATTCTTACACATAAAGAAATATGTCATACAGTCATGCAATTATCTTAGCCAATGCTTCAATACAACATTTATCCATATCCCATAACTTTCTAGATGCCTTCCAATCTCTACCAGAACATTGTTAAGAGTGTGCACAACTCCCAACATGTCAGCAAAGAGGTTTCATTCTAGATAAGTAGCAATGGAATGTTGTACAGTGCCATAGGCCACTTACCCATGTATATTAGGATTATACTGTTCATCAATGCAATTATTCTAATATGCATAATACACAACCTAATTCTAGGAACATCAGTATATACATTATTGAACAGTATTATTTAAGAAATGATGATTAAAATACTTATCTTTCTTTGTTCGTTGGGTGGACTCCCTCTGAGTCTTTGCTTCCTTGCAGGAGCTGCTGGAGTCCTAATCTGAAGTAGCTTCTTCTACACCTTTCTGTTGTGGGATGTAGATAGATGGTCAACTCCCTCTGAATATCTGCATCCTTTAATAAACCACTGGAGTGTACTCCCTCTTGATCTTTGCTTCCTGGATTACCTGTCCTTGAACTTACATTCATCCTTGGTTCCTATGCATGCTTATTAGTATCATGATTGTGATATCCTTGTGATCTCATATAAAATCATACATTCAATAGTATACTATTAAAACAAAATAATCTCCAGCATGTATAGTCATGATCATTTCAAACATAAATAATAAGCATTAGCATTCAAGGTTTATGTAGGATTCTTATGGTTAGTCAAATCATAAGAAACATAACATGTCTAAACCTGTAATTACTCAAACATATGACTCTTCAGATTAGTTGAATCATCAATAAAGATAAGATATATAAAATGCATAAAACCTGTGATTATTCAAACCTATACCATCATGATTCTTCTGGTTAGTCATATCATCAATTATGGTAAGAAACATAATATGCATACAACCATGATTATTCAAACCTATGACTCTTCAGGAATAATCATTATCAACAACAGTATAAGATCCTAACCCAAGGTAGGATTCTATCTTGATATAGGAAAAACATACCTGGATTAGCATGCTAGTTAGTTATGTCTAACATACTCACAAGATGTCTTCTTGTTCTTCTTCAATGACTTGTGATAGTAACCTGTATATCTCATAGGTTAGCCATTACAAAACCAAGTTATACATACCTCGTAAATGGATCTTCTATGAGATCCATGACAATGGATGAATCTTTGTCCTCATGTTATCATGATCATATGTTCTTGGACCAGAACATGATTTGTCTTTATCGGTGTACCTTTCATGTTAGTATACAACATAAACCTCATACAACACCATAATGCATTAGTACAAACATAAGTGTCAACACCCTAACCAGTGAATATCCTCTATCATGCATTCATAATTTTGTTAAGGTTATACGACAAATCTAAAATCAAAATTGTACTAACCGTAATAACATGAAGACAAACATACCATAAACTTAATCATGGACAAATATCGAAACATACCTCGATGAGTCATACCTGTCGAGATCGCTTGTAATCTTCTTATGTAAGGCCTTAGCCTCATCTCCCTCTGAAACAGGAACTTCTTCACTCATGCAGATGATCAATCCATCTTCTTCTAGGATTAACCCAATCCACTTGATTTGCAAGAACTGGACCTGAAGCTGGATATGGGTTTGCCAGAGAAACCCCAAAAATTCAAACTTTGAATTTCAAACTTCCGAAAGGATAGAAATATGTGCCTTGATGAGCTGATCAAACTGGTATATTCAAAATTTGAAAACTGCAAAGTTTCACTCCTCAATTTTGCCTTTGAAACTTCCGGATTCACTGGATGTGACCCTGAACTGGGGTTTGATGAAGCCCACTCTTCTTCCCAATCAAAATGTTTGATCCAAATCTCTAAGCTTCTATTTTCCTGAGGAGCTTCCAGCCGTGGTCACAGATTTCAAAAATTCCCATTTTTACAGAAGCCCTAATTTTCCACTTTTCTGATCAAAGTCCCGAACTAGGGTCTAATCAAGCCCGGCCTTCTGCCCAACCAAAAATTCTGATCTTGGTCTCTAAATTTCTATTTTTATGAGTAGCATCCAGCCGTGGTCTCCGATTACAAAAATTCCAACTTTCTTCAAAGCCCTAAATTCCGGAAGCCATGAATGAAGGTACCAAAAAATAATTCTGTTTTGACAGAAATATGTACCTGATTGTTTCTGGTGTAACTCCGAAATTTTTGATCCACAGGGTCTGAAAAAGTTTCCTGAGATAGCCTGACCTGTTATCTTTCCATCCTGACAGGTCTTACCTCAATTGGATTCTCTGAGAGAGAGTTATGCCAAATGTCGCAACGTGACCTGTTTTGGGATAAAATAGGAGAGCAAACTTGTACGGCGTGCCACGTGTCACTGTTTTAACTTCGGCCTCTAAAAACGTTTTCTGAGATAGCTCGGCCTGTTACCTTTCCATCCTGACAGGTCTGACCTCAATTGGACTCTTTGAGAGAGAGTTATGCCAAATGTCGCAACGTGACCTGTTTTGGGATAAAACAGGAGAGCGAACTTGTACGGCGTGCCACGTGTCACTGTTTTAACTTCAGCCTTTGAAAAAGTTTTCTGAGATATCTCGGCCTGTTTCCTTTCCATCCTGACAGGTCTGACCTCAATTGGACTCTCTGAGAGAGAGTTATGCCAATTTTCGCAACGTGACCTGTTTATGGGATAATACAGGAGAGCGCACTTGTACGGCATGCCACGTTTCACTGGTTCAACTTCGGCCTCTGAAAAAGTTTTCTGAGATATTACAGACTGTGTACTACCTGTCACTTTTTATGAAATTTCATTTGGAGCTTCCTAGCCCAAGATATGACCTTTTTCCCAAGGTCACCTGATTTTGACTCAGATCTGGAAGAGGCAGAAACCCTATATTGAACAGATCATAAATCACAAAGTACAACGAATTAGAGGTTGTCCTTTGGACACAAGATACCTAGAGATCTTAGCTTCGGTCTGTAACACTTTCAGGTCCGAAAACTTCGCCAAAACAGATTTATAGCGAAAGTGCTACAATGACTGCTTTTTGCTATATCAAGCCCTAGCATCGTAAGTGCAACAAGTGTCATACATGCCATATCATGCCTTCTTTCAGGCTAGCTCTGATACCATGTTAATTTTCAGAATTTACTTCAATATGATCTAGGATCTTAACTGAGAGAACAACAAGTACATCATATCTACAGCATATCAATCATGGAGACAATAATGCAAGCACACAAGAGACACAAAGATTTACTTGGGGAAAACCATAAAGGTGAAAAACCCCAATAACTTCCTCAGAGATAGATAGAGCAATGATACAACCAATCAAGAGAGATAGACATAACCTAGCAGCAGATCCTCCTCCTCCATAAGTGCGCCTCTCCTCCTTGAGAGCATGTGTGAGAAGTGAGTGAGCAAATAGAGTGCCTCCCGCACTCTATTTATACTTGACTTGACTTGCCTTTTTACCTAACTCATGTAGGCTCGAACTTAACCACATAATATAATGCTGACTGGGCCGACCCCCAATAGGGTGGTCTAATAACCCTTCGACCCACATGACTTATACAGGGCCGACCCCAAACAAGGTGGTCTAATAACCCATCAAATATAAGTTACGACACTTACAATATAAATGACGACACTTCCGTATAGAGGAATAATAACATCTCTATAGGAATACAATATACATTTATGTGAAATACATTACCAAGTTACATATACATCAACAGAACATGCGAGGTTACATCGGGCGTAAGTTGGCCAGGACACGTAACCCTCGTCTCATGCTGTGGTTCAAGCCGTTATTTAAAAGTGGGGATATGATTTGTTTTTTCATTTTATGAAGTGGATCTGGAGTAGTCTTCTCCAAGCCCGATGGGGAGTACTTTGTGTGGGGGAATGATGAAAGAAAATTTAAGAGAAGTGAGTGTTCGTAAGGGTGAGCGTCACCCGCTGTGCCTCCTTCAGTTAAGAGGATGTACCATCCTAATCATGATAGTAGCTAGAAAATGTGTTTATATGAAGGAGTAGGGTGGCATCTGGGATCGTCATTACTATTCCTTCGCATGCATGCAAGCTCTGTTTGTTTGTTTGATTATGGAGCAAGACTCTGGTAGAAAGTTGGAAGATCCAGCGGACACCAATTGCCAAGTGGAGGTAGATACTGATACTAGTCAAAAATTTAGGAAGAGAAGCCGTGGAGAGTCCTCGAGGGAGCCGGGGTGGTGGCCTTTCTCGAGCATGTAAGCATGCTTGCCGAGAGGCTAATGCTTTCATTCTTAACGTCCCTGGGGATATTCAGAGGGATATCCTTGATTATGAGCATCAATTGTTGTTGAGGTTGAATAGGGAGACGTTGTTGGGGAGCGCAAATAGTTGAAGAAATGGATTATTGATCCAGGCAATACGGCTGGGCGTGTTAGTCTATACGAGCACACGGTAGCCCTTTACTGGATGATGAAGAAACTTGTTGGTTTAGCCATCCATGGCAGACAAACCCCCGGAGAGGAAGTAGCACTGCCACTTATGGTGCAGCGTAACCTGGAGGAGACTCGTGCATTGAATTGGAAAATGGATTTTCTTCTCCAAGCAATAGAGCTGCGGCCTCCCCTGTATTCTTCTTCATCTTCCAGCTTCCCCCATCCAGGGACCTCTCCTAATGCTCCTTACATTATCCGTTGATGCTTGATCTGGAATCATTTTTCCAAAGTGCAAGTATTTTTATTAAGGGAAGGTCAGCTGTTAAGCTAGATTGTCTTTTCCTAAATGTATATCTTGCCTAACGGGTGTAGTAGCATTTTGGTGTTCTTTTTTATTTCGGGCTTGCGTGCCTATGCTAAGAATATCTCCAGTTCAATGAATTTTTGGATAGGTAGTGATTTTTGTTGTTACAAAGCTTCTGAGGATAAAGATGATCAGTTGAATGAAAGCATCTTATCTATTTTGGTGATAATTGTCTACCGCAAGGTTAATGCTGCTGGAGTCTATGGGTTAGTATTTAGATGGTCTATTTTGATGAACAAGTCTAACCCTCAGACAGCTTGTTCCTTCTGTAACTCCTCTTTGATTTAATACAAAAACTTCTTACTTACAAAAAAAGAAGGGGCGGCTAACCCTTCTTCTGCCCAGTATTGTATTCATAAGAATTCTAGAATGTAAGAAGGGTCGGTCAATCCTTCTTTCTTTCACCATTCTGGATATCGGTGACTTGTTGGATATAGTTGTTCACAATTATCTCCTAAACAAAGGGGTAACCGATCCTTCTCTTTGTAAAATGGAAGTCGGGACAAACATTTTTATATGTTAGAACTTAGATGATGTTCTAGTTGACTCCCTACTATTTACAGCGGAAGTTGGAAGTCGGGAATTGTCAACATAGCCTTCATAGATTAAATATATTTAAATTTATATCGTAACTGAAGGGTCGATCGACCCTTGTTGTGCTCAGTATTCTTCCCTTGTTCACAATTTTTGAAATACATGTATTGACGGGGCCGAACATTCGTAGATTAAATATATTTAAATTTATATCATAAATGAAGGGACGACCGGCCCTTGTTGTGATTGGTATTCTTCCCTTGTTAACAATTTTGGAAATACATGAATTGACGACCTAGCATTCATAGGTTGAATATTTTTAATATTCTATCATAAATGAATGGGCGAGAGAAGCTTCTTCTACCCAGTGTTCTTTTCGTAATCTTTCAGGACTACAAGAAGGGTCTTTCAATCCGTCTTGTGTTCGCTTCTTCTATAAGAAGGGGCGGCCGATCCTACCATTTGGAAAATTGGAAGTCTAGACATACATTTTTTTATATATTATAATTTATGTTTTATATCTTTGTTTAAAATAAATATGATTGTTAATGTGCTCCTGTTATTTTATATTTCATAAAACACTTATGAACTGGATTTTGGTTCTGAACAATGTGTCCTGTTATTTTATATTTCAGATATCATTTATGAAATGGATTTTGGTACTCAACAATGTGTGGACCTACTTTTGAATGGATTGAAAGTTGCTAAAGGAATCTCTTTTTCAGAAAGAATTTTTTTTGCATAATATCATAATTAAGGATGGATGTATCATTGTAAATGTTACCAAGTCTTTAAATGCAAGTCTTCCATTGCCCTATCGAACAGAAGGTGCGGATACATTGTCAGAGGTAGTTGGTGGTTATATTAAATGGCCTGTATCTGAGATCGTTAACCAGATTGGTTCTGTTCTTCATGAGAATGAGGTGAATGATATACCAGCTTCTACTTCGACAAGTGTAGCACATATCATAACAACTGGAAATGAGTTCAATGATATACCAACTTCTACTTTGATGAGTGTAGCAAATATCATAACAATTGAGAATAAATCTTCTTTTATTATGAGAAAAGTTAAGTTGTTACATAAGTGTTCAGAAAGAAAGGATTGCATTTCCATAGGTGTTGTAACAAATGTGAGTGGGAGTGATTTTGTTGGGGGAACATTTTTGGGTGGCTTCAACTTTGGTATTCTGGTGGATGAAGTGGTGTTTTCTTGTATGGCATGTTGTCCAAGGTTGAGCAGTGGAGCTTTTGTTGTACGGCCAATTAAAAGAATCATCAATTTTAATACATAAACATTGCTTTCTTTTGCAAAAACTTTCAATAATAATCAATCTGAATCTACTTTGAAAGTATAAAGAGAAAATCACAATGAAAGGTTGTTGGGACGAACAATTAATTTGATACATCAATGTTCTCTAAAGCCATAGTATGTTGCGCGGGGAATAGTGTCAACTGTTTTTGAGGGAGACATTGTACAATTCAAAGCACTAGATGTTGGTGAGTTTGGTATTTTAGTTCATAAAGTCTTATGCAATTGCAAGGATTGTGGTGTATTTGAAGGATCCCTTATAAGATGGCATGCAAACAATTTTCTTGACCTCGATAATGTTCCTTTGGATGTTATACTAAAAAATAAAGGAGACGAAGAAATGCTCAACTTTTGGAATGTTTTTGAAGAATGTCCTTTACAGATGGTCCTTCCAGGTACTCCTCATTGTGAATATACAGATGTTAAAGGTAATGGAACAAGGCCATACAATTCTACAAAGCGGTAAGCTGGAACTAAAATTTTCGAAAGAAATTCAAGATCGGTACCTTACAGACCTGCAATAAATCTGGGTGCATTCCTTTCGAACATTGGCACCGAACATTGTTGCTCAAATCTTTGTATATCAAAAATTCCACATCGATCGATAGTTGAATGTGCGAAGAAATTTGATAGTATGAATGGAAATTCAAAAAGATAGTTTGTTATGAATTCTTTGGGATCAAATGCTCCTGTGGCGAAAGAAGAAGATGATAGAAAAATAAGCTTGTTTACAATGAGATTAGACACAGTAGACGTCTGTCAAAATGCATGGTACAAATTCCATTGGATAAAAAAAAGCACTTTCTTCAATTATAAAAGAATGTTCATGAATGGTGATGTGAGAGTTGTGCATGGTAACAGTGGCTTGGAAAAATCTAGGGCAAGCACTACTGCACTGGTAGCTACTATTAATAAAATTGTAGCAAAGAATTCAGACAAATCTCCACATCTTACACGAATAATCAGTAAAGATGGAACAAGGACAACCTTGAAATTATTGCCCGCTAATATGTCCCATGGTTTACTGTGAAAAATGGATGATGATGAAGTCATAGGAATCGGTTTGCCTCCAGTATCACAATCCTCCTTTAGCAAGGTGATGAGAGAAGATTTTCCAAATGTTAAAATTTCTAACTCAAACAACTTTGCAAGGTGTAATGAGTGCATTACAATACAAGATAGGCTTAAGGGGACCACTGATCCAACTGAGGTTGAAAATTTGTGAGAAAATTAGGATGCTCATAATAAATACATCTCAAGTTGTTGCCGGCTCTATTATTGTCACAGGTCAGCTTTCCCCGCAAAATCTGAAGACTTATCTCAGTATTGTTCATGACAAAATGGATAAGTTAAAGACTTCCATTCCAAGGATGGGTAAGAAGGAAAAAGATTTTAGTAATGTTATGAATCTTCCCATATCATTGACTGGAATGTTGACCCATAGGCACCAGACTGGGGGTTTTGGAAATTTCAGTCTCTCATTTTTAGAGATGGGATAGAATTTCACTGTGACATCCTTGGCTAAATGCTTGAAGTGTCTTGAAGAACCAGTGGGCAAAAAGTATGGTGATTTGCTCTACAAAGGCGGAACATCTAAGCACCAATTGCATGATTCTCTATTGCAATCAAACTCATATGAAAAGTGTTCAATATACAAACAAGATGTAATGCAAGATGATGTAATCTGTGTTGATGGTACTAATCAATGCATACCAAATAGAAAACTACCACGCATATTGTTGTTGCAAACGGACAATTGTTTAGGTGAGAACAAAAGATGCTTTGTATTTTCATTTTTATCTCTTTTAACAGCAAGGAGAGTGTTCAAGAAAGTTGAAGTTGGATTCCTCCCGGTCGGACACACCCATGAAGACATAGATGGAACTTTGGTAGGTTATCAGCAAAGCTAATGCGCAAGGATATATTTTCTCTCTCAGAAATTATGGATACGCATAGGACATGTGAAGATAAAAATTCCTTTGTCCCTTATCTAATTGATGAACTTTACGATTTTAAGAGTTTTGTGATACCCCACCTTTTGGATACCCCAAGATCATCGGTATAAAAAAATGCCATTTTTTAAAATTTCAGCTCATAGATGACATTCCAGTCATGCAATGGAAGGCATCACTTCGGGATGAATGTTGGTCGTCTCCTCTTAAACTCTAGCAGTCATTGCCAAATGGTAGAGCAGACTTGCCGATGGGACAGCCTAGGTTATTAAATATGTAATCAAAAAGTTTTTCGGACATTGAAGAAATAAAAAAAAGGAATAGAAACATATATTTCATTCTGGAATGGAGGGATTGAGAAGGGAGGTGACCAATTTTGGCGTCCCAAGTTAAATTATTGGGAGGCTATATATAAAGCTTTGAACAGTCCCTTCGTGAGTGTTGATCAGTCATCAACTAACTTTTTGCCATCGACAAGCCATGATATTCATAGTGAACTTACAAGATCTGAACATGAAATTATGGATGCCTATTTGAAGGAAAATATTCCTGCTTTGCAAGATTGCTATGTTGGACCACTATGCAACAAGCCTAGAGATGAATTCATTCCAAGAGTGGATTTTGTAAAGGGCCAAATGGTCATTGTGTAATCACCATACCTAGATTGTGCAATCTGGTTGGGTAAGGCGATTGGTGATGTTTATCAGGAGTCAGATGCTAGTATTGTTGGGTCTTACAAAGTAGAGGTGCAATGGTGGAAGCCAACAGGAGCATCGAAGGATCCTAAGTTCTTGTACAGAAAATGCTTAGATAGACAGCAACAATGGGTTGTAGGTGCAAAAAAAAATATGAAGATCGATGTAAATAGCATCATATGGGCATGGTCACCAAGGAAAGGATGGGCAGGAGAAATAATTAGAATAAAGAAGAAGGGCCCTGCAGCAATCAAGGCATAAGGAGTAAAACATGGGGAATAATGTTCAGAATGATGGATGTTCTCAAGGGTTGATAGTAGACAAAATTGGTTTCTAAATTTCCCTATGTGTCATTTTTAAGCAACAAAATTGTTGCATTTCTAAATTTCCACTTGGTATACAAAAAGTTGTATTTTTTCATTTTCATCAATAAAAGTTTTATAAAAGGAAAGATAGAACTTATATCCATTGGGATTGATAATGGATGGTTATTTGTTACAAAATTCAATTTGTGATAAGTGTAGTCATTTGCGCACTAACTGTCATTAAGTGTTGTAATTAACACCTTAATTACTAGTTAATTGTGCTTAAGAATAATTAGCCTTTAGAAGTGGTTTATCTGCTGCACTTAAAATCAAGTAATTATCCTCAGAGGAACTACCGAAATACTAAAATATGATCCAATATACTCAAACTAACAAATTCAATGGTGCTCATAGGAGAAAATATTCTATACGAGCCAATATTATAATTAAACTATATTTCTAATACTCAATGTACCAAATCAAATATGCCATGTGTCACAATATGATCATTCCACATGTCACCCTAGGATACTAGATATCAACATTTAAACAACAAAATTTATAGACATCTTGCTTCAAAGACTATGCTGGCAAGTGGAAGTATTCTCAGAGAAAGAGCAACCGCTCTTTCCAAAAGGTGTTCTATTGTTATGATTCCCTCGTAAATGAAGGGTCGGCCGACCCTTCTTATTCCAAATATTCTTTTCATAATATTTTGACACTACAAGAAAGCTCAGTCGATCCTTCTTGTGTTCTCTATTATGGATATAGCCGAATTGTTGGATAAAGGTTTTCACAATTAACTACAAAAAGAAGGGGCGATTGATCCTTCTTATCGAAAAACGGAAGTCGGGAGAAACCATTTTTATATGTTAAAAATTCCAAGGTGTTCTATTTTTAAAATTGCCTCGTAATTGAAAGGTCGACCGACCCTTCGTATCCCTAATATTATTTTCATAATAGTTCGACACTGCAAGAAGGGTCGCTTGACCCTTCTTATTCCAAATATTCTTTTCATAATAGTTCGCCACTATAAGAAGGGTCGGTCGATCCTTCTTGTGTTCTCCATTATGAATATGGCCGAATTGTTCGATAAAGGTTTTCACAAATAACTACAAAAAGAGGGGGCGACCGATCCTTCTTGTCGGGAAACGGAAGTTGGGAGAAACCATTTTTATATGTTAAAACTTCCAAGGTGTTCTATTTTTTAAATTTCCTCATATTTGAGAGGTCGGACGACCCTTCTTATTCCCAATATTATTTTCATAATAGATGGACACTGCCAGAAGGGTCACTCGACCCTTCTTATTCCAAATATTCTTTTCATAATAGTTCGACACTGAAGTTTAGCTTGCCCGTTTAGCTTATCGGTGTTAGCACTAGCGTTGTCTTGGATGAAACTTGGAGGTTCAATTTCTAAAAAGAATGGAGAATCATCTGGGTAGGTATTCACGGCCTCAAGGGTGAAATGATCAAAATACCAAGCTCGAAACATTGCAAGGAGAATTAAATTGCAGAGGTCCGCCTCTAGTTACATATCTGCGCAAATAAATGGTCTAGATATTTGGTGGTGAAGATCTACCACTACTACATGTGGACATTTTTCCCATGGAAAATCGTTTCTATTGCCACACTTTTCCGTTGCTATAGCGACAAACAGGACTCTTTGTTTTTGTGGCACTAATTTCGTCGCTATAGCCACACTTTCGAACGGTCGTGGCTATAGCCACGAAAGTTCGTGGCTATAGCACCGAACATTCGTGGCTATAGTGACGGATGTTTATATTTTTTTTTAAAAATGAAGCAATCTACATCTCTCTAGCCACGAACATTCGTGACTATAGCATCGAAAGTTCGTGGCTATAGCAACGGTTGTTCATATTTAAAAGAAATAAGTGAACCAATCTCTGTCTCTCTAGCACTGAACGTCCGTGGAAATAGCACCGAAAGTTCATGTCTATAGCACTAAAAGTGAGTGGCTATAGCACCAAAATAGCATTGCTATAGCCACGAAGGATCATATTGAAAAGAAATAAGTGAACCGATCTTCATCTCTCTAGCAACGAAAGTTCATGGCCATAGAAACGAATGTTCGTGGCTATAGCACCGAAAGTTCGTGGCTATAGAGACGGATTCACATATTTTAAAAAAATATGTCCGTCGCTATAGAAACAACAAGCCCCGACAAGTTTTGACGAACTTTCTATACTAGCGACGAAAATTTTCGTCTCTAGTATAGAAAGTTCGTCGTAACTTGCTAGCGCTTGTCATCTCTATAGCGACCGACATGTCTATTTTTTTTTTTTAAATAATAAATAAATTTGGAGGTGATTGCATACAACAACAGAAGTCAATTATTTGTTATCCCCACCCTATCATTTTAAAGATCTACAGAACACTCGTAAATATCTACAACAACAAAAGTCAATTATCTATTATACCCACCCCATCATTTTTAGTGCTTGTTACATAATTATTCTTTGTAGCTTCCTCCTAAATTGAAGCTCTGTTAAATGCACATTTTTCCTCATTATGTGTTTGAAGTTCTGAAATAGAAAGATATGTATGACGATAAGATAGACAATTGCTTCGAGATGTCCACACAAGCTCCAAGCATTCACACCAATACCTTCTCTCATCATAATGAATTTTTTGCTTCCTCTCACAATACCTGGGAACTTCGGAAGGTTTAGATTCTAGACAAGGAGCAAAATTCTTTTCCAGGAGCAAAGCAACCTTAGTACTAAGGAAAACACCACATTTTCCATTATCTTTAAATTGCTTCACTTGAAACCTATGAATATCATTGTACACATCATTTTTTGCTTGATGAGATCTTAATTCTTGCCATTGGAAAATGGATTCCTTAAATTCTCTCTTTAACGGGTGTTTGTCTCTTAACCAACAAAGGAGCTACTCAATTTTTGCCTCAGTTTCATATGAAACTCATGTAAAATTAGTAGCTACATTTCCTCCTATATAATTTTGTTGAGATTCCTTTCTCTTGTTATCAACTAACTCTATCACTTCCGCAAATGAAAGCTTAGAGTTACCAAATATATTTAGCAATATCTTGTTATCGCAATGAAATGAGACATTCATACTATATGTCTCACAAGTCCTCATCCAAATTCCTATAACATTCTCATTTTCTGCAAGAGACATCCCTTTATTATGTGCTTATGGAACTTCAACCACTAGCCAAGGATGATTCTTGTTCCTACTTAAGGCCCATTACAATTGACCTATGCCAGAGATTACACAGCAGTCAAGCCAGTCCTTCAAAATCCTATGCAGCCCAGATGTCCAAGATAGATGCAATGCTTCATTCCAAAGGCCAATTTTATGTATAAATTTAATGGGGTACTAGAACTAAATACCAGCATTTCTTTGTTGGTGAATTCAAAGATGTATTTGTTTGATCCTCAATATACCTGCATGCCACTCCTTAACTTACAACTACTTTAGTT
Organism: Larix kaempferi; assembly: GCA_027924585.1. NCBI lineage: Eukaryota > Viridiplantae > Streptophyta > Pinopsida > Pinales > Pinaceae > Larix > Larix kaempferi. The sequence goes on from BSBM01001261.1 coordinate 3,417,907, forward strand.
ACCAGATCTGACTTTAAGTTAAGCTCTACAAAGCAAAAGGTTTGACCTCATTCACTAATAAGGGGCAGTCATAATTTTATTAAGATTTTGTATCCGTGATCACTACTGAAGTACCTTGCTATGCAGCATCAATTGGACGAGTTCAAGGATATATCTTCCCGAAATTCAGATATAGTCCAACGTAAACACTACAATTGGGGATGTGCCGAATGAAACTTCCCCAATGTCCACTAATGACCTAAAATGCAGTCAACAGGACTGTAGTAAAAAACAGAATTGAGAATTCCTAATGCAACTGAAACATTAGTAAGAAGCGGTATATGGAAGTATAATACCTATGCAGGTTTAGAAATCCAAAATAAAAAATAGAGAAGAAATCTTGAATGCAGTACCTTTAGTATGAAAGAAAACAATAATTGATGCAATAAATGTTTCGAATTTTAATATGAACTTAATTGACGCAAAAGGCCAACAACAACATTACTTCCATCCATCCTTCCAGTCTTGATTTTGTCAAGCCTAATGTTCTAAAATTGCTGAATGTTTTTTTTGTTAAATGAAACAATCTTACAAATAATTGTCCGAACAAGAACTCAAAATCCACTTTCCTCTATTGTAGTAAGGAACTAGGGAATAGATTTTGTTCTTTATGGTACCCAAAATTTTATGGTGTTTCTTCAGCCCAAAAATCTCGAAGGTAACAGGTAGCCTATATGACCAAATTATAGGAAGTATAATCTTGCAGTATGTATCGCATATAGCTGCTGGATATTGATACTTGTAATAAGGTGGAAGGATGAAATATTTTGTCCTTCTGTCATCTTAGATGTTTGTAAACTGCATTTACACGAACAACTGCAAAACATACATTGGCATGAGTCTTCTCTTCCAATAGATTAAAATACTTCTAAATAGTTAGATTACCTAAGTAATGACAAGAAAAAATATTCACGAGTAATGATTTTAGTCTGAATGGCCATGCATTGCACTGGATAATTACTAATTATTGACGACAGGTAAATCCTACATCAGAAAAATGGTCTAGTTACTTTGTTTTCAAGAGCTTACACATCATAGAAGTAATACAAGACAAAATCATCCGCTACCCTCATTTAGAAAGGAAATTGTATAGAAGACAGGATCTATTCATACTCCAATTTATTGGCCACCAAATTTTGGCTACTATGAAGTATGAGTTCAATTACAAAACAGTGTTAATCAAAATAGCACAAATGGGTTGCACACAAACTTGAATGCTGACTTGGATAGTTGAATCAAAAGAAAAGATGACAGATATAAATTACAAATATACCATATACAACCCCTTAGAGATCCTAGATACATATAAGTTGGAGGGAAACTGAGAAGTAACTGTTTCTGATGCCAACAAATGTAACCTTCACTTGCAGAAACTTGCAAAAACACATTCAATTCTCCAAAGGGTATGTGATGCCACAATCATCTACTTGAACATATTTGCTATGCCAAAAACATGAATAAGAGTGGGTAGACATAGAGGATACTTCTAGTTTCATCCAACTTTATTGCTTCTAAATGATTCACTGTGCCAACAGCAACTGCCACCACCCAGGGTAGGGTTGGTGAATCTTGTAAGAGAATTCATAATATTCAACAAGAAATGTGATTTAGGGGAAGTTTTGTTACTTTGAGCACAATTTTCTTACTTCTGCTTATATCGAAAAAATTTTTACTCGAGATCATCTACAAACAATTATTTATATTTTAATCACAGAGATATATGTTGCATTAAATTCAATGCATAACATGATGTTTGAGACTACTAATTCATCCTTTCTAAAGATAGAAATTGTACCATAAAGAAACCATCTCATGTTTCAACCATACACTGCAAAGTTTTCTCTTTCAGAAGTTGAAATTGAAATTGGAATTTATTTTGATGTCCATTAAAGACCAAATTCTATTCAGAACCCCTTCATAACTTCTTGAAGCAGGAACCAATGAATCCCAAAATTACATGCCAGATTTACTCTTGATAAACAAGAAATAGGTTAATGAAATCAAAAGAAGGGTTAAATGAACATCCCAAAGCCTAAATATGTCCACTACATGTTTTCCAAAAAATCATCTTCCACATTTCATAAGCATGAACTAAATTCCACTATTCTAGTACCCTCCTCTCCAAATGTTATCACAACTTAATTCAATCAACAAACTACTGCATTGGGGTTTTAGAAGCTACAAAAAATAATGGAATAGAGAAAAGGAAATTCCATTTAAATACCTGTCTCAACAAATTTGCCAGTATCCTTGGTAGAGCCTCAATATCCTTCAAAATCATGTAGTATGGGAAAGGAAATGAATCCAAATACTTAGAGAACTTAGGCATTCCATCAATAAATGACATAGACTGCAAAAAACCATAAAGCACAAAATCAGATGCTTTCCTGTGCATTAAATTCCAAAAGAACACAATGATATCATTATAATAATCCTATTGCAATAGTGTGAAGCATTACTTGCACATCCATTATCAATTCTTCTGGACTATGGGAAAAGAAAATCACATTCATTGAAAAAAGGTATATATGGTAGATGTCTTGTAAAGGTTCTTAACAGGAGCTAAAGGCAAAGGCCCTGTTAGAGAATGTAGACTTGGGATTTTTGCATAATTTCCTAAGATAGTATGGCACATTGTATTAAGTATAAAAAGCATATAATATAATTTTGTGCATATGGTAGCTGCCTTGCTATGAGCAAGAACAGGACTGTGAACCAGCAAGAGAGGAAAGGGGGGGTGAGAAAAAATATGCTTTTTCTTTTACTTTTCCCTTTTGCCACGTGTCAATCTTAGAACTCATCACTGGAACAATGGAAAGGTGTCCTTATCTAAGGTTTAATAAGCTCATAAACATGACTCATTTTCATTTTGGCATCATTCTTCTCTTCTTTTGGCAAGTTTTCGCTCTCCCGACACCCTGTTGATATGTATGCTTGACTATTATCATGGATGAAAATGATACTGCTGGAATCCATATACTGTACCATCACGAGCTAAGCTGTGAGGGGTATTGCTGCTTCCGAGCAACATGTGTTTAGTTGTGACTGTAAAAACAAATGGATGCTTGAACCTGTTAGTGGTTGACCTAGCTATAGGATTCTATAGGCTGCACTGCCATTTCCAAATCTTCTTGAAGGCTAGCATTGACCAAAATAAGAACCTGGAAAATCAAGGAATTCCCAAGGTAACGTATGCACCAAAGTCACCAGACTCGGAATCGGAAAAAACTTGTTAAGGAAAAAGAGAAAAAAGTTTGAATTGGATCAGGAGTAAATCAGGAAAAACTCAGCAAGTACAAAATAATTAATATATACATGCGTTTTGAATTAAAAAATTGCATTTTTCATTCATATTCAATAAAGCCATGTCCATAAAATGCACAATATCAATAGATGTCCAAAATTTCTGGATGAATAGGTATCTCATATATGATACAAGTACAAAAAGGATCCAAACCAAGAGCTAGAAGCATTTGCTTATAAAAGTCAACTAAATATCAAATACCAAATACTAAAAGAACTAAGAAGCAATTTCTCCCATTTCTTGGGCTGCTTGACCCACAAGGCTCGCCGATTCATCAAGGTCAAAAAGAGGTTACTTGTCATGCTGTAGCTGTTTGTCACTTGCAATCAACCAGCAGAGACAAATTCCACTAAAACATGTTGAAAAAATCATTGCAATTGCACATAAAAGGGGTTTAAAGGCATCTTGGGGGTTCATACAAGTCAAAATTGGGACTCGCAAGTCAAACTTGAATTGACCAGTTCAAACTCCATCAGTGACGAGTTGACTCAACATCCTAGTAAAAAAAATCATCTACTATCCAATCTGATCAGAACTCATGATCTAGAGGTTTAAATTGCGATTCATGTGACTACTGTACAGTCACACAGTGTACAAAGAAGGATTTTCCTGAGCCATGTCATAATAATCAATGACAAATGTTTACAATGTACATGCCCTTTGATATCCATGATATCATTTGGTTTGAATGATGGTCTAGTGGCAAGCAGTGAGGTGATCAGGCTCGTATTAACACATAGACCCGAGTTCAAAAACATCCCAAATGGGTGCACCGTGCAGATGAGGCCAGGTGCATGTCCTAGGTGACTTTGATGGAATAGATACACCCCTCATAGCACAACTTAGTCAAACGATTCTATGAGAAGCATTTCTCAAACAAACAAAAAACTGTTATCTCCTAGCTGCACATGATAATTCCTGGTATTTGTCACATTAGAATCAATTTTCATTGTAAGACAAAAGGCTCTAGAATTTTGAATATTAATCAAAATAGCCACATGCCTTGAATAATGAGACAAAATTGGATATCATGGGATGGATGAATTCCATGCTAAAGATTATAAGTTTTGTTCTTTATTATTACTATGTCATGAATCCATTGAAGCATATAAATACGCGCTTCAAGGGAAGAAAGCAATACCTAGTTCATTCATTGATTCAGTTCTACATTCCGTTTAAAGTCTTCAAGGTAAGAAGAGGCTCTTCCTCAATGTATTATTTTGTGGCTTATTTCTCTTGCTCATGACACATAGTTGTAACCTTTCTCTTGCTCTGCTATCTTATAGTCTTTGACAGCTTGTGTTTGTTGTGTGGTATTGCAAGCTTTAAAGGCCAATCAGTATGTTCGGATTTCTATAATACTGAGACCTTTATTGATAGAATCACAAGCCCTAGCTAAAAAATCGCGCAATTTGACAGTTAATCCAACAGAAAACAATCACATCAACATGCAAGAAGAGGAGATATCATCAAGAATCATCTTAGATCTTTGTTGGCAATTTTACCACCTTTAAACAATGTTGCTTCTTGGGAAAGTAATACTTCTTGCCTCAAATACCTTTCCCAAACAAGAAATATCTCAAAAATGCCTAGTGTACAGTATGAAACACTTGCCTGATGTTTCTAGGAATCAAGAAACACAACCATCTAGGAAATATTTTTGAGATGTTTCTCAATTGTTTGATGAATTTAATAAAAACGTTGGTTAGCCCTAAAAACAATTTCTTCAAGATGAAAATTATAGAAACTAATTTATAGTAACGCCATGGTTTTGAATGCCATTATTTTAGAAAATCTCATAAGAACACAGTTCTTTGATTCTCAACTGCTCTATCAAGTCTTGGGAAATCTTTATAGTAAGCTGCTCATACATTGCCCAAACTATCGCAACATTTTCATTACTACTGTGATGTTCCTTAAATATCATCTCAATATCCTTCCTTACCTTTCTTACATCTTCTTCACTCCAAGTCTGGTCACTAGTTGCAAATTGACTATTTGGTTGTCTAGCTGTACCTTGATGTTGTCTTTCAATTGAAACAAAAATTTCTGATTGAACTCTATCTTGGTTTTCACACTCAATATCCATCTCATCCTCCACAATTTTTGAAAAGGACGGAACATTATCAACAAATTTATTCTGCACTTGATTCTCAGTTTTCATATTCACACCAATACTTTTAACATTTTGCTGTAACGTACCATTGTCTTCTATATCTACAATATCTTCAATCTCATTTACAGGGTGTGCATCCTCTTCCTCAATTAGATCCTCTTCCACTATACTCGATTTGTTCACATTTATGTTCTGATCAAGTTGATCAGCAGTTGCAGCACCTAATGCTTGGGAATTAATCTTTTCTCCTTCCAACACAAATTGGAATTCATCTCCTCCATCAATTTCCAGTTCCTCTATTTTGCTAGAAATTTCATTTGTTTTATGATCTTCAGATTTGATATCTGATATTTTTACTCTCTCTTTCCAGTCCTTCAATGCATCACCAATACTGCGGAAAGGATTTGCATTCATTATTTCCAATGATTGCAATTCTTTTGCAGATGAAGAGGACAGCTTAGGATCAGAACTAGGATCCATTTCCATGCCATTATAAGGGACTATTGATGGCTCAGAAACACTTTCACTAAATCCACCTTTCGTAAAATCATGCCCCTCTCTATGAATATCTCCAAGAATAATATCATTCTACAAATCAGAAATAACACCATCTGGTAAAGCCTGGTTCACTGCATTTAGATTTTCATTGCTTTTAAGTGAATTTGGAGTATATTTAGAATCTGGTTGTGTATGATTCGCATCCACTTGAGAGGAAATTTCATGAGATTCAATTGACTGGTGATCTTCTCCACGATTATCTTCATTGATTTCATTATTTTCAATCAGTTCCTCTTGTTGTAGCTCTCCACCAGAATCACCACCTTGCTCACCAGCATCCATATCAAAATATTCTAAAAATGAATGTTCCTTGTCCTATTTGACAGTATTCTCAGTGGTCTGATCATCTAGTTTGGTGCTAGGTTGCTCTTCCTCATCTATTTGTGAACTTGTAGGATCTTCCACTTCCATATCTTCAGAGAGCTAAAATTATTCCTCTATATGAGTTTGCATCCCTGTAGGATCAGTATGTGCATCCTCTTTATTCATGGTCAGATCCTCAGGGATGTCATTTTCATCATTACCAAAACCAGAGTATTCTGGAGCTATATCTTGAGCTGTGTCATGGTTTTCAGAATCTTTATCTTGTGCCCCCATTTCATCATTGCTTGCATCCTTGTTTGTTCTGAGCTCAGTCGAGTCTAACTTGGTATCCTTGATAGAAGCCCCAGTTTCATATTGTTCTTTAGGATTTTCTGGTTGACTATCCTGTTCTTTGTTCCACAACTATTCATCAACCACATCTTCATCCTCACCTGTCTTCCCCATGGTTGAGTCAATATTTGTATCTTGATCATCATCCCCACTGTCATCACCTGAATCCTCACTGACACTAAACATATCACTTGTATTAAAGTCCTCTTCCATCTCTATGCCTTTATCGACATCAGTTGAGATTTTTTGGGATGTAGTTGGTTCTTCACTTTGCTGAAATACGAAATTGTGAAGTATGGAAAATTAGAAACCCTCCATTGAAATGCAATTGGTATTCCTGGAGAAACATCAATCAAGCTAAAGCATAGAAAACTCACCTTTTCAGAACTCCCCAGAAATTGATCTTCATCTTCTATCTGATCACTAACATCCTTCACACCTTCACCTTCACCCATACCTGTTCCAAAAGCATCTTCAAACGTAAGATTATTTCCCTCTTCTTTAGGCTCTTCTTTAGCTACACAGAATCCATCCACATAGAATGCTGCAAAAATGTTTGAAAGAATATAATCCATTTTTGCTACCCGCATTAAGTAAAACAACAGAGATTTCATATATGAAATTTAGGGAACATATTAAAATTTTAAAACAAATATTTGTAGATAATATGATTTACTTTTGAATGCTAGATCATAACGAAAACATCTGGCTAATTAAATCAATCAAGTGAACAGAGCCAATAACAAGGCATGTAAACAAAAATTACTGTATTGTGCAAAAAACAATATGCAAAAAACAAACCAAATCAAACATATGAGGTTGGTGATGTAGATCTTGAGTGATCAGAAGGAAGGCTAGGCAGTTGTGGGGGCAGATGGAAAGTAAGTAGTAATCTCAGGGTGCAGATCATCAAACAATATTTCATTTATCATGGTTCCCCAGAAAGGTGGCACAACACGGGAACAAGGGTGAGAATCAACAGACCCGAACACGACTCTTGGTCAACAAAGAAAATACTTTTCAATTTCTCATGTAAAGGGGCTGCTTTGGGGATCACATCATCATGAGCAGATTGGTATAAGGGACAATCCACATTCAAAGCAGAGTGAGAAGGCTCAATAGGCTCTCCCCAATCATTAGTCTTCGGAGGAACAATAAGTGGCTTCCCATTATCATCAACTGTAGGAAAAGATTGGTTGAACTCCTACATGATGTTAAATTTTGAGCATTAATTCAAAATACTCTAGGATATTTATTGAGAGAATAACATGTATAGTATATCAATGCATATCAATCATAACAAGCATGAAAAGCATCATAAGAATCAAAAGCATGAGAGACAAGAGACACAGAGTTTCTGTGGGGAAAACCCTAAGGTGAAAAAACCCCACAACTTCCTCAAATATAGAGAAAGCAATGGCTCAACCAAAGTACAACCAGAATACACTAAGATAGTCTCCTAGTAGTAGCTGATCCTCTTCCTCACTAGTGCGCCACTTTCTTAGTGAGAGAAGAATGAGTTTCCGAGTGATCAAATAGAGATCTCTCGATCTCCATTTATACTTAACATGTTTGCCCAGTGACACTATGGAGCCGACTTGTCTAGCTAGGTACATCCACAATATAATATATATTTCAGGGCCGACCCCACACATGGTGGTCTAATAACCCATCGGCAAGTACACACACTTGCGACACTTGTTAATACACATGACGACACTTCCTTATAGAGGAATAACACATCTCTTATAAGGGTACAATAAATATATATGAAATACATTCTGAAGTTACATATACATCAACACTCCCTCTTAACTAGGAAGGTATTTCTTGACACAAATCTGCTAGTACAAGTCTTCTTCTCGGGATCATCGTCATCAATGCATCGTCATCATCATCGTCACTGCTGCTGCTATATCAACCAATCTCTGACTCTACTCGTCATAGGAAGCTCTACAAAGCTAGTCCTTTTTCATACTAGATGTAGGCCCACCACCTGCAGGTCTTCATCATCTCTGGCCATACTGTGGAATCCTCAGGACTTATTACATGCGTCACAAAACCTAGCTGCAGCATCTTGGGCTATTACAAGCACATAGCTCTACCTGATGGATCTCCCAGGAGCGGATTACATGTGACCCATCAGAAAACCTGGCTGAAGCATCCGAGGCTGTTACGAGCACACAGCTCTACCTGTCAGATCTCCCAGGAGCACATTACATGTGATCTCACCACAAAACCTGGCTGAAGCATCGCAAGCTATTACAAGCACACAACTCTACCTATCGGATCTCCCAGGAGCACATTACATGTGGTCCACCACAAAACCTGGCTGAAGCATCTGAGGCCTTTTTCATCCTATCCAGATCTCCCAGGAGCAAATTACATGTGGTCATGGAAAAACCTGGCTGAAGCATCTGAGGCCTTATTCATCCTATCCAGATATCCCAGGAGCAAATTACATGCCATAGGACAAAACCTCGCAAGAGCATCTCAGGATGTTACGGGTACACAACTCTGACCTGAAGATCTCCCAACGCACAAATTACATGTCCTCCCATAGCAATGTCTCGAAAGAGCATCCTAGGTTGTTACGGGTACACAAATCTGACCTATAGGATCTCCCAGACATGCTCATCTGCACAACCTGATCCATGGCCACAAAGTATCATCCTGATACTCACCATACATCATCCTGATGTACACATGATCATCCTTATCATCATCACTGCATCGTCCTGATGCATGTCATCTAGAGAAGCTCGTCATCCACGATCATCCTTATCATACAATGCATCCACCTGATGCATACTAAGTATCTACCTGATACATACATAGATACATGATCCACACAATGTATCCATCAGCATGCAACATGATGTGTACATACATAAATGATCCAACTGATCATATCCAGCATCCAACATGAAGCATACATACATAAGTGATCCAACGGATCATATAGAGCAAAAACTAGAACATCATCCTGATGCACATCATCCATGATCCTCCTGATCATCATAGCATCGTCCTCTTCATATCATCTCATAGTCCACAAAGCACAGCCCAGATGCACATCATCTGGCACATACACCACCGACATGGGAGAACACATCTACCACCATTCGGGGAAGGCTCCAGCCCTTACTTTTTCACCATGGGAGAACACATCTACCACCATGTGAAAAATGGCTCAGCAATTACATCACGACCAAGGGAGAACACATCAACCATGTCAGAAAAGCTCATGTGCATCTGCATCTTCCAGACTCATCACTTCCTTTTGGAAGGAACATCAATCTGAAGTGCACCAATCCTCTCTCAAAAGTACTCAAACTACACTCTGGCCAACGGCTTTGTCAATACATCTGCAACCTGCTCATCCGTCGCAACATAATCTGCTTCGGCTGTACTCAATGCTACACAGGAATGCTTCCTGCTAAACCAAGAGATCACACCCGATCCTATCTGCAGCACTGCTTGCCCAATCTAAATCAACATAACCCTGTGGGTTAAACTTTTGATTCACATCATACTTGAGACCATAATCAACTGTACCATTCAGGTACCTCAGAATATGCTTTACAACAACCAGTTGAACACTCCTCGGATCCGTCAGGAACTGGCTCAATGTGTTCACCGCAAAGCAAATATCTAGTCTCATGTTCGTCAGGTACATCAAGGACCCAATCATCTGACAATACATAGTGACATCAACTGGCTCAGATGAAGAATCACACAGAAGCGTTAGGTTTGATTCCATAGGTGTGGCCATGTCCTTGCAATCCATCATCCCGAACCTCTTTAGGATCTCTACTGCATACTTCCCTTGTCCAAGGAAGATTCCATCTGCACTCTAGCACACCTCCATGCCTAGAAAGTAGTGCATCATCCACAAGTTCTTCATATCAAATTCGGAAACAAGCTTCCTCTTAGTATCTGCAATCAATCTGTCATCTCCTGTTACAAATAGCTCATCTACATATAGGAGTAGAATCACGGGATTCCCTTCCTCAACCTTGTAGTAAAGGTTGGAATCCATTTTACTCTTGGTAAAGCCCAAACTGGATAGAAAGTTGTCTATCCTACCATACCAAGTTCTGCATATATATGACTCCCTGTCATGTGTCTCAGAACCAAGTGGCTGCTCCACATACACTTCTTCTTCAACTACACCATTCAAGAAAGCTATCTTGAAATCCATCTGGTGTATCTTTCACTTCATCACTACAGCCAAAGTAAGTACTGACCTAATGGAAGTGTAACTGGCTGCAGGAGCAAGAGTCTCTATGCTACCACCTGCAACATGCTTGACCTTGTAGATCCTCTTGGAAGTCACTACAGACTCCCCTTTAGGTCTTGGTAATGCATCCCAAACATCATTCTTCATGATCGACGGATCATGGCATTCTTCCATTTCTTCATCCCAGATCCTGGGAACTTCAATATCTTCAATAGATATATTTGTTGCTGGAACAAATGTTGTAGTCCTTCTTTTGTAGGTGAAGGTATACGATCTCTCCTACAAAACAAGTTAAATTGCATGATTAGAAACATCTCAGAATTTTCTGAACAAATTCTTACACATAAAGAAATATGTCACACATTCATGCAATTATCTTAGCCAATGCTTCAATACAACATTTATCCATGTTCCATAACTTTCTAGATGCCTTCTAGTCTCTACCAGAACATTGTTAAGAGTTTGCACTACTCCCAACATCTCAGCAAAGAGGTTTCATTCTAGATAAGTAGCAATGGAATGTTGTACAGTGCCATAGGCCACTTACCCATCACATGCATATTAGTAGTATACTGTTCATTAATGCAATCATTCTAATATGCACAATACATATCCTAAGTCTAGGAACATGAGCATATACATCATTGAACAATTTTATTTAAACAAACAAATATGCAAGAAATGATAATTAAAATACTTATCTTTGTTTGTTTGTTGGGTGGACTCCCTCTGAGTCTTTGCTTCCTTGCAGGAGCTGCTGCAGTTCTAATCTGAAGTAGCTTCTTCTACACCTTTCCATTGTGGAATGTAGAGAGATGGTCAACTCCCTCTGAATATCTGCATCCTTGTGGAAACCACTAGAGTGTGCTCCCTCTTGATCTTTGCTTCCTAGATTACCTATTCTTGAACTTATATTCATTCCTGATCCCTATGCATGCTTGTTAGTATCATCATTGTGTTAACCTCGAGGTCTCATACATAATCATTAGTATAATCTTAATATTATCAAAACACAATAATCTCAAGCATGTATAGTCAAGATCATTTCAAACAGAAATAATAAGCATTCTTATGGTTAGTCATAAACATAATATACCTAAACCCGTGATTACTCAAACCTATGACTCTTCTGGTTAGTCATATCATTAATTAAGGTAAGAAACATAATATGCATAAGCCCTAGATTACTCAAACTTGTAATTTCAAGAGTAATCATTATCAATCATACAAAAGTATACGATATATATAACAAAAACATACCTGGTCATCATATTTGCTAGTTACGTCTAGCAATGTGTTCTTGTTCTCTTCAATGACCTGCATAACTCATTAGTTAACCTTTGCAAAAACAAATTATACATACCTCTATGAGATCCATGACTATGGATGAATCTTTGTCTGAATAACATGTTTAGGTTGTCCTTTTAATTTGTACAATCCTCCCTCTTGCTCTCCAATCACTACTGCATCATCTATGGTCTTTCCCTTTGGCCACATTTGTTGAAATATTGTAACTTCAAAGAATATTATATTTGTACTTTATTATTCTGGAGATGTTTCATTCCTCTGTGGAGATCTTATTGTATATCCGGAGATGTTTATTCCTCCGTCGGAATGTGGTAACTTGGGTTATTAGACTTCCCTAGTGGGGGTTGGCCCTGTATGTGTTATGTGGGTCAAAGGGTTGTTAGACCACCCTAGAGGGGTCGGCCCAGTCAATTTTAGTGGGGTGTTTAACCCAATGGTAAATTTGGGGCCGACCTAGTTAATATATTGTACAAGTCGGAGATGTGTATATATAGAGGAGGTGAGCTCCTCATTTGACACACTTCCATCACTTGAAATGTAGTGCACTTGTGAGAGAGAGGTCTGCTATGGAGGGGGAGAAGATCATGTATTTGGTTTGCATCTTTGTATATTGCTGGTCATCTATATTGAGGAAGCTTTGCTGGGTTTTCTACCCCATGAGGGTTTCCCAAGATAAATCTGTGTCTCTTGTATTTATGCTGTGCTTGTTGTTTCTTCAGTGATCCTGTATATGCTATTATTGTGAAATGGAATGTAATGCTAATATTTTTTGTCTTAGAATATGAAATCTTAACATGGTATCAGAGCTAAGCTGAAGGAAGGCAATGGATGGCATTTACGACACTTGCTTCACTTGCGACAATATGAAGGTTTGGGTTTTACATAGCAAAAACCCGTCATCATGGAACTTTCACTATAAATCCCTTTATGCGAAGGTTCATGATCTGAAACATTTATAGCTCGTATATAACATCCCCAGGTACCTTGTGTCCAAAGGACACCCTCAGATTCGTTGTACTTTGTGATTTATGATCAGTACAAGTTAGGGTTTCTGCCTCTTCCAGATCTCAATGAAAATCAGGTGACCTTGGCAAAAAGGTCATAACTTGGGCTAGGAAGCTCCAAATGAAATTTCGTAAAAAGTGACACATAGTACACAGACAGTACTATCTCAAGAAACCTTTTGAGAGGATGAAGATGAACCAGTGACACGTGGAATGCTGTACAAGTTCGCTCTCATGTTTTATCCCATAAATAGGTCACATTGCGACACTTGGTATAACTCTCTCTCAGAAAATCCAATTGAGGTCAGACCTATCGGGATGGAAATATGATAGGTCCAGCTAACATAGAAAAATTGTTCAAACCCTATGGATTTAAACGTTCGGAGTTACAGTAGAAACAATAAGGTACATATTTCTGTGAAAACAGAATTATTTTTGGAGCACCTTCATTCATGGATTCCGGAATTTAGGGTTTCGGAGAAAGTTAGAATTTTTGGAATCAAAATCCATGGCTGAATGATACTCAGGAAAATTGAAATTTAGAGACCAAGATTGAATTTTTTGGTTGGGTAGAAGACTGAGCTTGATCAAACCCCAGTTCGGGATTTTGATCGGAAAGATGGGAAATTAGGGCTTCAACAAAAGTTGGAATTTTTTAAGTCTGTAACCACGGCTGGAAGCTCCTCAGAAAAATAAGAGTTTAGAGCCTTCGATAAAACCTTTTGATTGGACAAAAGGGTGGGCTTCATCAAACCCTAGTTTGGGATTGTTAAATTTTCTGAATTTACTTCAATTTGATCTAGGATCTTAACTGAGAGAACAACATGTACATCATATCTACAGCATATCAATCATGGAGACAATAATGCAAGCACACAAGAGACACAAAGATTTACTTGGGGAAAACCATAAAGGTGAAAAACCCCAATAACTTCCTCAGAGATAGATAGAGTAATGATACAACCAACCAAGAGAGATAGCCATAACCTAGCAGCAGATCCTCCTCCTCCATAAGTGCGCCACTCCTCCTTGAGTGCATGTGTGAGAAGTGAGTGAGTAAATAGAGTGCATCCCGCACTCTATTTATACTTGACTTGACTTGCCTTTTTACCTAACTCATGTAGGCTCGAACTTAACCACATAACATAATGCTGAGTGGGCCGACCCCTAATAGGGTGGTCTAATAACCCTTTGACCCACATGGCCGACCCCCAATAGGGTGGTCTAATATCCCTTTGACCCACATGACTTATACAGGGCCGACCCCAAACAAGGTGGTCTAATAACCCATCAAGTATAAGTTACGACACTTACAATATAAATGACGACACTTCCTTATAGAGGAATAATACCATCTCTATAGGAATACAATATACATATATGTGAAATACATTCCGAAGTTACATATACATCAACACTCCCTCTTAACTAGGAAGGTATTTCTCAGCACAGTTCTTCTAGCACAAGTCATCTTCTCTGGATCATCGTCACTAGATAATCGTCATCGAGTCATCATCATCGTCACTGCTGCTGCTATCTCAATCAATCTCTGAATCTACTCATCATAGGAAGTTCTACAGAGCCAGTCCTTTTTCATACTGGATGTAGGCCCACCACCTGCAGGTCTTCGTCATCACTAGCCATACTGTGGAATTCTCAGGACTTTTACGTGCGTCACAAAACCTCGAAAGAGCATCCCAGGCTGTTACGAGCACATAGCTCTACCTATAGGATCTCCCAGGGCAACGAATTACATGTGACCTCACCACAGAACCTCGCAAGAGCATCCCAGGCTGTTACGAGCACACAGCTCTACCTATAGGATCTCCCAGGGCAACGAATTACATGTGGTCATGGCAAAACCTCGCAAGAGCATCCCAGGACTGATTACGGGCACACATCCCAACCTATCGGATCTCCCAGGGAAGCGAATTACATGCCATAGGACAAAACCTCGCAAGAGCATCTGCAAGATATCCCAGGGCGCTATTATATGCCATAGGCAAAACCTCGAAAGACTATCTGCAGATCTCCCAGGGCAACAAATTACATGTCCTCCCAGAGAAAAACCTCGAAAGAGCATTTGCCAGATGTCCCAAGGCACCGAATTACATGCCATAGGCAAAACCTTGAAAGACCATCTGCAAATCTCCCAGGGCAATGAATTACATGCTCATCTGCACAACCTGATCCACGGCCATAGAGTATCAACCTGATACTCACCATACATCATCCTAATGTATCCATGATCATCCAGATCATCATCATTGCAACGTCCTGCTGCATGTCATCTGGAGCAACATCCTGAAGCTCGTCATCTATGATCATCCTGATCATCACTGCAACATCCTGCTGCATGTCATCTGGAGCAACATCCTGAAGCTCATCATCTATGATCATCCTGATCATCACTGCAACATCCTGCTGCATGTCATCTGGAGCAACATCCTGAAGCTCATCATCTATGATCATCCTGATCATCACTGCAACATCCTGCTGCATGTCATCTGGAGCAACATCCTGAAGCTCGTCATCTATGATCATCCTGATCATCACTGCAACATCCTGCTGCATGATCCACCTGATCATCAATGCATCTACCTGGTGCATACCAAGTATCTACCTGATACATATCATCATACATGATCCTCCTGATCATCAATGTATCCACCTGATACAAATACATGATACATATCATCATACATGATCTTCTTGATCATCAATGTATCACCTGATACAAATACATGATACATATCATCATACATGATCCTTCTGATCATCAATGTATCCACCTGATACAAATACATGATAGATATCATCATACATGATCCTCCTGATCATCAATGCATCTACCTGATGCATACCAAGTATCTACCTGATACATATCATCATACATGATCCTCCTGATCATCAATGTATCCACCTGATACAAATACAAATACATGATACATATCACCATACATGATCCACCTGATCATACAATGTATCCACCTGATACATATACAAATACGTGGTCCAAGAATCCAACATGATGCATATACAAAATACGTACACATGATCCAACTAATCATATCCAGCATCCAACATGATGCATACATACATAAATGATCCAACTGATCATATCCAGCATCCAACATGATCCATACATACATAGATGATCCAACTGATCATATCCAGCATCCAACATGATGCGTACATACATACATAAAAATGATCCAACTGATCATATCAAGCAGAAACCAGAACATCATCCCGATGCTCATCATCCAGCGCTTACATCCACAGCCATGTGAAGGATCCTCCTTCCAACATGCTTGGAATGGCTTCAGCAAATGTGTCCATCACTTCTTCCTCGAAGTGTCCTCGATCTGAAGAACGCCAAGCCTCTCTCTGAAGTACTCGAACTTCACTCTGGCTAGTGGCTTCGTCAGCACATCTGCAATCTGCTCGTTCGTCGCAACATACAGGAGCTTCACAGCTCCTCTCTGCACCATATCCCTGATATAGTGATATTTGATCTCTATGTGTTTCGACCTGTCATGAAACACTGGGTTCTCGGACAGCTTCACACAACTCTGGTTATCATAGAAGATACCAGTAGCCTCCAATAGGAGATCAAATAACTCAGACAGTAGCTTCCGTAGCCATACTGCCTCACAACTAGCTGAACAGGCTGCAACATACTCTGCCTCAGCTGTACTCAGTGCTACGCAGGATTGCTTCCTGCTAAACCAAGAGATCACACCTGATCCCATACTGAAGCAACATCCAGATGTGCTCTTCCTATCTACAGCACTGCCAGCCCAATCTGAATCAACACAACCCTGTAGGTTAAACTTTTGATTTGCCTCATACCTGAGCCCATAATCCAATGTACCCTTCAGGTACCTCAGATAATGCTTTACAGCAACCAGGTGAACACTCCTCGGATCCGTCAGGAACTGGCTCAATGTGTTCACAGAAAAGCAAATGTCTGGTCTCGTGTTCGTCAGGTACATCAAGGACCCAATCATCTGACGATACATAGAGACATCAACCAGCTCAGATGAAGCATCACATAGAAGCTTCAGATTCGATGCCATAGGTGTGGCCATGGCCTTGCAATCCATCATCCCGAACCTCTTTGGGATCTCTACTGCATACTTTACTTGTTCAAGGAAGATTCTATCTGCACTCTGCCACACCTTCATGCCAAAAACAAATAGTGCATCATCCCCAAGTTCTTCATCTCGAACTCGGTAGTAAGCTTCCGCCACGTGTCGGCAATCAATCTATCTTCACCATACCAAGTTCTGCACATATATGATTTCCTATCATGTGTCTTAGAACCAAGTGGCTGCTCTACATACACTTCTTCTTCAACTACACCATTCAAGGAAGCTGTCTTGAATCCATCTTGTGTATCTTCTATTTCATCACTTTTATATTTCTCAATGCTGCCATCTGCAACATGCTTGATCTGATAGTTCCAATTGGAAGTCATAGCAAACTTCTCTTCATGTCTTAGGATTACATCCCAAACATCATTCTTCATGATCGACGGATCATGGCATTTCATTTCTTCATCCCAGATCCTGGGAACTTCAATATCTTCAATATCTTCAATAGATATCTTTGTTGCTGGAACAAAATGTTGTAGTTCTTCTTTTGTAGGAGATGGAATACGATCTTTCCTACACAACAAGTTAAATTGCATGATTAGAAAACATCTCATAGTTTTCAGAACAAATTCTTACACATAAAGAAATATGCCATACAGTCATGCAATTATCTTAGCCAATGCTTCAATATAACATTTATCCATATTCCGTAACTTTCTAGATGCCTTCCAATCTCTACCAGAACATTGTTAAGAGTGTGCACAACTCCCAACATGTCATCAAAGAGGTTTCATTCTAGATAAGTAGCAATGGAATGTTGTACAGTGCCATAGGCCACTTACCCATGCATATTAGGAGTATACTGTTCATCAATGCAATTATTCTAATATGCATAATACACAACCTAATTCTAGGAACATCAGTATATACATTATTGAACAGTATTATTTAAGAAATGATGATTAAAATACTTATCTTTCTTTGTTCGTTGGGTGGACTCCCTCTGAGTCTTTGCTTCCTTGCAGGAGCTGTTGGAGTCCTAATCTGAAGTAGCTTCTTCTACACCTTTCTATTGTGGAATGTAGAAAGATGGTCAACTCCCTCTGAATATCTGCATCCTTGCAGAAACTACTGAAGTGTGCTCCTTTGCTTTCTTGTAGGAGCAACTGGAGTGTGCTCCTTTGCTTTCTTGCAGCAGCAACTGAAGTGTGCTCCCTCTTGATCTTTGCTTCCTGAATTACCTGTTCTTGAACTCATATTCATCCTTGGTCCCTATGCATGCTTATTAGTATCATGAATGTGTTATCCTTGTGATCTCATATAAAATCATACATTCATTAGTATACTATTAAAACACAATAATCTCAAGCATGTATAGTCATG
This sequence comes from Larix kaempferi, assembly GCA_027924585.1. Lineage (NCBI taxonomy): Eukaryota > Viridiplantae > Streptophyta > Pinopsida > Pinales > Pinaceae > Larix > Larix kaempferi. Next base: position 3,436,616 of record BSBM01001261.1, read on the forward strand.
ATCATTTCAAACAGAAAATAATAAGCATTAGCATTCAAGGTTTATGTAGGATTCTTAAGGTTAGTCAAATCATAAGAAACATAACATGTCTAAACCTATAATTACTCAAACTTATGACTCTTCAAGTTCGTTGAATCATCAATCAAGATAAGAGATACAAAATGCATAAAACCTGTGATTATTCAACCCTATACCATCATGATTTTTCTGGTTAGTCATATCATCAATTATGGTAAGAAACATAATATGCATACAATCATGATTATTCAAACCTATGACTTCATGAATAATCATTATCAACAACAGTATAAGATCCTAACCCAAGGTAGGATTCTATCTTGATATAGGAAAAACATACCTGGATTAGCATGCTAGTTAGTTATGTCTAACATACTCACAAGATGTCTTCTTGTTCTTCTTCAATGACTTGTGCTAGTAACCTGTATATCTCATAGGTTAGCCATTACAAAACCAAGTTATACATACCTCGTAAATGGATCTTCTATGAGATCCATGACAATGGATGAATCTTTGTCCTCATGTTATCATGATCATATGTTCTTGGACCAGAACATGATTTGTCTTTATCGGTGTACCTTTCATGTTAGTATACAACATAAACCTCATACAACACCATAATGCATTAGTACAATCATAAGTGTCAACACCCTAACCAGTGAATATCCTCTATCATGCATTCATAATTTTGTTAAGGTTATACGACAAATCTAAAATCAAAATTGTACTAACCGTAATAACATGAAGACAAACATACCATAAACTTAATCATGGACAAATATCGAAACATACCTCGATGAGTCATACCTGTCGAGATCGCTTGTAATCTTCTTATGTAAGGCCTTAGCCTCATCTCCCTCTGAAACAGGAACTTCTTCACTCATGCAGATGATCAATCCATCTTCTTCTAGGATTAACCCAATCCACTTGATTTGCAAGAACTGGACTTGGAGCTGGATATGGGTTTGTCAGAGAAACCCCAAAAATTCAAACTTTGAATTTCAAACTTCCGAAAGGATAGAAATATGTGCCTTGATGAGCTGATCAAACTGGTATATTCAAAATTTGAAAACTGCAAAGTTTCACTCCTCAATTTTGCCTTTGAAACTCCCGGATTCACTAGACGTGACCCTGAACTGGGGTTTGATGAAGCCCACTCTTCTGCCCAATTAAAATGTTTGATCCAAATCTCTAAGCTTCTATTTTTCTGAGGAGCTTCCAGCCGTGGTCACAGATTTCAAAAATTCCCATTTTTACAGAAGCCCTAATTTTCCACTTTTCTGATCAAAGTCCCGAACTAGGGTCTAATCAAGCCCGGCCTTCTGCCCAACCAAAAATTCTGATCTTGGTCTCTAAATTTTTATTTTTATGAGTAGCATCCATCCGTGGTGTCGGATTACAAAAATTCCAACTTTCTTCAAAGCCCTAAATTCCGGAAGCCGTGAATGAAGGTACTCAAAAATAATTCTGTTCTGACAGAAATATGTACCTGATTGTTTCTGGTGTAACTCAGAAATTTCTGTTCCACAGGGTCTGAAAAAGTTTCTTGAGATAGCCTGACCTGTTATCTTTCCATCCTGACAGGTCTGACCTCATTTGGATTCTCTGAGAGAGAGTTATGCCAAATGTCGCAACGTGACCTGTTTTGGGATAAAACAGGAGAGCGAACTTGTATGGCATGCCACGTGTCACTATTTTAACTTCGGCCTCTGAAAAAGTTTTCTAAGATAGCTCGGCCTGTTACCTTTCCATCCTGACAGGTCTGACCTCAATTGGACTCTCTGAGAGAGAGTTATGCCAAATGTCGCAACATGACTTGTTTATGGGATAATACAGTAGAGCGCACTTGTATGGAGTTCCACGTGTCACTGGTTCAACTTCAGCCTCTGAAAACGGTTTCTGGAATAGTACAGACTGTGTACTACCTGTCACTTTTTACGAAATTTTATTCGGAGCTTCCTAGCCCAAGATATGACCTTTTTCCCAAGGTCACCTGATTTTGACTCAGATCTGGAAGAGGCAGAAACCCTATATTGTACAGATCATAAATCACAAAGTACAACGAATTAGAGGTTGTCCTTTGGACACAAGGTACCGGGAGATCTTAGCTTCGTCCTGTAACAATTTCAGATCCGAAAAGTTTTCCAAAACGGATTTATACCGAAAGTGATACGATGACTGGTTTTTGCTATATCAAGCCCTAGCATCGTAACTGCAACAAGTGTCATACATGCCATATCATGCCTTCTTTCAAGCTAGCTCTGATACCATGTTAAATTTTCTGAATTTACTTCAATTTGATCTAGGATCTTAACTGAGAGAACAACATGTACAGCATATCTACAGCATATCAATCATGGAGACAATAATGCAAGCACACAAGAGACACAAAGATTTACTTGGGGAAAACCATAAAGGTGAAAAACCCCAATAACTTCCTCAGAGATAGATAGAGCAATGATACAACCAACCAAGAGAGATAGCCATAACCTAGCAGCAGATCCTCCTCCTCCATAAGTGCGCCACTCCTCCTTGAGTGCATGTGTGAGAAGTGAGTGAGTAAATAGAGTGCCTCCCGCACTCTATTTATACTTGACTTGACTTGCCTTTTTACCTAACTCATGTAGGCTCGAACTTAACCACATAACATAATGCTGAGTGGGCCGACCCCCAATAGGGTGGTCTAATAACCCTTTGACCCACATGGCCGACCCCCAATAGGGTGGTCTAATAACCCTTTGACCCACATGACTTATACAGGGCCGACCCCAAACAAGGTGGTCTAATAACCCATCAAGTATAAGTTACGACACTTACAATATAAATGACGACACTTCCTTATAGAGGAATAATACCATCTCTATAGGAATACAATATACATATATGTGAAATACATTCCGAAGTTACATATACATCAACAGGGATCCTGTCCAGAAGATCCAAAAGTTTCGAAGGCAATTTTGAGGGGTCAAATTTTGAGATTTCAAAATTGAAGTATGCTAGTTTGATTAGCTCAACAAGACACATCCTTCCATCCATTCAGAAGTGTGAAAGTCAAAGATTGAATTTTTAGGGTTTCTCTAGCAAACCCTAATCAAGCTCTAGATCAAGTTTCAGGGGGAGTTGAGGCTAAGGCCTTACATTAGAAGACTGCAAGAAGTCTCGATAGGTATGATTTAAGGAGGTTCAGGTATGTCTTGAAATCTAATTCCTTATTAAGTTCATAATATGTTTGTCTTCATATTATTTATTAGTACAATCTTGATTAATGTTAGAATTGTCTTATCACCCTAGTAACAGTATGAATGCATGTGAATGATAGAAGACATTCATTGATTAGGGCTATATGATTGTACTAATGCACTGTGGTGTTGTATGAGGTTGATATTGTCTGCTAACAAGATACAGGTACATCACGAAAGACAAATAAAGTTCCATGACCATGACAACATGAAGACAAAGATTCATCCATAATCTTTGTTCTACTTACGAGGTATGTATGACTTTGTTATATTATGCTTAACCTATGAGATATGCAGGTTCTAGCACATGATCTCTAAATCATTGAAGAGAACAAAGAAGATATTGTTTAGGTATGTTAGACATAACTAAGCAGGTATACTAATCCAGGTATGTTTTCCTATGTCAAGTTAGAATCTTACATTGTGTTAGGATCCCTTATATAAGTATACTTGGTATGATTGGTTATGCTTATTCATAAAGCTAGTAATCAAGGGTTTATGCATATTATGTCTCTTTTCTTGATTGATGATTTAACTAACCAGAAGAGTCCTATGATCAAACAAGAATATGCATGAGTAAAAGAAGACATTCCTAAAACCTTGAATACTAATGTTTATTATTTATGATCATGACTATACATATTCAAGATTATTTAGAATTATAATGTTTTGATAATATTGAGAATATATTAATGAATGTATGTTTGTGTATGAGATCATGAGGATGACACTAGTGCACACTTGAGCATGCACAGTGGTACAGAATGAATAGAAGTTCAAAAGACATATAGAAGATCAAGCGAGAGACAACCACACAAACATAAAAGATAAGTATTTGAGTTGTTATTTGAAATAGTAAATGATATTGCTTGTAATATTTGTATACATATTTGTATTCCTAGAATATATCATGCTGAGTGTAAACATTCATATAGCATTGAACAGTATACTACTAATATGCATATGATTGGTGAATTGGACAAACATTCCATTGTTGCTTGTCTAGAATGAAACCTCTTTGTTGACATGTTGAGAGCTGTGCACACTCTCGATAGTATGTTCTGGTAGAGATGGAAGGCATCTAGATAGCCACTGTATGCATACAGGATATGGAAAAGTGTTGTGCCAAAGTATTGGTCAATATAGTTGCATAACTATGTAAATGATATTTGTATGCATAATAGGTTATCATATCAATATGATTTGATGATTATGAAGTATTACTAATCATGTACTTAATTTTGATTTGTAGGAAAGATCATGACGAATGATGAACACTGAACAAGCGATGGATGCTCAACAAAAGGATTTACAAATCAAACACACTATAGAAGGCTCGTGGCTAGAAGATTCTCTTAGAAAGAGGAAGAGAATCAGGATGAGATGTTTGCTCCAAGTGGTTAGATAAGACCATTACCTTAATAATGTAATTGAAGAAATATCTGTTTGGGTACCCAGGATCGATAGTTATCACCATGGGGGATGTGGATCTCAACCTTTGCTACAAGGTTGAATATGGTTTCTATACATAGATGACATGGATGCAAGAAGGAACTCACCATAGAGTTCGAATGATGTTGAGGCTCATATCAGTAGACCCATCTAACAAGAGATGGCACAGATAGATGGCTGCATAAATGAAAATGAAAGATCTCAGATTGATGCATTACTTCCTAGGTCTGGAAGTATGGAAAGGCTCAAAAGGAATCTTTCTCAACTAGGGAAAGTATGTCGAGAAATATTAAAAGGACTTGATATGTTGGAATGGCCACTCGCATGGATTCCAACTTGAAGCTGTTAGCGAATGACTCATTAGAGTTAGTGTATATAACTCTGTACAGATAAATTATTGGGTCATTGATGTATCTAACAAATACTAGGTCAGATATATGCTTTGTTGTGAACACCTTGAGTCAATATCTAGTGGAAACTAGATGTGTTCACCTAATAGTTGCAAAGCATGTGATGAGGTATCTAAAGGATACGATAGACTTTGATCTATGATATCTTGGAGATCATGACTTCAGATGGCTACACAGATGTTGATTGGGTAGAAAGTGTATTAGACAGGAAGAACACATTGAGAGGATGTTATTGTCTGGGATCAGCCATGATCTCGTGGTTTAGCTGGAAGCAGTCTAGTGTGGCTCTCAGCACAAGTGGAATATATGGTTGCTTGCTCTGCTAGTTGTGAAGTAGTATGGCTTCTAGATTGTTTGACTTAGAGATAGACCCAACTGTGATCCTATGTGACAAACAGAGCTATATCAAGATGGCAGAGAATCCAGTGTTCCATGATATGGCGCAGAAAGGAACTATAAAGTTTGAATTTGTAACAAGTTTTCGATGTATTAACCAAACCTCTACCTCAAGTGAATAAGTTACTGATGTACTAACCAAACCTCTACCTCAAGAAAAGTTTGAGTATTTTTCGAGACAAGCTTGGTAGGACCCTCCTTGAGAGGGGGAGTGTCACGTCCCCACCCATCATGCCAGTGCAATGGAGGGGATCGTGATACTAAAACTGGGCAATTAGCCCTATAATCACTAATTAAAAATGTCCACATAACTTAAAAGACAGGCATGCAAAAGTGGAACTCTAAGGTAACATAGCAGAAGTAAAACATGTGCAGAATTAACACACACCCAACATTTTCATGAAAGAATAAACATTCATATGGAGTGAAGATGGACCTATGGGATAGCATAGATATTTGCAACACACAGCAGGGTTAGAAATCTATCACACATCCATCATGCATTCAAGACATTCAAGCTGTTCATGTCATAGGCATATTGTAATTAATCATAGCAGAATTAAAGTCGTGTTACTATCTAGCATACACTTAGCATTTCATGATAACCATTAAGTATAGACATTGCAGAAATAGCAAATGAGAGTACTTATCTCAAAACAAAGTAGTCCCAAGCAACTAGCTATGCAACTGCAACGTTCCACCCAACCATAGGCTAGTTGTGCTTATCAACCTCTTGACACAACTGCCACCCCCGAGCTGGGCATGATTTCTACAAGGAACCAGGGAACAACAGACTCACACATAGCCAAGCATACACCAAGATGAGCCAAGCCAATCTACAATTGAGTTTATCAGGCTGCTAGGAAATGGAAAGGAGGAATTGCTAAGCTAGTGAGCTCAACCATAGAGCTAAGGGTACCCCTCCCAGATCTATTCAGCTTGGCACTCACATTGCCTACACACCCAACACAAGGAAGTATTCTCTTCACTGCCACACAGTCCCTCAAGCCATACCTTCCTTTCTAGTGATCTCAGGGTGTGCATAGAAAAGTAGCCAAAGCCCTCTTGATCTCTTTGAGAGGTTACTCCCTCCACTAGGTTTATCAAGCCAATTTTGTCCCGAACCAGTCCAAGTTTCTTGCTCATAGGTTCAAATCAAAACGGGATGCACTTAACAACAAACCACAATTGCTGGGCATGAGGAAAACGTTTTCCACAGTGGGATGCATGAAATGGGATTTCAACTAACTCAGAAAAACATGGGAACACACAAAAACGAAATTGGAAGATGGGGAACAACCCTAGGAAGCCAAATCCGTTTTTAGAAAAACGTCCTTGGACATTTGGGGGAAAAAACGACCTCCATACAGTCCCCAAATCGTGGCCCTTCTCTCCCAAGTTACTGTATATCAGAAAACGAACTCCCAGGCATGGAAAAATGCAGGATTTGGATGAAAAACGTGTAGGGGGAGACCCAGCTAGCTCCAATCGCGTGAGTGAGAGAAGACTGACTGTTCAGAATCCCTTTGGGCACCATTTCATTGGTGTTTTCTTTCCCAACAAGAAAAAACATGAATTTCCAGGTTGATGGCTTGCCCATGCATGAAATTGGCTGCCATACTTCTTCATTCCCAAGGCATTAACTGCCTTAACCAATTTCTTGGAAGAATTAAATGATTGGGTCCATAACCCAAAATGGGTAGTTGGTGGTTTATGGGCTTTATCATTGACACATGGATTAACACCATTGGCTCAAGGGTTTGAATAATTTCCCTCCCTATTCCTTGTAGAATCATGCCCCCATCTCTTTGTTGCATTGCATAGCTAGTTGTGGGTATTTTTCATTAAAATTCGTGTTTACATGATGTCTTATTTACATCGTTCTCATCTAGCACAAGAACCATAGGCATCTGTTTCTTTAATTGTCGATACATAAAACGATAAATCAATGGTGGGGCCTTGGCCTTGAGCTCCTCACCATGATTAAGTAACAATATTTACATCATTTACAATTTAACGCGAAGGGGGTCAAAATGGGGACGTGACAGGGAGTGATGTGGTCACTTATGATGAGATTGCCTGCATCGACAGTGAGGTCGATGATGTGGATACCTATATTGGTGATGCCGACAGAGAGGTTGGTGGATGGTCCTTAGATAGGGTCTAAGTTGATGAGGGGATTACATCATCCTTGAACACATGTTCTAAATTTATCCGTAGACAGATATCTCCGTGAATGTGGTCCCTAGTGGATGAGAGGATTGCATCATCCCTGGACTTCAGTTCTAAAGTGATCCGTAGATAGATGTCTCTGAGAATGTCGTCCCTAGTGGACGAGAGGATTGTATCCTCCCTGGAATTCAGTTCTAAAGTGATCCATAGACAGATGTCTCCGAGAATGTGGTCCCTAGTGGATGAGGGGATTGTATCATCCCTGGACTTCAGTTCTAAAGTGATCCATAGACAGATGTCTCCGAGAATGTGGTCCCTAGTGGACGAGGGGATTGTATCATCCATGGACACATGTCCTAAAAGAGATCCGTAGACATATGTCTCCGAGAAAGTGGTCCCCAGTGAACATGATAGGACTGCATCGTCCTTGAGCATTTGGTTCAAAATGTACGTGATAGGATTGCATCATCCTTGGACTTATGTCCTAAAGTGATAGGGATTGATCATCCCGTAAGTGGATCAGGATTGCATCGTCCTTGGACTTATGTCCTAAAGTGATAAGGATTAATCATCCTATAAGTAGATTGGGATTGCATCGTCCCTAGACATGGTGAGGTGTCTTAAAGTGATAAGGACTAATCATCCTGTAAGTTGATTCGGGATTGCATCGTCTCTAGACATGGTGAGGTGTCTTAAAGTGATAAGGACTAATCATCCTGTAAGTTGATTCGGGATTGCATCGTCCCTAGACATGGTGAGGTGTCTTAAAGTGATAAGGACTAATCCTCCTGTAAGTTGATTCAGGATTGCATCGTCCCTAGACATGGTGAGGTGTCTTCAAGTGATAAGGACTAATCTTCCTGTAAGTTGATTTGGGATTGCATTGTCCCTAAACATGGTGAGGTGTCTTAAAGTGATAAGGATTGATCATCCTGTAATTTGATCTAGATTGCATCATCCATAGACATGAGAGATGTCTTAAACTGAGAGGGACTGATCATCCCGTAAGCGGATCAGGATTGTATCATCCTTGGACCTATGTCATAAAGTGAGAGGGATTGATCATCCCGTAATTGGATCATGTGTGTTGCAGGGTATGCTGCTATTGTGTATACTTGTATTGGTGTGGATACTTGTATTGATGATGTTTATACTTGTATTGATGAGGATATTTGTATTGATGATGTGTATACTTGTATTGGTGTGGATACTTGTATTGATGTGTATACGTGTATTGGTGTGGATACTTGTATTGATGATGTTTATACTTGTATTGATGATGTGTATACTTGTATTGGTGTGGATATTTGTATTGATGATGTATACTTGTATTGGTGTGGATACTTGTATTGATGATGTATACTTGTATTGGTGTGGATACTTGTCCTAATGATCTAGATGACGATGCTATTGATCATGATGATCTAGATGATGATGCTGTTGATCCTAATGATCTAGATGACGATGCTACTGATCGTGATGATCTAGACGACTATGCTGCTGATCGTGATGGTCTAGATGATGATGCTGCTGATCGTGATGGTCTAGATGATGACAATGCTGATGATCGTGTGATGACGATGCTGCTGATCGTGATGGTCTAGATGACGATGTTGATGATCGTTTGATGATGATGCTGATGATGTTATGATGACAATGTTGCTGATTGTGATGGTCTAGATGACAATGTTGATGATCATAAGGATCCATTCGTTGATGTTGCTGTAGCTGTTCGAGTGCTGCAGAAGATAAAGACTCAGTACTGAAGATGTTGATGTTCCAGTATTGAAGATGTTCTAGTAACTGCTTGAGTTACTAATGATGTTGAGAAAGCTTCCAATGATTTATAGATGTATCATGTATGGTTTTGATGACTCCTTGCTCGTGCAGATGCTATTATAATATCCTTCTCATTAAGGGGGAGTGTTGAAATATTGTAACTTCAAAGAATATTATATTTGTACTTTATTATTCCGGAGATGTTTCATTCCTCCGTGGAGATCTTATTGTATATCCGGAGATGTTTATTCCTCCGTCGGAATGTGGTAACTTGGGTTATTAGACTTCCCTAGTGGGGGTCGGCCCTGTATGTGTTATGTGGGTCAAAGGGTTGTTAGACCACCCTAGAGGGGTCAGCCCAGTAAACTGTAGTGGGGTGTTTAACCCAATGGTAAAGTTGGGGCCGACCTAGTTAATATATTGTACAAGTCGGAGATGTGTATATATAGAGGAGGTAAGCTCCTCATTTGACACACTTCCCTCACTTGAAATGTAGCACACTTGTGAGAGAGAGGTCTGCTATAGAGGAGGAGAATATCATGTCTTTGGTTTGCATCTTTGTATATTGCTGGTCATCTATATTGAGGAAGCTTTGCTGGGTTTTCTACCCCATGAGGGTTTCCCAGGATAAATCTGTGTCTCTTGTATTCATGTTGTGCTTGTTGTTTCTTCAGTGATCATGTATATGCTATTATTGTGAAATGGAATGTAATGCTGATATTTTTTGTCTTAGCATATTAAATCTTAACAACATTAGAACTTGGCCATCCACAAATGCAACCCTCATACCTTTTGCATTCAATGCAGACATGGAGAGTAGGTTCTTCTTGAGCCCAGGTACATACAAAACATCTTTCATCTTCAAAGACTTCCCAGAGTCTACATTGTAGGAGGCCTCACCACTTCCTTTGATAGGGTATTGATAGTCATCCCCAAGTTTCACCTTGTGGGGTGACTCATGTTCAGATAGATTAGCAAAGGATTCTTTAAACCCAGTCATGTGTTTTGAAGGCCCACTGACAATTAACCAATCATTACAACCATGGGAGATAGTACCTATGAGAGCAGAGATAAGAACATACTCTTCTTCACTTGATGAGTCATCATCACTTTCTTCCCTAGATTTCTTCTTTAGAGGTTCATCATCTTCAACAGCATCAGCATGGAAATTTCTTTTGCTGCCCTTCTTCTTCTTGCTGGAGTTGTTGTTGTTATCCCTTTTGTTCTTGGGACATTCTGAAGCAAAGTGACCTTTCTCATTGCAATTGAAACACCTTATATCTTTCTTATCTTTGTGATAAGGATGAGAAGTTTTCTTCTTGTGATGGGATGGATCCCTCTTGAACTTGCCTTTCTTGGTGTGTACTGTGAGGGCTTGATCTTCATTCCCCATCTTTTCTTCTCTTGCCACAAGCCTTGCTTCTTCTTGAGAACATTCCTCCCACCGTCTACTGAAGGAGATTAATTTCTTTCTTGCACAGATCCCTTGGATAAAAGAGTCTCATGACTTAGGTAGGCCATTCAAAGTGGTCATAACAATTTCACCATTCTCCACCATTTCATCTACAGCTTCAAGTTGTTCCTTGATCTGAGAGACCTTGGAGAAATAGGATTGAATGGTTTCTCCATTTGACATCTTGACCCCTTTTAATTGATTCCGCAGGGTCATCTTCCGATTTATGTTCTTTCCGTCAAATAGCTTGGTCAAAGAGTCAAACATCTCCTTGGGTGTCTTCAGAGATGACACATGTGGTATGAGATGGTCTTTGATAGAATCAGTAATGATTCTCTTTTCCTTGAACAATTTCTTCTTATGCAATATTTTAGCCTCTTCGTCCTCTGGGATAGGGATGTCTTCTTTTACATATGAGTCCAACTCATTCTCTTCCACGATTAACCCAATCCTATACTTCCAGGCTTGGAAGTTATCAACCCATTCAAGCTTATCCTCAATCTTGGTGTGGTGAGACATCTTAAAGAGTACTTCAAATGGAAATAGAAAAGATTTAGGTCTTACTACTTGAATTACTGAAAATTGGATCTTGTCCTGGATTAGGGTTGTCAGAAAACCCTAAAAATTCAAAATGTGAATTTCAACTTTCTGAAAGGATAGAAAGATGTGCCTTGATGAGCTGATCAACCTGGTGTATTCAGAATTTGAGATCTGCAAAGATACACCCTTCAAAATTGCCTTTCTGTCTTCCTGGATTCACTAAGGAGAGCCCTGAATTAGGGTTTGAGTTTCCCGGAGATCTACCCAGCGAAAAATCTCGATCCAAAGCTCTAAACTTCGATTTTTGCAAGGAGCTTCCAGCTATGTCTTCAGATGTCAGAAATTCCTAGTTTTGTGGAAACCCTAATTTTTAGGGCCAAATCTGAAAATGCTTAGAATTGAATTCTTATTGGACAGATAGATTCTCGTTGATGAGTAGAGTCAATCTAATATACTACTTTTCCAAAATATGTGGAGAGAAACCCAATAAACAAGAAACCCTAGTTTCCGTCATTGCACAATGTCTTCTTCTCAGGTTAGCTCCGGTACCATGTTAAATTTTGAACATTAATTCACAATACTCTAGGATCTTTACTGAGAGAATAACATGTACAGTATATCAATGCATATCAATCATAACAAGCATGACAAGCATCATAAGAATCAAAAGCATTAGAGACAAGAGACACAGAGTTTCCGTGGGGAAAACCCTAAGGTGAAAAAACCCCACAACTTCCTTAGATATAGAGAGAGAAATGGCTCAACCAAAGTACAACCAAAATACACTAAGATAGTCTTCTAGTAGCAGATGATCCTCCTCCTCACTATTGCGCCACTTTCTGAGTGAGAGAAGTATGAGTTTCTGAGTGATCAAATAGAGATCTCCCGATCTCTATTTATACTTAACCTGTTTGCTCAGTGACACTATGGGGCCGACTTGTCTAGCTAGGTACATCCACGATATAATATATATTTTAGGGCTGACTCCACACATGGTGGTCTAATAACCCATCGGCAAGTACACACACTTGCGACACTTGTCAATACACATGACGACACTTCCTTATAGAAGAATAACACATCTCTAATAAGGGTACAATAAATATATATGAAATACATAGATGAAATACATTCCGAAGTTACATATACATCAACACATGAGATTAACATTAAGTCCAAAAATCAAACCAAACCAAATCTACTTCACCCAAACTACCACTGCTAAAAACTAGATCAAATCAAAATAATGAATAAAAGTAAAACAACACATTACACAAGTCACTTTACCTTGCTTTCTCCTGTAACACTATTGTAATAGTATTTGTATCCCTCTGGAGATGTATGCTTAGTCTAGACACAAGTTGTTGGGGTAGGGTCCTAGACTCTTGGTGTCCCTACAAAATGACCAGAAAATGCCTGCTCTCGGATAGCATAGAGTGGAAGTACACCATCAAGTAATTTAAACATTTCCTAGATGGTCCATGAGACCACATGCATGTGTTAACACTACACTGTTCTTATTATGTTCAGGACAAGTCAAGTTCAGAAAATTGCAATTTCTGACCTGAAAAGTTAGAAATAAAACTATAGAGCCATCAAAATCGATTGACACTTGAATAGACTACACTAATGTTGTCCATCTCCGGTCAATTTAGATTCCAATATTAGAAAAAAAATATACCATGTTTAACTAAGAATCAGTCGACAATTGCTGGTAAACAACATACTAGGGATTGTATCGAAAAGCCTTAATTCAAAACGAGATAAGGGATAATTCTCATTCTATCGGATGCCCTTTACTTATCCGTATATGTTGCGCATTTTAAAGTTTATGTACTAGATAGACATAAATGGAATGTGGTCTCCAAATATCTTGGTATAGCCACCTTAGCATGACCCAACCCCAACATGAACCCCGAGATCCTATGTTCCTCACAGTCCATTCACAATAGCTGGGCAGTACAATTAAGCTTAAGGCACAGAATGACAATCATAACAACTAACTTTTTTCCTTATCCTCTAGAAATACACTTACCCAACAGCTAAACAATTAAGATATTCTAAAAATTTACAAAATCGACTTCATAAGGAAGATAAGTTGCATTATCATAACAAAGACATTTCTTGTGGCAATCAACCAGAAGAGAAAAAAATTAGAAACCAAAGTAGTTTCCAATTTCTATTTTAAAAGAAACAATAGCATTGTAAAACCAAGTAGAGACCACCCTGAGCAAACATTCTTAAAGTGTGAAATAGTCTCACCAATGTAGCTGGAAACCATAATACTCTGGATTTATGGTCAAATCCATGCCTTCCTATTAATATGTCTCCTTTACAAGTTAATGCATTCATAAGCTATGCATTAAATGAAGTCCATATAACATAGCAGTCTAAATGCCAGCTTTACATGACTCTGATAACATGTTTTCCAGGAAAACAAGAATTCACCCATATTAACAGAGGTAAAAAAACCCTATGCAAACAACCAATATAGGATGTACTAATGATGATCTTTGAAGTAGCATTATATCACAATTAAAGCATTACAACTGTTACAGTCCACGGTGTGCTATCAATTATATATTTTCTCTAATTTCGGAAGAGAATGCTGATCAACGACCTGCATGAATGATGAATAAAATCAGCATGCATAAGAGACAAATTTTCTAACACGGCTAAAGTAAAAACATGCATAACTTTGATTGCAAATATAAGTGAGGCAAAGAGTTGACAAGGCGAATTATTTTTTTCCTTCAACATGTAACAAAGTATATCATTCACATTGCTTACCTTGATTCTAATTTTCTCTTTGCATCGCATATCTTGTTCTGTCATTGTATCTGGGTCTATCATTGTTCCGCTGAGGAGCAGGAGTGACACGTCGCTGTCTTTCTAGAGATCTCTCAACTATCTTCCCATCAACTAATAGTTCCGTTGAAACACCATCCAAAATATACTTTGAATCAGCCAAATCTAAATTAAGAAAAGAAAGAAACAAACCACTAAGCTAACTTCAACTTCTGACCTCCATAATCCTTATATTATGCATCAACATACGAATCTGGCATAACAAAGACCACTCCAGGAAGCCCTGCAATAGCATCCAACATAAATTTTCAACTTCTAATAAAGCCAAAAACTGCTAGTATCCTTGGAATATGAACAACAATTGAGCCCATGATGCACAGTGCATATAGATAAAGGTGCCCAAGTCACAAAATATCATACACATTGTTAGTTGCTTGTACAAGTGTCAAAAAGAATACAAAAGGAATAAATCATTGAAATTTCATGGCGCAAATGATAAACCAAGAAATTTACCTGATTACATGGATGATATATGCAAATAAACCTTCTAAGAGAAAAGGTTGAAATCCCACAATGTCATATTCTACATGTCAGAATAGGTTGAATTCCCACTTGGTCCATATTCAGCATGTCATTAACAACTTGTTCTATCAAATAATTCTCTTAAGAGGTGCCTCCAACCCAAAGCCTACTTCCAAATTGACAAAGACTTTGGGGTGGGTAATGTCTCATAATCATTAGCACCTCTTCATGACATCCACAAAATAAAAAGAAGTATTAATGTGGAACAAAATCCCATCATAGGGAATATGCCACTGTAGTAAGATAACTTGGCATCACAACCATCACATAGATAACCACAAGCCAAAGAGGGCTAGAAAGGCATGCCACCAAAACATCTGGCAACGTTAGTACGAGGAAGAGAAGGATGCCATCACACCAACCCAAGGACTTGCACCCCAAAGCTTGCTTCTAAGTTGACAAAGCACTCTATGATTGTACTCTTGGCCTAAGCACTCCCCAAGTGCAGCACTCCAATTCCTTAGTTCATGCGTGCACCATCTACTAGCTATTTGGTTACATGCATCCCTTCACACCATTTCCTTTGAACTCACTATCACATTAAGGGACATGCTTCATCATTGTATGCTGATATGATTCTCTAATGTGTCCTTGTTGAGAATATACTTATTTGAGCCCTCCTTATAGGTTGCTAACAAGCACAAACCTTCCAGTGTGATCGATGGCTACATTATTCTGCTCTTATTTTGTTGATCAAGCAACCTCCTATGTGTCCCCTTGACTACCCAACAACACGCCCATTAATGTCATCCTCTAGTCTCTAGCTAAATGGCATTCCATGTGTCCTTTGAATCTCATGTTGAGTTATTTTCACCTTCCTGTCCATCAACCGCCTCGCCTCATCTCCACACCACTATATCTTCTATTATGATTGTCTAGCTTCCTTTAGTATATATAAGAGTATAACTGGAAATTGACTCCTATTTTTTGTGTGTCAAATTGTTTGATTGGACATGCTACTAAGTGTATGCTAGACATGCAATGAGTTACATGTGTGATTGTGCATCTTACTAAGTGCATGTGTGACATGCAAGGAGCATGTAGCATATATTGGATAGTGAGAGAAGTTACACTCTCACTAAGGGCCCCTTGTATCACTACAATAAGAACACAAGAATGCAATGTTACTTTGAGAGTGGAATTTTTACCTCATTAAGGGTTTTTTCCACTATAAACCCAAAAGTCTCTTTTGGTGCATGCTTGTTACTTTAATCATTAATGGGCTAGTGTAGTTTTGGAAATTGACTCCTGCTTTTTGTCTGGCAATGTGTTTGAATGGGCATGCTACTAAGTGTATGCAAGACATGCAATGACTTAATGCATGATTGGCCATGTTAAGTGCATGTGAGACATGCAAGGAGAGCATGTAGCATATATTGGGTAGTCAGAGAAGTTACACTCTTACTAAAAACCCCTTTTATTATTACAATAAGCACACACGAATATAACGTTGTTGTCAGAGTGTGGAATTTTTACCTCATTGAGCCATTTCTCCACTAGAAACCCAAGAGTCTCCTTTTGTGTGTGCTTGTTCCTTTTATGGGCTAGTGTAGGCATTCATGTGTGTTTATATTGTTAAATTTAACTTGGTAAATTTAACACGGGGACCTCCTTTGGAGTGTTAAAGTTGAAAGAAATGAAAATTATGTTTTAAATTTATCTTGCCTTATTATAGTTGTACTATTTGTTTCTAATGCTAGATTAGAAATATTTGCATTAAAGTATACAAATTTTGTTTTTTCTGCATCAAACCCTAACCTAAACCAAAATTTAACAGTACATGCCAAGATAATCAAGGAATGCCTCTATCAAACCAAGGAAATCAACCTTAGAGTGCCATTGTGGTGGACTACACCCTCTACAACTAGTAGATGCACGCATGCAAGACACAAATTTATGTATATGACCCCGTTTTCTGTGGAAAAAAGGACCCCTCCACATAGCAATTTGACTGTTTAGTCTACAGAGGTGTATATGGCCTGGCCCCTTCAGAAATTAAACCTATGACCTCCAAGGAGGAAACACAACTTCTTAACTGTTAGCTTTGAGAAGGCCATTTTCATACTCTGTTTCAACTAAGATTTGAAGGAAAGTGTAGAATGTAATCTCTCTTTGAACAATAGTTTGAAAGCATTTCACATCAATTTGGTTGGTCGAAAGAATACTTTGACTTTCCCTAAGAATCAAATTTATGGCATCCATGTAACCATTGGTTCGACATCCAATAAAAATGGTTTATGTTTCAAGAAAAAGACTACAACATGAGAGTGGAAAAAAGTGATAATGGGCCCAAACTCAGAAACTAATAGTAGATAAAACAAGTTGGTTGTATTACTCAAAGCATGTTAGATGGCAAGAAGAAGTTCCTTGAAAATTTCCATGAAACATACTTGACAAAGCTTTAATCCAAGATTCTATTTATATCGGCCACATGAGCATATTTTAATCATCTTCTTCATGCCCTTTGTATTCCTAAGATCTAACACTTTGTTAGTTGTCTAAAGCTACTAGTTCCTAAATCCATTAACTTAAACAGACCCTCATAATACACCAGTACAATGTTAGACCCTAAAGGATGATGGTGGACTTAATATTTTATTACTCCAAATCGCATGCCAAGAAATTCAAGAATGAATAGTGTGCTTAACGATAAGGCAGGGCTCAACACAAAAAATCCTAGGCAAATTATGGATTTTTTTTGAATATTAGTAAAGCATGAATATGTAAAATACAATTTTATATTGTGTAATATCCCCCCACAAAATTTGTTGTAATTCTAGTTGTGTGATTTTGACAAACAGTTTGCATTAACCTGGAAATGATGCCAAATTTCTGCCAATGACTGATATGCCCTTCCTCGAGGCTCTCCAACATCCCGTAATCCCTCCAGAATCACTGGTATCTCCATTTATGAGGATTTCTCACTCCCTAGTGGCCACTCGATCCTCCTCTTGTGCTACTCACAGCTCCTAGAGGCATCACGACCTGCTTCCAAGATTCAGTCTTCTAAATAAGAGCCTCGACTCTCTCCTTAGGCTGCAACTTAACTTAAATAGGGGTTGTCCTCCTTCAAGCATCCCTCTATTCCATGATTTTCCTCTATATGCCCCTCACGTGCCAATCGCACCCTCCTCCACATGCCTCCTTATAGTCTGCTTCTTACGCCTCTCCACAGAGTACTCGGCTCCTCCATGATGGCTATTGGCTCTCCTCGGAATGACTCGGTCATCTTCCAATGGGGTCTCAGTAATGCCACGACTCAGCTCAAAAATGGTTGGCCCTTAGAAATACCCCCATGATCTCTCAATCCACAACTCCACAAGACAAGGGTTTAGGCCCTCTCTACAGAGCCTGATTTTATCTAGATGGCCATGGACCTGCCACAGACCCTCAATGGAATGGGTTCGATTCATGTCCACAGATCTGTAAAATGATGAATCGGCCCTCTCCATGAAGCTCCGAGTGTGCTACGGACTTGCGGACTAAGTTCTGAGTGGTGAATACCAATTTCTATAATTTCTTAAAGTAGTTTCAATTTCATTTTTCCTCAAAATTTTAAATAAAATTTGTTACATATATTGCAAAAGATGTACTTTTCGTGGCTATAGCCACGGATGGAATTTTCATGGCTATAGCCACAAAAATTCCATCCATGGCTATAGCGACGATTGTCGGGGGAATTTTAAAATTTTTCCAAAAATTTAAACTGTTTTTCCACGAAAACATCAATTTTGACTGTTTCGTGGCAAACTATCATGGGACTTTTGAGCCATATGTAGTAGTGTACAGTCATGAACAGGATTCACGAAAAAAGGGTGAGATGTTTTAGACGAAGGTGGATGTTTAGCTAATGAGCATCTTAAGTAGCAAATCAATGGCCAATGGAGCAAATCGACAGTCAAGAACTACTTCTCCGATAAAACATGCGCGGAGCAAACAAATTTTTGGATCTGCGAACTTTTGGTAGAGGCCCGCGAGTCTGGACGGTGCAGATCTGAGGAGGCCAAGATCTATGGTCGAGGTTTTGTTCGCGGATCTAAGTTGCACGAAACATCAACGGAAGCCAAATCCGCAAATTTGTTAAAATTCGCACCATTTGATGACCAGGATTCATGCAAGATCCAGATCAACGGTGGGCGACTTCCCGTGGTTTTAATTGGAAAAAGAGGCAACATGTAGAGGGATTCAGGGCCACCTGGGATCATAGAGATAGAAACCAACGGTGAACCATGGCCCAGAACGGATCAAGAAAATAGATGGCCAGGGAAGCTTCCACGCCGCAGGAGATGCAGGGGTGATAGCAAAGGATAAACAATATAAAAAACTCGCCTACATAGAGAGATGGATTCCATTTTTCCTATTTTGCATCTGAAAGCGACAGGAGCAAGCTGTGAAGAGACAGACAGGTCAACCGGGGGGCCAAACCAACCTTAAAAAAAACAGGTAGGTTCTCTGCTCTATAGTAAACTATTAAATGGCTGAATTGAGTGATAGAGATCCAACGATCGAGATTTGAAAAAGGAAAATTATCAGACGACAGACGTAAAGAAGTTATCAAGTGGCAAAAAGTACATGAAATATGATGGTCCAAATCATAACACATGAGATCGACGAAGGAGGAAAATGATCACCCAGAAAGATGTAGGGAGGATAAAGAAAATAAGTTATATATAGCAGAAAAACATGCAAAAGTTGACATTCCTCTTTGTATTGGCAGTGTTGGAAGGTTCTGGATGAGTGGGCGCTGCAGACAATGACAGAACATAACAAAGTGCTTGATTGTCAGTGACAGGTAGGGCCTTGAAACTCAATCTAATAATATTTTAAGTCTGTTTATAAAGAAGAAAGATGGAGACAGTTCAAAATGGAGACATTGATAAAGCCATAGATGCTCTAAAGGATAGAGACAGGGATATTTTCGACACCTCAATTAGCTTATCAGTAGCAAAGATAAAAGTCAAATTGAAAGGCTTGCAGGATGAAGGTTTAGATGTACATAGAGTCAAGCAGTCATCCCTTTTGTCATTTTTCCCTGACCAATTTGTCCCATTCCCAGAATTTGTGTCCTAGTGTGCATCCTATTATTTGGACGTTGAGCGAGTAGTCATGAATGTCCCAAAAACATGAATAGTTTGTCAAATTGAACCCTATGTCATAAAAGATACCCTAGAAGTTCCCACGTCCCAATTGCTTGAACAAGAAGTTTTTTCTCAAACATCAATTTTAGACCTATATTGCCAATTTTCCCCTGAGAGTAGAGAGATATTTTTATCCTCTTGCCTTAAACCAGACTTGGAAATTGCTGATACTCCTTACCCCATAGATGTCAGTCTTTTTAATGAGAACACTCAGCATGTTATTTCCCTTTTGGCTTATTTCTTAGGTTTTGACACAGATGCATGGGTGATTGAATTTTAGTTACCTTTGCTATTTAGAATGAGCATTAATGAACTTGAAGGTGAAAATAGTCAGACACCCCATCTCAATTTTGAGGAATTTTTAGCTGAAAGCATTCATTCACAGATGATGAAATTTTATAGTATGAGGTAGTTCAGTTTTCAGTCACACCTGATGAAGATAGTTTTGTTCGCCAGCCGGGAAGAATTACATTTTCCAAGAATAATTTTTAAAAGTCATGTAGAAGACAACATGTTTAATTATATGAATTATGTGTTATCAGAGATATACTGCATGATTTTCGGAGAGAAATTACCAAGAGTATTACCCGAGATGAAGACACTCATGCAATTGAGTTCATATTTGGAGACCGAAGATTGGTTTTTATCACAAGACCACATTGTAATCAGATTGTATTGTTTTAAACACCAGCCGTATATTCTACCAGCGTTTTTGACTTTAAGAGATTTTTCCCTTGAATTCCTGAGACAGAATTTTATTGTGGAAGATAACAATTTCTTATTTTTCAAAAAAGCCACTGATATCAAATATCCATTTGCAATAGGTTCATTTATTGTAAAGAATAAGTATGTTATTTTGCACATAGAGAGATTGTTGGAAGAAATGGATTTCAGAAAGGAATTGGCTGTTAATTATGATCCCCTCCATGTCATATCGAAAAGGAGGCAAGCACATCATACTAAAGCTTTCGATCACCAGGAGGTAAAAGGGATGTCAGAAAAAGTAAACTGGTTGCCATACAAAATTGCAGACAAAGAAAATACAATTTCACAAGGAGAAGAGTTGGTTTCGACAGATTGCAGAAGAGAAATAGAAATTACAACTAGTGCCCTACTTATTGGAGAATTTTTTTTTTCCAAGATGCAATTGATGTTGAAGAGGAAGAACAAGAAAAAGCGAAAAGGCTTAAGTGTGATGAACCGCATGATTTGATTCCATTTGCAGATGATGAAGGAAAAGAAAAAGGTGAATGTGTAGTGCCATAATTTCAGATACAGGAGTATACTTTTCAAGAGGCCCAAGAAGCAGGAAATGTTGATTAATTCCAGACTAGAGTAGATATGTATAGCAAGTACAACTAAGACAAGCAGGCTTCATCTCAACATACTTTTCAATTATTTGCTGAAAAGTTATATATGCTCTTACACAGGCAGACAGGGGAAGTCATATATGTTGATTTCTTAGAAGCACTTTTGGAAGTTGAGAAGTTGAGAAACATTGCAGATAAATTAAACAATCAATTGAAACAAGTGAAAATAGAAAATAAATCCCGACAACAACAAATCAAAAAGCTACAAATTGGTTTGGTTGACAATGAAGGGAATGCGGGAAAAAAGTTGTTAAAAGAAAAAGAGGATATAATTCAAGGATTGAGAAAGAATTTAAAAATCCAAGAAACCCAGCTTATACAAGGGCCTGAGATGACTATGTTAGAGCAGGAAAAATAAGATTTGTCCAAGGAAGTGAGGGATAACATAGCCAAATTACTGAAACTTACTGAAAAAGAAGCTAACTGGGAGAAGGAAAAAATGAGCCTAAGAAATCAAATTGATGATTTGAAAAATAAATAATCAAATTTGAGTTAGCAGCACACAAGTATAAGTCAGACTGAAGATGGAAATGATGCTGATAGTCTTCTACAGGCTATGTCCCAAGTAAGCTTAAAAGATGTTGAAATTAAGGAGTTAAGAGAAGAGGCTTAGAGGTTGAAAGAAGAAAATGAGAAGAAAGATGAAGAAACAAAATCTTGGCAAGAAAAATATAAAGAATTGATTGAAACCAACAAAAAAATGGCACATCAAGTGACAGGGCAAGCGGCTATTCAAGGATGTAAGCACATGGTGTGCGACTTAATCATTAAAGAAGCAGAAAATTTCAGACGATATTTACATTTCATAAGATTAAAGGACAAACTAATTAAAGATGCTTTAACAAGTTGTACAACAATTAGAGAGAATCTGAACAGGAAGCCCAAAGAGACAACACAAAACACAATTACCTTTTTGAATAGTTTAACAAATGAAGATCTACAGATCTTGGGTATTAAGGATAGGATTGCAGTCATTACATATGAAAGAAGAAGTTTAGGAAAGCATTCACATGTCGAGAATGTTGAAGCCAAAACTGGAGCAAGGAGGAGACAAGTAGCGAAATTCAAAAAGAAGTTTGAGAAATTGATTGAAAAAGGTTTGCCTGCTTTATGGGATGAGGATCAGGAATTAATTCCCCAAGATGAATATAAGAAATTATTGTTCAATATAAGAATGGATCATACGAAATTTCAGTATTTAAATTTATTGACAAGGAAAATTTTAATGGAAAAGATTGCAGAAGATTTTGAAATTCTAAACAAAATGGTTTCAATTGGCAAATACTTCCACATGTTTCTTATGCAGATCATTATGAAATGAGAGTCATGGTAAAAGAGATGGATAACTACGCTCATCCAACTACTAATCAGTGGATAAACGTGGAAAAGTACGGAAAAATGAAGTACACAGTTCATTCTTGAAAGTAGCCGTTGGGTTCCACATCAAATGAGGATTTTGAAGTATTTTTATTCAAAAGAAATTTGTAATATTGTTTGTGACTTTGACTCAAATGACATTTGTCAAGTTTAATTAAGTTATTTCAGTTTTTAGTTAAAATACATTATGAATTACTTTGAAAGGGTTGGAAACTTTTTTGAGAGACAAGAATTTTGTATCGAGTTGATATATTTGAATATAAAGAGCCACACAGGAAATAACTTATCTTTACAGAATTAGAGATTCATGTGTTGATCTTGTTTACAGTCGACTGTATTTTTCTCTTCTTAAAATTGATAGTGTATTAATCTGTAACTTGGTGCCCATTATTGATGGAATGTCTGTGTTTCTTTCTAAATCACCTGCAAAAAGATTTGACTGTAAAATGACAACTACCTTTCCTCTGTGAAAATCTTTATGGTGGTTTAACTGCTGGTATATAAATTGTTTAGTTTTCGACTCCATGCCCAATGATTCTTACTTGAAATTTCAACCAGTCTGTTTACTTCTTCTCTTATGTGAATGTTTATATCACTATTTAATTCATACTGATATGCTTTTTCATGCCTTGATAAGTGTTGTATCGGGACAGAATTCATAAATATTATGCTCTGTTGCTTTCATTTCAAGCATCCACTACAATTTTCTGCTAAGGTCAGTATAGAATTCATTGTCATATGCTCTATATTAATGGGTTGTTCATATCTTCTTCTTTAATCACCAAACAAAAGCTCTTTGACAGTGAGAGGGTGGCTATCCTGCCTTGGATTAGTTTTCTTTGCAAAGCACTATCATGTTTAATCATATTTGTAATCAATAATCCATACATTGATCTACAGTTTGGATTTGTCTTTACTCATGATCTATGTGTCTTTTATGTTTTAAGTGAATTTATTTATAATTAAAACATTTATCTATTTCTGCAAATGATTAACATAAATTAATAAATTCATGTTAATTTTTCAATTAGCATTCCAGCTACAGGGTGATTGTGTTGTGGTCAAACCCGCAATAGTAACATCGCTATACTCAATGTGCCAAATCAAATAAAAATAGTAACCTCCCTATACTCAAAGTTCCAAATCAAATATGCCACATGTCACAATATGATCGTTCCACATGTCACCCTAGGATACTAGATATCAACATTTTAACAGCAAAATTTATAGACGTTTTGCTTTAAAGACTTTGCTGGCAAGTGGAAATATTCTCATTTCTCCAAGGTGTTCTATTGTTACAATTCCCTCCTAAAAGAAGGGTCCACCGACCCTTCTTATTCCTAATATTATTTTCATAATAGTTCAAAACTGCAAGAAGGGTCGATCGATCCTTCCTGTATTATCCATTATGGCTATAGCTGAATTGTTGGATAAAGGTTTTGACAATTAACTACGAAAAGAAGGGGCAATCGATCCTTCTTGTCATAAAACGGAAGTAGGGACAAACCATTTTTATATGATATAACTTCCAAGGTGTTCTATTTTTACAATTTCTCATAATTGAAGGGTTGGTTGACCCTTCTTATTCCCCATATTATTTTTATAATAGTTCGACACTACAAGAATGGGTCGCTTGACCCTTCTTATTACCAATATTCTTTTCATAATATTTAGACACTGCAAGAAGGGTTAGTCGATCCTTCTTGTGTTCTCCATTATGGATATAGTTGAATTGTTGGATAAAGGTTTTCACAGTTAACTTCAAAAATAAGGGGCAGCCGATCCTTCTTTTTGTAAAAAGGAAGTCGGGACAAACTATTTTTATATGTTATAACTTCCAAGGTGTTCTATTTTTGTAATTCCCTCAAAATTGAAGGGTCGACCGACTGTTCTTATTCCCAATATTATTTTCATAATAGTTTAACACTGCAAGAAGGGTCGGTCGATCCATCTTGTGTTCTCCATTATGGATATAGCTAAATTGTTGGATAAATGTTTTCACAATTAACTTCGAAAAGAAGGGGCGGCCAATCCTTCATGTTGAAAAACGGAAGTACAATTGACTTGATATTCAAACAATGACTGAATATTTTAGACATTGATTTTTTCACCTTAAAATTTTGAACATTTACAAATGAAAACTGCAATCTTCAAATATACATTTGCATTTTTTTATTTGAAATTCACTTTTCAAATAAAAAATTGCATTTAATTTCA
Source organism: Larix kaempferi (assembly GCA_027924585.1). Lineage (NCBI taxonomy): Eukaryota > Viridiplantae > Streptophyta > Pinopsida > Pinales > Pinaceae > Larix > Larix kaempferi. Next base: position 3,461,570 of record BSBM01001261.1, read on the forward strand.
ACTTCACAATAATTTAAAGTCACTGAACGTTTTAGATTCTCCTTATCCTTAATCAGATCATCTCCTTTGAAGGAGTAATAAAAGACTAAACTTTTATTGGTGCTTCGACTTGTAGACTTAGAAGCACTAGACTCATTCCAGACATGAAGGACTGTACTAAAATAACATTAGATGACTGCTGCAAGTGTCTTTGAAAGAATGAAACTAAATCATTCACTGAATACATCATACCTCCTGCACAAGGTGGTAGTATCAGTTAAACTTTAAAAAGTGTTGAAAATCCCATAGTCATCCAAGGATTCCAATTTCCATCCCATTAACTTGGACTAGTTACTCATGGATGCAGGTTGGAGAAACTTTAGAAAGCCTCCTACCCTGATGATTTTCCCAACTTCAGCTACAAAGGGAATATTCTTGCAAAGACTGGTAAGCTCTTCGAGCCAGATGTAGTTATTTGTTGATGAATATTGCAAAAAATGTGTGATGGTGATAACAAGTTTACTATTTGTTAAGTCGGATACTACATCATCCAAGAGTCGCTCAACAAACTTTGAGATAGAATCACTGATTCAACCACTTGGTGCAGTTAGAAGAAGCTGACAGCATGATCTAGAGGCATAGACATTCGAATATTAGCAAGTGGATAGCCTAGACACGACGATATTGCATCTCTCTCGAATACTTGCATAGCAAACAAATAATTGTTCATCACGCTGCCGTAAAAAGAAACCATTTCCAACAAATGCAAAAATAATCGTTTTATTGCAGCCAACGCGTGAGCTCACATAATAATCATCATGCACCATAACAGGGGATGTCCAAACAGTTGGTCTGGGCATCTTGCTTGGACGGGTTAGCTCCTAACACCATAGTTAGTGGAAGCAAAGGCATTCAACCAATGAAATATACTTTGCAAATGATAAGAAAACACTTAAATTAGACGTGTGTATAATAATGACTACAAACTTTCTTTCTTACCGAGAAAAACCTTTTGCGGATATGTAGTCTTTCAAGGTTAGGAAGTTGCTCCAATAAGTTGAGAAGAGGAAGAGGCTTTGGAATATGGATATCAAGATTCTTCAATGATTTCAAGCTACCTAGTATCTCCACAAATTTCTCTACAGGAAAATGGTGCATTAGATCCATTATATGGGAACGTTTCTTCATAGCTATAAGATTCTGGCAGTTCACAGTTAAAGCCTCTATTCCAGCAGCCCATTACACATATTAAGTGTGCAATGTTGGGAGAGGAAATAATAGGCTTCCGCAGTCCATAACAATAGATTAGCTCAAGCTTTTGAAGAAGAGGGAAATGAGAAATAAAGCGAGCTAAAGAGTCATATGTCAAAGCGAGCTAACCGCACCCCATTGACTCTTAGACCATTTTCATGAATTGAAACAAGAGTAAGAAGAAGTAAAAAACATGGTCTGGTACTAAAACAACATTCGACGACTGCTGCAAGTGTTAACGACTGCAACAACGCATGTTGTATTAGAGAAGAAAGCCAAGAACATAATGACAAGTCCATGTATTGGGACTTCGACAGTGCTAATCTCCCTATGTACCCTCCTCATTGCAGGAACATAATGACAAATCCATACATACCCAGGGATTTTCAAGGGAGCTGACTTCGATATGCTCATATATCATGAGCAGAACTGGGGAGCTATCATAAGACTCAAGGCGAACAAACTGAAAAATTCCATTTTAGTTTACTGTGAGTGGCCACTGTGTTGATGGATTAGCCTATACATAGTGAGTGGCCACTGTGTTAATGGATTGAATGGGATGGGATTCTGGGACGGATGGGGAATGGTAATTATGACAGTATGGCGGGATCATGGTGGTCAAATATATCATTTGTAGTGACTACATATCTTGCTGGAGTAATCATACACGTATCACTCCAATCGATTCCTTGAAAATCCAACGGCCAACACGCCTGCTTCCAGTCCATTAAATGGCCTACCGTAGGCTAAATAATATTCATCGTAAATGATGGATTGTATCCCTCGTGTGAATAATATCATCATGCTTTCAGTCCACATAATTTTTATGTCTTGTCACCAAAAAAGTCTCTCGATGGGGTCAATGGTAATTATCACAGTATGGCGGGATCATAGATATCATCTGTAATGACTACAAATTTTGCTGGAGTAATCGTACACTTATTAATCCAATCGATTCCTTGAAAATCCTACGGCCAACATGCCTGGTACCATTAATATCCTTAATATTTGTTTAAAAAATATTTGAAATAATTTTAAAAATCAAATATGCCACGTGTCACAATATAAGCATTCCACGTGTCTCCAAATTTATAGAAGTTTGCTTCAAAGACTTTGCTGGCAAGTAGAAATACTCTCAGAGAAAGAGTGGCCGCTCTTTCTCTAAGGCGTTCTATTTTTACCATTCCCTCGTAGATGAAAGGTTGGCCGACCCTTCTTATTCCCAATATCCTTTTCATAATAGTTTGAAACTGCAAGAAGGGTCGGTCGATCCTTCTTGATTTCTCCATTATGGATATAGCTGAATTTCTCGATAAAGGTTTTCACAAATAACTGCGAAAAGAAGGGGTGGTCAATCCTTCTTGTCGAAAAACAAGGATCGAAAACAAAATTAATCAGAAACCATTTTTATATGTTATAACTTACAAGGTGTTCTATTTTTACAATTCCCTCATAATTGAAGGGTCGGCCGACCCATTTTATTCCCAATATTATTTTTATAATAGTTCGACACTACGAAAGGGTCGAGCGACCCTTCTTATTCCCAATATTATTTTCATAATAGTTTGACACTACAAAAAGGGTCAGTTGATCCTTCTTGTGTTGTCCCTTTTATAATATTTCATTCTATTTAAAGAAAAAGAAAAAAGAAATAATGCTTTGATTTAAAAAGAACAAAAAGAAAGAATGTTTCTATTAAAAAAATGAAATAAGAATTATTATATTTAAAAAAATAGAATAGTTTTTGTATAATGCTACTATAATGATACTAATGTAAATGTGTAAAGTTACTTATTTACAATTACTTGAAAAAGTAAACTTCAATTCGATGAGCATTATGGACCACCAAGGAGCAAGAGGAGAATATAACCTATGGTCGTCACAAAGTCTCTCGTGCTCATAAGAGGTTTGGTGGATTAAACAATTGAAACTGTGGTTGGTCCCGAGTCTGACCTCTTCTCTCAATTCAATGGCGGGCCTTGCTGACGGAATGATGTTCCTAAGGTCCAATGTGGAAGACTTCAAAAAATTCCTACTAAAGGTTTATGAGGAAGTCTGCTTGGGCATAAAAGCGCACTGAGAGTTAGCCGACCACATGCAGTATATCTCTCAACAATTGACTTGTTACGACTCCAGAATTGATGATTTTGAATGCAATCAGATTGAACTTATGGGGATAGTGGATTTTATAAAAGATGAAATTTTGAATATGGCTAGGATGTCACAGTGTAGCCACTGCCAGGAATCCCCCTCTATGGACATGAGAACTGCCGAGTCTACCTCAGTTTAGAAGCAGAATTTTTTGCAGAAGAGATCCCTACTTGAATTAAATTTTACATCAATTTTGGAATTTTTTTTGCATCATCTTGTTAAATTTACAGATCCATATTGGGAAATCTATTTATGCTCCCATGCTCTCCTTTTTGTAATGAATGGTTGTGCAGAACCTTCTGAATGAATCCATCAATATGCTTCAATATAATTATAGAGAAGTATTTTATAGAGAAATATGGTCAAATGATGAACATATCTTTCTGACTATAACTCATTGTATTTTACATATTAGGAACAAAATCATTTTACATATTAAGAACAAAAGCATTTTATATATAAAGAACAAACATTTACAACCGAAAAGTCACCGATTATTGGAAAACATTTACAACCGAAAACTAGAATGGTAAAATAATGGAAAAATACTAAGGCTAGGCCGTCATTTCATGTATAACCAGAATGACAAATAATGGAAAAATACTAAGCACAAGAAGGGTCAGCCGACCCTTTGTTTAGTAGATAATTGAGAACATCGGTATCCAACAATTCACCTGTATCTAAAATGGTTAGCACAAGAAGGATCAGACGACCATTCTTGCAGTATAGAACTAGTATGGAAATAATACTGGGAAAATCACATGAATGGGGGGGACCATCGAAAGAGAGAACTGGAGACACTCTCTACTTGGAGACTAGTAATTTTTTATAATCTTTAAAGAATTTTAGTTAGTTTCTATTTTTCTTTCTTTTGTTATGTGTATTAAGTTTCCTTGATTCATTTTGGTTTTTCATACATACATCTAATAACTCTGTTTTGTATTGTTAAATCATAAAACATATAAATCTGTGTGCTTGATTTATCATTCATATGATTTTTATGTAGGTTATGCATCAGTCAATTTCTTTACTCGATTCATATAGTTTCACATTCTACAATAACAGCGCAGTCATTATCGTCATAATTTAATTTGTTAATTAGCTCATCATTGACAGGACAGTCACATTCTTTTTAATCCTTTGAATAAAATAACACAGGAATCTTTACTCTTGAAAATATGCATCAACTCTGCTTGGGAATATTTATTCAAAATTGAAGGGCTCAATACAAAACGAGTATCTCTTCACAGGTTCCAACACTTACTACATTGCCAAAAATAAACATCTAATCCTTTGAATAAAATAACACCAGAATCTTTATACATTGTAAAACCTCTCGAGGTAAAACCCTAACTACTTCATAACTAAAAATAGAAAATTATAAACTAACTATTACATTCCATTTTGTTAAAAATTTATACAATTTCCAAAATTTCTCAGAATATAACATTTGATGTCTTTCTATTGGTTGTAGCTGCTAACAGGGCTTCTTTCTCGAACAGTAGTCTTCAGGTGTGCAAGGTGTATTTCATTTTCCCATATCTCTCCACTGTCTTCCATTTCTCTGTAGAAGGTACCTCATAACTAGTCATCTCCTTGACTAGAACATTCATCTCTATGTGCTCTTAAATGGAAGTTGGAGGAATCTTTTCAGCTATCATGGCCAGCTGGTTTAGAATTTCAAAATCAAGGGATAGTTTCTTCAGTAGAATTTTCCCTGTTAGAACATGAGTCAAACCTGGAAATTGATCATGGTTCCTCCCGATGTTATATAGTAAATCCTTATAATTGTCCTGGGAAATTAACTCATTATTTTCATCCCAAAAAGAAGGCAGACCCTTCTGTATTACCTTCTCAAATCCCTTTTTGGACGCTTCAACCTATTCCTTCATCTGTTCTGCACTAGCCTGAACATTCTCAATGTGAGAATGTTTGCTAAAGACTCTCCTAGCCCAAGTTATGACTGTTACCCTATTTTCGATAGCCATTGCTTTCAGATCACCTTTTGTCAGAGTATTTAAGAAATTTATGGTACCCTGGGCTGTATCTTTTGGTATCTTATCTAAAACTTCTCTCATTGCTTTACAGCTTTGTAAGCTATCATTTGCTATGTGGCTTCCTTTGTCTTCAAAAAATCTAAATAAGGCCTCAATTTTGCAGCCTCATCGATGATTGAATCCCAAATCAAACGCTTTGCACCTTGCAATGCTAGTTGTCCTATCACTTGGCCTATCATTCTCTGATTTCTTCCTACCAAATCTTTATTGTTTTTTGTCAACTCTTTTATTTCATTTTCCTTTTTCTTATTTTCCTCTTCTAGTCTTTGTTTTTCTTCTTTTAGTTCTATGATCTCAACCTCTTTCAAGCTAACTTGGGACATAGTTTGAACTATATCATATGTGCTTGTTTCTTTGTTTCCTTGATCTATTCCATGCTTCTCCTGTGCCGTATTTTCCAATTTCGCCTTTAGATCTTCAATTCCAGTCTTAAGACTTGATCTATCTTTCTCCCAACTTTCCTCTTTTTCCTCAAACTTGAGCAATTTAGCAAGACAATCATCCAATTATTGAGATAAAGTTTCTTTTTCTTGTTCCAACACAGTTATTTCAAAGGCTTGAATTATTCGTGTTGCTGGAATTCTAACCTTTTGCTGAAGTAATTGGATATTCTTTTCTTTCTCAGCTAAAAGATTTTTAATTGCCTCCACTCTATTTGGTTCATCATTGCTCTTCACTAGGTCATCTTGCAATCTTTTTATTTGTAGCTGATGAGCTTTGTTCGCTGTTTTCTCTTGGCTCAACTGGATTTGCATCCTGTTCACCGTTTTTTGTCATTTTTCCACTGTTAAAGTAGCTTTCATCATATCAACATAAATCACCTCTCCAGTCTATCTGGGTAGGTGAATTTTATCATGGACTGTTATCTTCTGCAAATTCAATTTCATTTATGTGACCTTATCATTAGACGATATGGCCAAATTCAAAGTATTTTTGTCTGGATCTCTGCTAGTCATCAGAGTAATTTCTAAATCAACAATATTCCTAACTTCTGGAAACAAGTTATGCATTGCTTCTGCTGATGTTTGTCTGTCTTTGCCATATTTTACACATATTTCATCCCTTGAATGAAATTTGCTAGAATCACCTGCAGCTCTTGCCTCATCAAATTCGTATTCCTGTACTTGAATACCTGGCCCTTGGTATTTTTCTTTCTTCATTCCCTTTTCTTTGTTAGATACAACTACTTCATCTTGTTGGCTTGATTTTAATCTTTTGGCTTCTCTTTCTTCCTCCACCTACATATCAGTAATTTCATAAAAACTTATTTTACTTGTTTCTTCAACCTTTCTTGGGGTAGGTACCATCTCAAATACCAACTCAGCTGAAAATTTATCCAAGGTAGAAGGATTAGCGTGTGAAATTCCTGAAACTTCCGTGTCTAATTCATATTGTAGTAAATTTTCCATCTTCGCCAATCCTTCAACTTCTTGGTGATTAAAGGCTTTATGTTTTTTTCTCTTTCCTTTTCTCAGAAATAACATGACACGGATCATAATTAATAGTTTTCGCTTTCCTAAAACTCAGTGCTTCTAAATGTTTTTGTAGAAAAGGGAGAGAATTCTTGTTCTTAATGATAAAAGGATCAATTTTCAAAGGGAACTTTATATCTATAGCTTTCTTGAAAAGTAGAAAATGGTCATTTTCTACTGTCAATTTTTGTCTGGTAAACTCTAAAGCAAAAACTCTTAGAGTCAAAAATGTTGGTAGAATAAAGGGCTCCTTAACAAATCCATAAAGTCTTATTACTGTATCTTGCTTTCCTAAAAAATAGTCTACGATTGCTTTTTTGGGGCTTAATTGCATTAGGGTCTTCATCTTTGATAATACTCTAGGAAAATTTTCTCCAAACATCAATCTATATACTTCTGATAAAATAAAATTCATAAAATTAAACATACTGTCTTCCACTGTTCTGAAAACACAGACTATGGGAATTGTAAATCTTTTCGACTGCTAAACAGGAGCATTTTCATCAAGTGTGTCTGGAATCTGAAATGTCTCGAAGTGTGGAAATTCACTAACTGAGAGTGGATGTTCCGAGCCAAGAGTTCATCAAATTTAAGGTAGGGCACTTGAATGTAATCCATTTCTGGTTTAGCAATGCTTAATCTAGAAAGCAAACTTAACTAGACCTCTGTGACCATGGAATCATCATCAAACCCTAAAAACTGTGAAATGAGTGAGAAAACTAATTGTGAATTTTCATCAAAGAAATTAATGTCAAGTGGATAGGGGGTGTTATCAATGGGAAGGCCAAGTTTCAAACAACTATTCATGAAGGTTTGTTTGGTCTCAAGGGATGACCCTCTGTACTAGCTAACTAGGGCTTGTTCGGCAAAATATTCCTGGTCGTGGGAGGAAAATAGGGGTACTCCTAGAGATTTCATAACGGTAGTCGCATTTACATGGCAAAGAATTTTCTTTCGTGATGAATTCATATTGACTCTTCGACTCTGAGAATAATTTACTGCACACCACGAAATGAATTCTAGAAACCCTGAAGGTTGTTCAGCACATAAATGGATAAAACGAGACTTATAAACATTGTGCACATCCAAATTTTGTTTATATAAACCATCCAACTTGCTTTTGATTTCTGAAACTGAGAATTTAACCATTATGGGGTCACAAATGTCACTATCTCTGTCCACTAGGGTGTCTCCTATCCTCATAGTTTCAATGTTCTAGCAAACAGTTTGACTACTTCCTTCCATTATGTAAACATATCTAGTTACTTTCACCAGTTAAGAAGACCTACCTAGCACACACAGGTTGAATAAACTATGCTCTGTCGCTTTCGAGCAGCATAGACATGTTCCAATCCTCCATCGTTCGCAACACAAAAGTAAAATTTTGACGTGCCCTTCTCTTTTATACACCACCGAAGGTGGTTTCGCAACACGAGATGGTGGTTTCCCTTACCACTTTCTCTGACTGTGGAATTATGTGGAGACGACATGCATACAACAGTATGGTATTTCGCAACCACTCAAACCTCCATTACGTCCTGCATGTTGGCGGCGCAGAAATATTATGGGCCGTCGATCTAACCTCCCTTTATAGAATAGCTGTTGATCTAACTGCCGTTTGATCATTCTTCCATGAGGTATAATGGGCATTTTCCCAAGGCCACCTAAACCAGTTTTCCAACACTTTGTCATTTCCAAGAATTTCTCCAACTTGGTTGATCCTGAAACCCTATTTTGGCAGACTTATAACTTTCTCCTCATAAATGATTAAGGAAAACCGATACCATGACTAGATAGTCACTTCAACAAGCTATAGCATGATATGATAGTGCGTGCATTTTTCTCAAACCATGAATTATGGCAGGCATTCTCTCAAACCAATTTTTTGTACTTTTCATACAACATGTCAGATTGAGACACTAATTTAATGATAGCACCAGAACACCATCATGTGTCTCTCCAGCCTCATTACACATTCCATGTCATCATACATGCCATGTCATCACTTCCTATGGTGTCAATTCTCCTTTTGAGGTTCACACGTGTGAGATTTTGGCTTGCCAAAATAGAGATTAATTCATGTATAAACAGGATGATCAAGGATGGAAAAACAAAAATCACAAGAAGGGTCGGCCGACCCTTCGCTTAGTAGATAATTGTGAACATGAATATCTAGTAATACACCTGTATCCATACTGGTGAACTCAAGAAGGATTGGATGACCATTCTTGCAGTCTAGAACTAGTATGAAGATAATATTGGGCAGAAGAAGGATCGACCACCCCTTCATTTATGAGGGTGTTGTCCAAATATTCAACCTATGAAGAATAGGCTGTCAATTTATCTATATCTTGAATAGTGAAGACTGGAAAAATACTAACCATAAGAAGGGTCGGTTGATCCTTCATTTAAAAGAGAAATGAAAAAATATTAAATCTAATAAGGTTGGCACAACAATTCCCCACAACCGACTTCCGTAGTATATGGTAGGGATCGAGACATTGCCTCAGTTATAACACCTAAACAATATTTCTCGGGACTTCCGACTGCCGACAAGAAGGATCGGCCACCCCTTATTTTAGTAGATAATTGTGAACACCAATATCTGACAATTCACCTGTATCCAGAATGGTGAACATAGGAAGGATTGAACCACCCTTCTTGCAGTCTATAACTATTATGAAAATAAAAGTGGGAAGAAGACGGGTCGGATGACCCTTCATTCATTTATCTTGAGCCTCATTTGAAATGGGGTGTCGGTTAATGAAATACAACTTCAAATGACCGTCATATTATGCATACACCGATTCATTTGATAATTTGTATATTTTTTACTACTTCAAATGACCGTCATAATTATCAGATCGGAACAGCGTAAAAACCAATTTCAAAAGTGGCAATATCAAAAGAAAAGGTATGGTTTTGGAACTTGGATTTGGCAATTTTTGAAATAGATTTGGCAGTAAAATCCACACAGCAGGTAATTTTCGAAGAAGAAAAATAATAAAAGGAAACAAAAACAAAATCAACATATTTATTAATTCTGTCGGCTTAATTCTGGGTCATAAGATTAAGAGAAGTCGACGGATGAGATCTAATCTAGGGAATGCGAAAGATGAGTTGCGGGGGTTTAATTGCTATGAAATATATACAACGTTCCCGCAATCTGCAATTGCGGGTTGTGGGACTGCAACTCGAAATAAAAACAAACCAAAGTTTCCGCAATCCGCAATCCGAATTACGTGTTGAGGAAACGCATGTCACAAATCCATTACTCAAATATTTCCCGCATTCCACAATAATGTATAACTATATAGCCACTTCAACAATTTATAGCGTGATATGATGGTGCATGCATTTTCCTAAAACCATGAATTATGGCGGGCATTCTCTCAGAGCAGTTTTGACTACTTTTTCCATACTTTGTCAATTTCCAAAGTTTCACAAACTTGCCATACTTTTCCAGATTGATGTCAGATAGCACCAGAACACCATCATGTGTCTTTCTAACCTCATCAGACATTCCATGTCATCATAGATGCCATGCCATCACTTCCTATCGTGTGAGATTTTGGCCTGCCATAATAGAGATCAATTCATGTATAACGAGAATGACCAAGACTAGAAAAATATAAATCAGAAGAAGGGTCATCCGCCCCTTCGTTTAGTAGATAATTGTGAACACCAATATCCAACAATTCACCTATATCCAAACTGGTGAACACAAGAAGGACCGCACAACCCTTCTGACAGTCTAGAACTAGTATGAAAATAATAGTGGGCAGAAGAAGGGTCAGCCTCCCCTTCATTTATGAGGGGATTGTGCAAATATACAACCTACGAAGTATAGGCTGACAATTCATGTATATCCTGAATGGTGAAGACTGAAAAAATATTAAGCACGAGAAGGGTCGGCCGAACTTTAATTCAGGCTGGAAAAAATGGTGAAAATGACCCCTGGTAAAAACTCGTAGTAAAATCAAAACAGTATGTAATTTTCGAAGATAAAAAATAATAAAAGAAAATAGAAACAAAATCCACATATTTATTAATTCCGTCAGGTTAAATCTAGGCCGTAACATTAAGACAAGTGGACAGCTGAAATCTAATCTGGGAAATGCTCTAACGAGTTGCGAAGGTTTAAAGGTTTGGAAATATATACAACGTTCCCGCAATCCGCAATTGCGGGTTGCAGGACTACGACTTGAAATAAAAACAAACCAAAGTTTCCACAATCCGCAATCTGCCTTGCGGGTTGTGGAAACACATGTTGCAAATTCATTATTCAAACAGTTCCCGCAATCCGCAATCATGTATAACTAGATAGCCACTTCAACAAGCTATAGCATGATATGATGGTGTGTAAATTTTTTTGAACCTGTGAATTATGGTGGGCATTCTATCAGAGCAATTTTGACTACTTTTTCCATACTTTGTCAATTTCCAAAGTTTCACAAATTTGCCATACTTTTTGAGAATGATGTTAGATTGCAACACTGATTAAATGATACACCAGAACACCATCATGTGTCTTTCCAGCCTCATTACACATTGCATTTCATCATAGATTCCATGTCATCATTCATGCCATGTCATCATAGATGCCATGTCATCACTTCCTTTGAGGCTCACACATGGCGTCAGTTCTCTCCTTGAGGCTCACAAGTGTGAGATTTTGGCCTTCCAAAATAGAGATCAAATCATGTATAACCAGAATGGTCAAGACTAGAAAAATATAAATCACAAGAAGGGTCAGCCGACCTTTTTGGAAGTCTAGAACTAGTATGAAAATAATATTGGGCACACGAAGGGTCGGTCGCCCCTTCATTTATGAGGGAATTGTGCAAATATTCAATTAATGAAGTATAGGCTGTCAATTCATGTATATCCTTAACGGTGAAGACTGCAAAAATACTAAGCACAAGAAGGGTCAGTCGACCCTTCATTTAAAAGAGAAATGAAAAACAATTAATCTACGAAGGTTGGGAAAACATTTCCCCACTACCGACTTCCGTAGTATATGGTAGGGATGGAGACATTGCCTATGTTATAACATGTAAACAATATTTATCTCGATTTTCCACTGACGACAAGAAGGATCGGCCACCCCTTCATTTAGTAGATAATTCTGAACACCAATATTCGACAATTATGAAAATATTAGTGGGCAGAAGAAGGGTCGACCAAGGAAATTTTTAGGGGTGAAATTTCGCCAATTGGCTATTTTCGGGGCATTTTTTCAAAAAATAAATTCATTTTTTGGTTATTTTTAGTCTCTTATATCGCCTATATTTACATAAAATATGTTTTTTTATCATAATATTCGCCAAAATTCACTAGTTTCAGGAGTAAATTGTAGGTTTCATATTTAATATTTTCCTACCAACCTATATATATGTTTTTTTTCAATCCAAAATAATAGCCTACAATACTATACTTAAGTATACTTTTATAATCCTTAAAAAATACCTTGGGGTTGGCCACCCCTTCATTCATTTATCTCGAGCTTCATTAAAAAATGGGGTGTTGGTTAATGACATTCAACTTCAAATGACCGTCATATTATACAAACACCAATATCAAAAGAAAAAACATGGTTTTGGAACCTGGATTTTGGGTCTTTTGGAAATGGATTTGGAATTTTCGGGACTGGTTTGGTCACTTTCGGAACTGGATTTGGCGCTTTTGGAACCCGTTTTGGCTCTTTAGGAACTGATGTTGTCACTTTTGGAACCTTGATTTGGAACTTCCGGAATCGGATTTGGCAATTTTGGAATCAGTTTTGGCACTTTAGGAACCAGTTTTGGCACTTTCAGAATCGGATTTGGCAATTTTGGAATCGGTTTTAGCACTTTCGGAATCGGTTTTGGCACTTTTGGAACCGGTTTTGACACTTTTGGAACCTAGATTTGGCACTTTTGGAACCAGATTTTGCTTGATTTTGGAGTTTATAAAGGTTGTTTTTGACCCGTCTTCAAAGTGACTTGGACTAGAATAAGTCCAAGTTTATTGAAATTGGCGTTATTTGGAAAAAAAACTTTCTTTGTTAAAACTAGAGTTAGCTAAATGGAAAAAATATATTGATCAATGCAAATAAGGGATGGTCCCTCTCTATGAATATAGAAATACTATTAGGGAATTGAGAGATGAATGGGATGAGGAATTGGTTTTCCATAAATCCCAATGGGGCAATGTTCAAGATGAATTGGAAGAATTGAGGAAATTCAAGTCCATGCAACAAGAAAAAGATCAAATGTATATTCTCTCTTAGTAATTGTTGAGTTGTAGTGCTCCATCTCCTTCTTACCCTATATTTATTTATGAAGAGACAACTTTATTTAAGTTGAAAGCATTGAAAGAAGGAAGACCATGGAAGCTGATCACTTCCCCCTAGTTCTTAGATACTTTCATGGAAAGTGATTTTGGGGATCAAAATTTGTTGTGTGAATTATATTTGAACAATAAAGCAGGCTATACTAACTTTCATTCTAATCCTGTGCCCTATTTGGGAGATGTTCAGCTGAGAGCATTCACTTCCTTTGCCACCAATCAAGTGCAATGGTGGGACGCCTCTCAGACTATGAATAGGAACAAGGATAATTCTACTTTGTGGATCATAAATGAACCTTGACTTCCAAGAGTTCTCATTGCAAAGCATGAAAAGTCTCTCAAATCTCCTATGGAGACTCAACACTTGATGGATCTGCAGAGAACAACCATCACTACCTGTGTCCAGACAATTTCCAAACAATAACAGTATGCCCTAGAAGGCAGAAAGCACAGGTGGCAGGCTTCTTCCCCGGCTTTAAAGGAAAAGGATCCATATTGTTTGGAGAATTTTAAACATCCTCTTCTTAGAGTTCCTGGGTACGTTAAATGCATGGAAGCATGTGGACCATTGTGGCTGGGACTAAGATTTAGATTTCCTCTCATATGGATACCTGTGAGCCCATACAAAAGCAATTATGTTTTGACTAAGAAGGAGGAGGACCAGTGTTGGAAGAAGTGGACTACTTGTAATGGATTTGTAAATTTGGGAGAAGCACCTGAACTTTCCTTCAACATCACGAATCTCCATAGACAGAGTATGGATCCAAATTCAAATTCAGATTAGTGGAATTTGTTGTATGAGGACATGCAATCGAACAAGTGGGGGGAGATTTTGGGTCCCGGAATTGTCCCTTTTTGACCACACCTATTACCTCTTTTTGCTCTGTTTTTCCTTATTCCCATAAACCAGATATATGTATTTCCTCAAGATTGAGCATGAATCCTGACATGTATGGTTTATTATTGCCTACTTTATTAATGCCTAAGATTGTTATGGTTATGAATTCTATCCTTCGATTTATTCTAACTTGTGTTGATTTTATTAAGATAAGCTCAAAGCATTGAGAGACACAGGTGTAGCATCCTGCCAAGAACATGGAAGGAAGGTACAATTGGTGCCAGTTGTTACACCATGATTCTCATTCCACACATTAATAGAAACAATGTGATCATCTCTCCATGTGGTAGCTATAACAAGACTTCACTGCAACAAAGCATCGCTGCAACAAACATAGCACTTCCCAGCCAGTTATTCCGTTGATCCATTGACAGCCAGAGTAACAACGCCCTTCACATCCAACGGCTTCATTCAAGTATATTCACGGCTGTAATTGTTCTGTTGTGACTTAGCAGCCTAAAGATCAGAGATCTTCATGGATGCACGAATTTAGTGGATCGGGATTGCATTATGCATGTATAAATATGGGAAGGATTTTAGAGCCTCGGGTTGGTTGATTATCAATTGTACGAGTTGTAACACAGTACTGTGAATTACCATTTTTAATACAAGGAGCATAGTTCTTCGTATCTTTGTGTTTTAATTTGTAATAGTTCATGACATCTCTGTTAGAAGGACAGGGCCCGCCTTCTCATAGAGATTGCCGAGTTAAGTAGGTACTTTAGTTTATTTATGTTGCGTGGTGTGGATTTATAGTAGATATGTTTTATAGAGAAGCTGCAACAGTAGTAATTGATAATTACATTTTCCTTTGGTAGTTAATGATTGCAATCTGAATAGCTGTAACTGCGTGGTTATGGTTAATGCATTATAGTCTGATATATTTAGGATTTAACTTCTTGCAAAAGTAAGTCTAGCTTAATTCTTCTTAGATCATTGATTGCTGGAGTGATGCTTGTAGGAAGCTAAATGTACTTTGAATTCTTAGATGGATAAATTAGATCAGTTTTAGCCATGAGATGAGTTTGACTAGCAGATAGGTAGGATAATGTATCTTCATTTATTCAATCAGCTACTTGAATGTTTATGCATAGATTGTGCTAATTACTTTTGAAATAAAAATACCTAGCTGGGTTGAAAATTTATATTGAGCATCCTGTGTTTTAGTTGTAATTGATTAGCGTATAGGGTGACCAACAAAGCCAACCTCTTTATGAAGGCTCCGAAACAAGTATTCTCTCTACTATGTTGTTTCTAGTGAACTTAAAGGTTATGAATGGTTTTTCAAACACTTGTATCACATATATCCTAATGTATGTAATATGTTCGTCACATTTAGTAAATGATGATAAAGGTAGTCGTCTTTCCTCTCTTTTTTTGCTAGTTCATTTGTAAAATTTGGATGCAATATGTACGATTAATATTCTTTACATTAACAAATACGAATTGTTTATGTTGTAGATTGTTAGTTGAACTTATGTTACCGTCGTCGAATGTTTTACCTCGCACATACTGAGATCTACATGCCATTATAAAAGATATTGGAATGGAGTATCAAGCTATTCATGCATGTCTTGATGATCATATTATATGTTATAAATAACATGCATCAAAAGAAGAATGCCCGAAATTTCAAAAGAGTAGATATCGAATTGATCAAGTAACAAAAAAGGTGCCTTGCAAGGTTCTTCATTATATTCCCATCATTCCATGTTTGAAACAATTTTTGAGGTGCAAAACCATAGCAAATTTGTTGGATTACCATGCAAAGAACATAAGAAAAGATGGTGTTATTTGAATTCCTGCGGATGGATCTGTATTTTCGAAGATAGAGGAAAGATGACCAAAGTTTAAAGAATAACCTTGTAATCTTAGGATTTCGTTGGTAGTAGACATTGTCAATCCATTTGGAGAGCTGAGATCTACTTACTCGACGTGGCCCGTTTTTGTTATCAACAATAACATTCATCTGTGGATGTCAATAAAGAGGGTTCAGATAATGTTGAAAATGATTGTTCTAGGTATTTGTTTATAATAATTTATTTTTACTGTTATAACATCTCATTTGTCTTCTTTGTTTCATAAATATGTCTTATATTTGGTTGTTTATGCTCATATATATATAAGTGTGTGTGTGTGTGTGTGTGTCTTATAATTATGTCTGATATATTTTTTATTTAATCATCTATGTAGACTGTAGTAATTATGTATTGTATGTTCAATCAATTAGGCAAGTACCAAGTTAAAGATATGAATGTATATCTTGAGCCTCTTGTCAATGAGTTACTAGACGTACGGAGGGGCATCACTATGCATGATATCTCTAAACCATTAGATTATCTGAAAAGGGAATTTGAATTCCATTCAATGCTTGTATGGACAATTCACGATGCCCCAGGGATAACACATTTATGTGGTATGTTATAACGTTACACTGCACTTCAATAGTGTTTTATTTTATGAAATTCATATCATGCATGCTTTTTTAAATAATCCCTTCATTATACATACTTCAAATAATTGATATATAAATTCCTTCTTCTCTTGCAGGTCTTCCAACAAAGGGTAAATTTGCATATTCAGTTTGTGGTCCTAATATGACATCTTGTCGTTCGCGAAGTTTAGGAAAGGAAGTGTTTGATGAGTACAATCACTTCCTCTCTAAGAACCATAGGTATTAGACTACCGAAAAATATATTTTCAATGGGAAAGAAGAGACTAGATTAAAACCTCTAATATGACACCTCGTCTATGGAAGCTACAATATCATAGATCAAATCGTCAAGGTATGGATCAAATCATCTATTTATCATATATATAAAATGTTTGTAATATTTTATATTTTTATTGCATTTTGATCACTTTACTAATGTTTAAGTATTGTTGTAATATCTTTAATTATGCTTCATATTGAAGGTCGTGATCAAGGAATCAACGATGAGGTGGTTCTGTGATGAATGATAAGTTATCCCGAGCAATTAAGTAGAATTACCTATTATAAGCATCTAGAAATTGTTCATTTATTTGATACAATGCACATTGGGAAGAATGTAACAGAAACGTTATGGTGAATCGTAGATGGAAGGAGTGACAAAGAAAAAAATGTCAATATTTTTAATGACATTAAGGAATCCAATCATGCAATGCAACGTGTGATTCATTCAAATAGCGATGGAGACCAAAATATAAGCACCCTTCCATGGTTATTGATAGAGGAGAAAAGCAAGGATGTAAAAAAGGTTATTGGAAAAGTTAAATTTCACACTGGATTTTCTTTGAACATAAAGAATATCCTAACAAAGAAAGGTGAATTAAGTGGAGTAAGAACTCATGATTGGCATACCTTCATTAAGGTAATTAGTTTGGTGTATATATGTGTATATTTGTGAAACATCTTGTTAGTGTTTTTTTGTCTACTTTGGGAATACCTAATGATGCATTTTTTTGTTACAGTATGTTCTACATCTTTCTCTCCCAGAAAACTTTGACAACAGTGTCAAACAAGTTATATATGATCTTGGAAAATACATGAGGCAGGTGGCTATTTATATGCAAAGTGTAATTTGTTCAATTCGTCATACACCATATTTATATTTGACTGCATGTGTTTTACTTGTAATGCATACTATATATTATTTTGTTGTTGAAACTTGTGATTTGCTTACATAATTTGTAGATGGTTTTCATCAAAAGAAATTGATAAAGAATATATAAAGTGATGGAGGATACAAATTCCTCATCTAATGTGTGAAATGCAAAAGTATCTACCTCTGGCATTTTTCAATGCACAAGAAAACTACCTCATACACCAAGTTGAGGAGATTGAAATGTGCGGGCCAGTACACACAAGATCAATGTGGATGATTGAGAGGCACTTGAAATAATTGAAGTATTTTGTTAGACAAAGAGCACATCCTGAGGGTTCTATGGTAGAGGGATATATGTTATATCAAACCATGGTTGATATTACTGAATATATTCCTAAAATAGCTGCAACTATTAATGTGGATCACATTTGGGATGTCAACTCCATCAACAAATTTGAAGGGGAGCACTACTAGGGAAAGGTAGAATGAGGAAAGTCATATGTAAGTAGAAGGTGGAGATTTATAATACATTTGTCTTTTTTTTAATGTATGTCGAACTTATTTAACTTTTAGTATTCCTGCATAATCCATTATTAATATGAAGGTATACCATGGTAACTAATTATATGTAAATTGTTTTATTTTAATACAGTTTCTTCAGAGTGAGATGCAATACATTTATACATTGAAAACAATGTTGATTGGATGAAGGTACGGATTGAACGATGTAAAGAATGTAATCATGGTAGGTTAACATGGAATGGTGTGGCTACAATGGTTAAAGAGGCTGAGTGTGAAGGAGATGCCAATCTTACATGGGAGGAAATTGGTTTAGCACATGGTTTAAAAGATTTAAACAGGTAATCATATTCACCCATACTATTTAGTTTTTTTTTAATATTATATTGATGTATGGCGTGCATTTTTTCTTAATTTGCATAATTTCCAAGTATAAAAATGTTTGTCAATTGGCAATGCTTTTTTTTACGTGTTTGGCATATTTCAGGTGAAACACCACAAGGCTATGTGGTGCAATGGCCACAAATTTCACATCAAAAAGTCGGATGAAAAGAAGAAAAATTCAGATAGTGGGATAACTGTATTTTTTGAGGTTACTAATGTTTCTCATGGAAGAGACAAACGTCCAAAAGTCTCAGAAAATCGATACTATGGGTATTTGGAAGATATACTTGAGTGTGACTTTCAATCCTTCAAAGTAGTTCTATCCAATGTCAAATGGTATAGGCTACAAGTGAATGAACATGATTCTAATAGAATTTTTATTGAGCATGCTAACGGATTTACCATGGTTAATACAAGGAATGTTGATCCAGGATCAAATCCCTATGTTCTTCCTAGCCAATGAAAACATGTATTTTAAACTCAGAGGTTCCAGGTAGAGGGGGTTGGTCATATGTTACATATGATGAGTTGGATGAAGAAGAATATTAATTATATTGACATATTCATATTTCATACAACATTCCAAGTTTTGCTTTGGCTTGCATTTTGTGAAAGTTGTGTAAAGTGGGGAAACATAGTTATGTAGGATATTTGTGAGACCTAATGCAAGGTTATATAGGTTAAGTATTTCTCTAATATTGTATCATTTCAGATTTAATTACCAGAAGTGTACTTGGTTTGCCCGAGGAGTGCATATTTTTTCCGAATGATCATTGGCATATATGATGAATTGCTATTCCAATAGACTTGGATTCCAGTGTATAACATTTCCTTTTAGTAAAATGAATATGAGATGTTGTAGAAAATGTTTTTATATTTACGTTGGACTTATCATTATGGTAGTGTCAATTATGTACAGGTCCTGGTTTGTATTTATTTGAGGCACATAAACCCTAACTTTTACACTTTGAAATCAATCCAATTTGAAGTATTTTTGCATAGCATAAATTTATATGTGAAAAATTAGAAACGTTTACTTGTATTAATGTTCTTAATGATTAAAAAAATACTCTCAAAGTTGAATCATTCAATTTGGCCTTGTAATGAACATTGGGTGTGCATTTCTGTGAAGCAGGCCAAAATTGCCTTGTTTCAGTAAAATGCATGCCCAAGCTTCATTTATTGGTGAATTTGATTAATTCAAATTGTAGACTATTTATTTAATGATTTTACACACTTTTGCATTGTTATCTTTTAATTGAAGAAATGCAATATCTCTTTTAATTTAAATTATATTATTTTAATGCTGAGAAAGCACATTGATTCTCACTTGATTTCCCCCCAATTTTTGTTTTCTTTTTGCTCTCTATATTTTCTTCTGCAAATATTGTCATTGGATTTTAAATTTTTTCTACTATCATAAATTTGTCCTGATGATGCACTAAGCATATTGTAAATTGTTCTATTATGGAAAAAATGCTGACTTTATATTTCAAGTATACAATTAATACATTCCATAGCAATGATTTCCCGGTTCAGTAACCTATGAGCCTATAAAATTCATTACATTGTCCAAAAATAAAAGAGTAACTAGATCTCAGTGAGATCACAACCAGATAAAAAATCCATGAAAGAGACATAAAAGTAAGTCCTAAAAAATGACTGGCAATTTATTCAATAATGCACTTTAACATGAAATATAATGATATATAATGCATATAATGCATGTTAACATAAAATAATGATATATATTACATCTTGAAATGTATCTACATAGATATACCAAAAAATTTATATTCTGTAACTCTAGGATGCTTGGGAGGATTCTACAAGCTCTCCTCTTGAGAAGAAGAATATTCGGTAGAGTCTCTCTTTCATTTGTTAATGCATGTAATTGTTCTGGTGCTACAACAAATCTATGATCGTTTAATTGTTTTTGAATTTTATAAAATTTCTTAGAATAAATGTCTCTTAAGTTGGCTTTATCTTGCATTAGCTCTTTGACCCTCAAAAATCCTTGTATTATTTTTTTATTTTATTTTTAGCACACTGAATCATCTCTGCATCAATACTATCTAGGCATGTATTACTTTTCATGCATGTTGGTTGAAGGCATTGGCTAAAGTCTAGACGATTTGCATCGTTTATCCGGCGAAATTTCTGGTCAAAATCCAGCGAGAATTGTTGAAATAACAAATTTTAGTTGTTGGAATTACATAATTGGGGTGCCCTAGGGGTAATCGAAGGCGCTGAATCCATTTCTGCAATTAAAATTGCAATTTCAGCAAGCCAAATTCTGGCCAAACTTGCCAAAAAAGATGCAAATCATTTAGACTTTAGCCCACTCCTTGGTTGAATGCCCGATTTTTTTTATTAAAACCACTCTTCCAAGCCTATTCTATTTAATAAACCATATAGTCTTCTATTCTTTTCTACTCACTTGGATATAAAGAAATTTATATGTGAATAATATGATGGAGGCAAATTATAAGTGAATAATGTGACAACCTTCATGGATAAATATAATAATTTAATTTTAGTTTTCTTTTTAAGATATTAAATTGGTGTACAAAAGTTTTTTTTGTTTATGAATAAAGGATTCGTAGAGATTTGATAATTTAAATTTAAATTTATAGAAGTGTATATATAGTTTTTTTTGGTATTTGAATTAATGGTTTTTTAGAAAAGGAAAATGAGTGATGTAAAATTATTATGGTAAATTTTGTTAAAATTATTTTGAAAAAGAATACTTTTATAAAAGAGAATTATATATCATTATTTTAATTAAAATAATTTAAAAATGGAACACATTAAATTGATAAAAAATATTATCTATAATTTAAAAAATATATATAATTTTAGAAAATCTTAAAAATTGTTTAACAATGAAAATTTAGTAGGTGTGTTTGCGTGCTTTATTCCACTCTTAATATATTAGAAATATATATTACATATTAATTCTTATACATAATTAAATATTAACTTTTAAAAATTATGCCTCTTAAAATTAATGGTATCAATTATTTTTTATTTGTGTAACCAAACAAATCTATATTTTGAAATTTTCGTTGATAAAGATATCAACTTTTTAACCAAATATAAATAAATTTTTTATTTATTAGAAAAATATTGTTATTACCACAACATATAAAAAAAAAACATAAATTAAATTGTTATACAAATATTTAAAAAAATTTCATAAAAAAAACTTATTGATATTGCTATTATATATTCTACCACACTACAATGTTAAAATTGATAAAAAAAATATTATTTATAATTTAAAATAAATTATATAATTTTAAAAAATCTTAAAAATTGTTTAACAATAAAAATTTAGTAAGTGTGTTTGCGTGCTTTATTCCACTCTTAATATATTAGAAATATATATTACATATTAATTCCTATACATAATTAAATATTAACTTTTTAAAAGTATGCCTCTTAAAGTTTAATGGTATCAATTATTTTTTGTTTGTGTAACCAAACAAATCTATATTTTGAAATTTAGTTGATAAAGATATCAACTTTTTACTGAAATATAAATATAAATAAATTTCTATATGTTTCATTCTCACTTAAATTTTGTATTTATTAGAAAAAATATTATTGTTACCACAACATATAAAAAGAAACTTGATCCAAAACTTTTCATAAAAAAAATACTTATTGAGATTGCTATTATATATTCTATCACACTGCAATGTTACTATCAAAATTGAAACAAAACAATACCGTCAAATCCGCTTTGACCATTTATAAAATTTTAGATATTGAAGTAATTATAAAGTATTTATTGTTATGTAATAAATGTCATTATACATTATACATTTGATATCTATTATCATTTTCTATGATGGTTGATTAATCATTTTTTTTCCATTTTATTAACTATCTTTTTTTTTCCATGGAAAAAAAACCGTATTCTTTGTATTCAAAAAATTTGAAAACAGAATACATTCCTCAAGTTGATTGTCATTTAGACATCTAGCGTTACTTGTTCGTTTATCAAAATTTATATATTTATGTTTTTCAATTTACAAAATGGAACATTCTCCTTTGACAAGAAAATTATAGGATTCAAATTACAAAATTTGGAGATCATCATAATCAATAAAAAGGAATTTATAAAACATTTTAGTATTCTATGCTTCCGACCAGAAGTCTAAAATTTTCCTTGATTGGATGTGGATGCTATCATGCTTTGCTATCACGATACATACCCCAGCATCCAGAAGTAACCCCTCTTTGGATAAAGTATCAGCTTCCTCATTTTGCTCCCTATAAATGTGGAGAAAGTCGATTGATCCAAAAGTCTTTCCCATCTGAAGCAAGTTTTGTGCCATGTTGTGAAGTGGAAGGCTACGGATGCACTCGTGGTTGCTCATATGGTTGATCCAAAGCATTGAGTCTCCAAAAATATTCAGCTTGTGACATTTTTCCTCGAGAGCAAGTTGTAAGAGAGTTTTGAGCACTAGTCCCTCTGCACGGTTCTTAGTTCCTGGGCCCCCATTTTTTTTGTACTAGATTTCTATTTGATTGTAAACCAGAGTGCCTCTCATCCCACACTGCTCTGCCTCACAAGCTCCATCGAAGAAGTCGTCGCAGTCTCCCTCGTTAATGTCGATTTTGTTCAAGATCCTGGGTTGTCTTATGATCTTCTGGTCAATAAAGAAGCAGTGTGTGTTTAAAACTTGTGTAATAACAAAAAAATATGGAAGTTGTTTTTCTGCGAAAAATGGACTCGTTGCGAGCCAACCAGATGAACCATACTACCAAAAAAGGTGTATCCCTCCTTTTTGACCTATCATTTTGTAAATGTAATTAATTATTGTACTAGTTTATGGTGAGGAGCTCAAGGCCAAGGCCCCACCAGTAAACCATGTAAACCTTGTTACGTAATTTCTTAATTTACAGTTATGGATTTAGATTAGAATGTTGAAGACACAACTAGAATGATAGGGTAAACTAATCCACTAAGGGAGAAGGGTCAACTGTCTAGGAAGCCATGATAGTTAGGATTTTGATGACCGATGTCATCTTGGTTCCTGTAGGCACTTGAAAAGAAGTAATGGCTTACTTGACCTCCCTAAAGGTCTTAAGTTTCGTTTGAGGTTAACAGTCAGCCTTGGGTAGGATTTCCAAGGGAAAATATATTCTCCACGAGTGTCTAGGTAAGACACTATGTCTTATTTTTTTTAGTATAAAACTAACTATTCCTAAGTTAAACTCAGAAAACAACTTAATGATATTGTTTTGACAAGATGCCAGTAAATTATCTTTAGAGTCCTCAATAAAAAGAAGCTAAGGCTTTAACACCATTAGGTAACATGGGGATTATCTCTATTTTGAGATTTAGTTCAAAAATATAAATATATATGTATACATATATTTATACATTAAACTTGTTATTTAAGAATGCGATGAAAAATGGTTACACTAAGACATAGTGGGATAAACGTTGTTAATAGCAAGATAATAAACAATGATAACTCTATTTCAAAGCATGAGATACTTTCAACCATGTGTACACTTAAGAAAAACACGAACACTTCATGAGAGAGAGAGTACCATACTCTTAAATCGAGCCTATTTTTAAGAAATTGTTGTCGGCCTCTCTCTCAAAGAGGAGGCCGAGCCTTGATGATTGTTTTCTAGCTGGAGGATGGATCCTTTTGAAGCGTCATTTGTCACCAAAGTTGAGGGATCCGATGGTTACCTGTCTGAAGGAGGATCTTCCAAAACAAACTCCCGATGTGTATATGAAGGGTGACCCTCTATGCAAAAACAAAAGGATCTATGCTTTTGGAAGCGGGAATGTGGATCGATCTCGCGTTTGATGGAGAATGTGGATGGGAAAATATCGGCGTGGGATAGACGACCTTTGCTTGAACAGAGTTCAAGCTGGTGAATTTTCAGCCTCTGCTTTCCTGGTAATACTGATTCCTCCCGCACCTTGTGTAAGTGTTTCACTTTCTGCGTCAGTGTGGACTGAGACTTTTTGTGTCATTGTGGGCTGAGACATGCTTTTATTTTAAAGTAGAACCTCTGCGTCATAGTTTTCTTTGGCTAATAAAATCGATCCCTGCATCTTACTTCGCGTTGGAAAGACATTTTTTTAATGAAAAACCGATCTCTGCCCTCGCTTTATAATCTTCTGATTTGATCGCTGCCCTGGCTTTTTCAATTTCCAACTAGAATGCATTTTCACACAGTAGTTTTCCAGATTGGATCTCTGCTTTAGACTATCGATGTCTGCCCTAGAGATCTCATTTCCAGAATGGATCGCTTCCCTAATTAATTACAGCTTCTGTATGAATTCGTTTCACACAGTAGCTTGCCAATTTGGTATTATGCACTATATCGAAATTCCAGAGTGAATCTCTGCATTAGACCTGGCAGGTTGGAAGAAGAGAGGTAATGGTGGAATAAACAGTGAGAGTCGAGCTACCGAATTTCCTGCGAGAAGATTATAGATTTGGGGCGACGCACCCTATGCAAGAAATTTGGTAAACGCCGAGAATTAAAAATTGGTAAGAAATGTACTTAACCTGTATCGGTATATGCTGGAACCCCTGCCTGGTCGGCTGACTAATTTGTCGATTAAACTCTGCCTATTTTTATTACTTTTGTCTAGGCCAGAGTCACAGTGGGGTTTTGAGTTGCAAAGCACTGGTGTTTGAACTTTCTTAACTTCTTGAGTCTTGGTTTAGGATCTATCATCCGATCTCTGCCTTTGGTTAGCGTATCATGTAATACGTAGAGCCCTACGTATTGACAGAGTTTTATATTTATTGTTTTATAGATCGCTGCATTTTGACAGAGTATCTTTCCCATGCGGAATATCTCTGTCTGTCGACAAAGTGATCTTAACTTTAGAACTCGGCAAACGCCATCGCGATCTAGTTTGGACAGAGTATTTATGACTGAAGCAGAGTTCGTTGCAATCCTTACTTACATCCTTAAAATCATAGGGATCCTTGCTTTCCCCTTACATGCTTTAGTTGAAGGTATAGCTTGTGCTAGATAAAGTATAACCAATGCTTAAGGTGTTTTATTAGATTTTTATATCTGAGCTTAAGTCTCAGTTGAGTTTTGGGATTGGTACTATCTAGTTATTTATATAATGCTTAGATAAGAGAAGATCGAAATATATTACCATGGTTGAAGTATTGCTCAGTTATAGAAGGCATGAAGATTAAATATTACGGGAAGTAATAAAGGTTATGGGGCTTTACTAGGATTTATCGGATATGGACTTTTACTCTATATGCTGTTGAATGACCTTGTATAAACGCTGTCGAAGATGGCTAGGCTGCCCATATTTATGTTGATGTTTTGGTTATTGAGTTTACTTTGTGTTGTCGAGTAACTTTTTATAAATGCTGGCAACATTGGCTATGTTGTCGAGATATGGGTTGCTTATTTGGACATCGAGTTCAAACGTACATGTTGACGAACATTTTTACACATGATGTTATCGAGTTCTGACTATGCAGGGCCACGAATTCTTGAGATCTAGATCTCTGTGGTTATTGTTGTAACTCTCCATTTGAGTAATAAATTTAAGATACGATGGTTCTTGGACGTAGCCCAAGAGTAGGGTGAACCACGTATATTGGCCCTTGGGTTATTCTCTTGCATGTGCCTTATTTGTGCTATGTCTATGGTTTGCCTTTCTTTTTATTGATGTATAAGTGTATCTTAATAAAGATTTTCTTTGATAAAAGTTATGTTGTTGTTTTTCATGTATTTCGGGAAATATGGATATGGCAGTGTTTGATTCAGGCATATTTACATTAATACAAGGATTTCATGAGAGTACAAATGTTTGGTTATGAACTAATGTACAATAGATGAGACTTAGAGAGATATGGGTCACAATATGCTATTGCTAATTATAATGTATAAATGAAATGTGTTTTCCTTACATAGAATTATTCCAAAAGTGATATAAAAGTTGGAACGAAAGATAGAAATGATTGTATAGGTAAATGAAAGAAATGATTGTGTATATCTCTTTTAACTAATCGCCATATTATTCTCAAGAAAATAACGTCGGACTATTGATCCTTCCATACATAGATTTCGTAACGAAGATTATTTATGACATGAAAATTTGAATAAATTGGCAAAAATTTACTAAGGTGGAAATAGGGGTATGTTACAAAAGGGGATGCATTTCAAATGATGGAGAACAAAGTTGTCAAACCATAACAATAAGTTATCCTCGATGGAATCAGCTTCCCAAGGTTGGTTGGTGTCGAGGGTATCCCCTAGTCCATGCCAAACCTAGGTAGAGAAGGGGCACATTCGAAAGAGGTGCTCTGCGGTTTCATCATGGGGGCTTCACTCAATGACTGCCTACCATAGCACGTTCGTTCGCGGCATATGGAACAATACCCCTAATTTCAATCAATATTGGAAAATACCTCCCAAAATCGTTTTTTTTAACCCCCTCCCAATATGCCTTCCCAATTAAAAAAAAAACATATTTTCCCTATATATTGTATGTATCCATTTTTTCATTTACATTTTTTATACCCCTTTATATATCTCCCTAGTATATTGGCATGATACTGTGGGCTTGACTAAACCTCCCTGTTAGATTTTGAGCATTAATTCAGCATACTCTAGGATCTTTACTGAGAGAATAACATGTACAGCATATCAATCATATCAAGCATGTATCAAGCATATCAAGCAATCACATAAGACAATGGACACAAAGAGCTTCACTGGGGAAAACCATCAAGGTGAAAAACCCCACAACTTCCTCAGAGATAGAATGAGCAATGATACAACAAAAGTACAAGAGATAGACTTATCCTAGCAGCTGATCCTCCTCCTCACATGTGCACCACTTTCTGAATGATAGAAGAGTGAGTAATGAGATGAATGAAATAGAGATCTCTCGATCTCTATTTATACTTGTCCTGTCCTGCCTAATAAACCTATGGGGCCGACTTGTTTAACTCAGCCTAATAACCCCAGGTTACATTAATCCGGGCTGACCCCTCAATAGGTGGTCTAATAACCCATCATCAAGTTACGACACTTGTGACACTTGTCAATACAAATGACGACACTTCCGTATAGAGAAATAATACATCTCTATAGTAGCACAATAAAATACATAGATGAAATACATTCCGAAGTTACATATACATCAACACTCCCTCTTAACTAGGAAGGTATTTCTCGACACAGATCTACAGGCACAAGTCTTCTTCTCTGGATCATCATCATCGAATCATCATCACTGCTGCTATCTCATTCAATCTCCAATCTAAACGTCATAGGAAGTTTTACAGAGCGAGTCTTTTTTCATACTGGATGTAGGCCCGCCACCTGCAGGTCTTTATCATCTACAGAGCCAACCCTTTTTCATGCTAGATGAACATCATCAACATCTCTGCAAGCAAGCCATCAAGTAGGTACACCATGGGACTGATTACACTGCTTCTGCAAAACCTACAAGATCTCCCAGGATTGATTATACTGCCACAGCAAAACCTACAAGAGCATCTCAGGACTAATCATATTCCTCTGCAAAACCTGTGTACCATACTGTCACATCATCGTCTTCAGATCATCGTCATCGTTCATGGAGCACAACCTAGATGCACACACACAGCACTTACACTCACCGGAATGGAAGGACTTTCCTCTGACCATCCAGGAAAGGCTCAACACTTACACTCACCAGCATGGAAGGACTTTCCTCTAACCATCTGGGAAAGGCTCACAGCACTTACATCAACGACCATGGAAGGAGTTTCCTCTGACCATGTCGAAATGGCTACAATAATTACATCACGACCATGGAAGGACTTTCCTCTGATCATGTCGGAAAAGCCATGCCCAACACTTACATCTCGCCATGGAAGGACTTTCCTCTGACCATACGAGAATGGCTCAGCCCTTACATCTCACCATAGAAGGACTTTCCTCTGACTATGTGAGAATGGCTCTGCCCAGCCCTTACATTTCACCATGGAAGGACTTTCCTCTAACCATGTGAAAATGGCCCAGCCCTTACATCTCACCATGGAAGGAATTTCCTCTAACCATGTGAGAATGGCCCTGTGTGCATCTATGTCTCCAGACTCATCACTTCCCCTTAGAAGGTATCTTGATTTGAAGTACACCAAGTCTCCCTCTGAAGTATTCAAACTTCACTATGGCAAGCAGCTTGGTCAACACATTGGCTATCTGCTTGTCCATCGCAACATACAGGAGCTTCACTGCTCCTCTCTGCACCATATCCCTGATATAGTGATACTTGATCTCAATGTGCTTTGACTTGTCATGGAACACTGGGTTCTCCGACAACTTCACACAACTTTGGTTGTTGTAATATATACAAGTAGCACTTAGATGGAGATCAAATAAATCAGATCGTAGCTTCCTAAGCCATACTGGCTCAGAACTGGCCGAACAAGCTGCGACATACTCTGCTTTGACTATACTCAGTGCCACACAAGACTGCTTCCTACTAAACCAAGAGATCATATTGGATCCCATACTGAAGCAGCACCCCGAAGTGCTCTTCCGATCCATGGCACTACCTGCCCAATCCAAATCAACATAACCCTCCAGGTTAAACTTTTGATTCGCCTCATACTTGAGCCCATAGTCAACTGTACCCTTCAGGTACCTCAGAATATGCTTTGCATCTATCAGGTGAACATGTCTCGGATCTGTCAAGTACTGGCTCAAGGTGTTCACCGCAAAGCAGATGGCTGGTCTTGTATTCGTCGGATACATCAAGGACCCAATCATCTGACGATACATCGTGGCTTCAACCGGCTCAGAAGAAGCATCGCATAGAAGCTTCAGGTTAGATGCCATAGGTGTGGCCATGGCCTTGCAGTCCATCATCCCGAACCTCTTCAGGATCTCTACTGCATACTTCCCTTGTCCAAGGAAGATTCCATCTGCACAATGCCACACCTCCATACCAAGAAAATAGTGCATTATACACAAGTTCTCCATCTCGAACTCGGCAACAAGCTTCTGCTATGTGTCAGCAATCAATCTATCCTCACCTGTAACAAACAAGTCATCCACATACAAAAGTAGTATCATTGGATTTCCCTCCTCAACCTTGTAGTAAAGATTGGAATCCACTTTACTCTTGGTAAAGCCCAAACTGGATCGAAAGCTGTCTATCCTACCATACCATGTCCTAGGAGCTTGCTTCAAGCCATACAAGACTTTCTTCAACTTGCACACATATGACTCTCTGTCATGTGTCTCAAAACCAAGTCACTGCACCACATACACTTCCTCCTCGACTACACCATTCAAGAAAGTTGTCTTGACATCCATCTGGTGTATCTTTCATTTCATCACTACAGCTAGAGCAAGTACTGATCTAATGGAAGTGTATCTAGCTATAGGAGCAAAAGTCTCTTCATAATCAATTCCTCTTTTTGGGAGAAGCCACGAGCTACAACCTCGCTTTGTCTTTCTCCATGCTGACATCTGCAACATGCTTGATATTATAGATCCACTAGGAAGTCACAACAAAATTCCCTTAAGGTCTTGAGACCACATCCCAAACATGATCGATTGGTACTTCTTGACCATGGAATCCTTTTACTGTATCCCGTATCCTCGGAACTTCAGATTCTTCAATATCTTCAATATATTGTTTGAACTTCATTCCTGGAACAAATGTTGTAGTTCTTCTTTTGTAGGTGATGGTATACGATATTTCCTACAAAACAAGTTAAATTGCATGATTAGAAAACATCTCATAGTTTTCAGAACAAATTCTTACACATAAGGAAATATGTCATACATTCATGCAATTATTTTAGCCAATGCTTCAATACAACATTTATCCATATCCCATAACTTTCTAGATGCCTTCCAATCTCTACCAGAACATTGTTAATAGTTTGCACTACTCCCAACATGTCAGCAAAGAGGTTTCATTCTAGATAAGTAGCAATGGAATGTTGTTCAATGCCATAGGCCACAGATGCATATTAGTAGTATACTGTTTATTAATGCAATTATTCTAATATGCATAATACACACCCTAAGTCTATGAACGTAAGCATATACATCATTGAACAATATTATTTAAACAAACAAATATGCAAGAAATGACAATTTAAATACTTATCTTTGTTTGGTTGTAGGGTGGACTCCTTCTTAGTCTTTGCTTCCTTTCTGCAACTCCATTCTGATGTGCATTGTGAGAAGTGGTCAAATCCCTCTAAATGTTTGCATCCTTGCAGAAACTACTAGAGTGTGCTCCCTCTTGATCTTTGCTTCTTGGATTACCTTTCCTTGAACTTATATCCATCCTTGATCACTATGCATGCTTACTAGTATCATCATTGTGTTACCCTCGAGATATCATACAGAATCATACATTCATTACTATAATCAAAACAAAATAATCTTAAACATGTATAGTCATGATCATTTCAAACATAGATAATAAACATTAGTATTCAAGGTTTCAGGGAATACTTCTTTTACTGATGCATATTCTTATTTGACCAAAGGACTTTTCTGGTTTGTCATATCATCAATCAAAGTAAGAAGCATAATATGCCTAAACCCATGATTACTAACTTCAATAAATAATCATTATCAATCATGCCATGTATACTTATATAAGATATCCTAACACAAGGTAGGATTCTAACTTGATATGGGAAAAACATACCTGGATTGGCATGCTAGCTAGTTATGTCTAGCATACCTGCATAATGTCTTCTTGTTCTTTTCAATGACTTGTGCTAGTAACCTACATATCTCATAGGTTAACCATTATAGAACCAAGTTATACATACCTCGTAAGTAGATCTTCTATGTGATCCATGGAAATGAACCTTTGTCTTCATGTCACCATGGTCATATGTTCTTGAACTAGAACATGATTTGCCTTTCTTGATGTACCTTTTATGTTAGCGGACAACATCAACCTCATACAACACCACAATGCATTAGTACAATCATAAGTGTCAAGACCCTAATCAATGAATATCTTCTATCGTGCATTCATATTTTTATTAAGGTGATACGACAAGTCTAAAGTTAATCAAGATTGTACTAACCTTAATGAAGAAAAACATACCATAAACTTAATCATGAATAGATCTCAAAACATACTTGGATAAGTCATACTTGTCAAGATTGCTTGTAATCTTCTTATGTAAGGCCTTAGCCTTATCTCCCTCTAAAACTGGAACTTCTTCACTTATGCAGGTGACCAATCCATTCTCTTCTAGGATTAACCCAATCCACTTGATTTGCAGAAACTGGATCTGGAGCTGGATTCGGGTTTGTCAGAGAAACCCTAAAAATTCAAACTTTGAATTTCAAACTTCTGAAAGGATATAAAGATGCACCTTGATGAGCTGATCAAGCTAGTATACTCAGAATTTGAAAACTGCAAAGTTTCACCCCTCAAAATTGCCCTTGAAACTTTCGGATCTTCTAGACAGGATCCCAAACTAGTGTTTGATAAAGCCCACCCTTCTTCCCAACCAAAAGGTTCAATCCAAAGTTCTAAACTTTGATTTTTCTGAGGAGCTTCTTGCCGTGGTCACAGACTTCAAAAATTCCAACTTTTGCAAAAGCCCTAATTTTCCACTTTTCCGATCAAAGTCCTGAACTAGGGTTTGATCAAGCCTGGCCTTCTGCCCAACCAAAAGATCTGAACTTGGTCTCAAAATTTTTATTTTGATGAGTAGCATTCAGCCATGGCCTCCGATTACCAAAATTCTAACTTTCTTCGAAACCCTAATTCCCGGAGCCATGAATGAAGGTGCTCAAAATTCAATTTTGTTTTGATAGAAATATGCACCTGATTGTTTTTGGTGTAACTCTGAAATTGCGAATCCACAGGGTTTGAAAATTTTACCTGTGGTATCCCTACCTGTCATCTTTCCAAACCCATAGGTCTAACCTCAATTGTATTCTATGAGAAAGAGTTATGCCAAGTGTTGCAATGTCACCTGTTTATGGGATAAAACAGGAGAGCGAACCTGTATGGAGTGCCACGTATCACTGGTTCCCTTTCGACCTCTGAACTGTCTGCCTATGAAAGTACAGTCCGTACCCTACCTGTCACTTTTTACGAAATTTTATTTGGACCTTCCTATCCCACGTTATGGCCTTTTTTCCTAGGTCAGCTGTTTATGACTCAGATCTAGAAGAGGCAGAAACCCTAGATTGTATAGATCCTAAACACAAAGTACAACAAATTAGAAATTTTCCTTTGGACACAAGGTACATGGGGATCTGATATTCGACCTGTAAAATTTTCAAATCCGAAAACGTCGCCCAAATGGATTTATAGTGAAAGTTCTACGATGATTGGTTTTTGCTATATCAACCCCTAGCATCGCAAGTGCAACAAGTGTCATACATGCCATACCATGTCTTCTTTCAGGCTAGCTATGATACCATGTTAGATTTTGAGGATTATTACTCTAGGATCTTTACTGAGAGAATAACATGTATAGCATATCAATCATATCAATTAATCACATAAGACAATGGACACAAAGAGTTTCACTAGGGAAAACCATAAAGGTGAAAAATCCCACAACTTCCTCAGAGATAGAATGAGCAATGATACAACAAAAGTACAAGAGATAGACTTCTCCTAGCAGCTGATCCTCCTCCTCACATGTGCACCACTTTTCGAATGATATAAGAGTGAGTAATGAGATGAATGAAATAGAGATCTCCCGATCTCTATTTATACTTGTCCTATCCTTTCTAATAAACCTATGGGGCCGACTTGTCTCACTCAGCCTAATAACCCCAGTTTCCATTAATCCAGGATGACCCCTCAATAGGTGGTCTAATAACCCATCAGCAAGTTACAACACTTGTGACACTTGTCAATACAAATGACGACACTTCCATATAGAGGAATAATACATCTCTATAGTAGTACAATAAAATACATAGATGAAATACATTCCAAAGTTACATATACATCAACACTCCCAAGGCCTCTAATAGGCACGAGTGGTTGGGTATTCAAGCCCCCAAGGCCTATTGAGGGCCTATAATAGGCCTTGGAGGCTTAGAGCCTCCCAAGGCACCCTAAGGGCTTGGATACCTTCAAGGTATACAAACAAGTGAATATGGGATAAGTAAAACACAACAATTTAGATATGTCTCAGATGTGGACCTCTACAACTCCAAGACACTAAATACAACTAAAGACCCTAAATATTGTCCTAGAAATTTCTAAAGGTCTTAAATCCTTCATTGGAATCCAAGAAGGAAGGGAAGAGTAGGGACAGTCGATATAGCAAAGCCATATGATCTTTGGTGAGTGCACCCAATTAGTTCATATGATTTCTACAAAATCGTTAGAGTTCATGAGGTTACATCCCCTCCATATTGAGGACACGGGAATGGGGTGGGGATATCCTCAGCTTTGGCTATTGACTAAGAATGCAACGAGAATGTCCATTAGCTGTGATAGGGGTCATTCTAAGGATAAATGAACTATCTTGAAGTTCTTCTAATGGTGAAATAGGGGAAACCAAATTGAAGAAACAAGAAGAGGGATTGGCGGAAAGTCATGCCCAACTAAAATCCTGGCAGAATTTGCAAAAGCTCCTTTGCAAAATACCGGTTGAATCCCTTCTTCAATATGTGACCTCAAATAAAATCCAAAGATAAAACCTGAACCAACACAATTGAAATTGATGACTAAATTCAAATGAATTAGCTATGTGAAGTAACAAAATTAAAAAGTATTTCACTCATTTGGAGTGGGTACTTATGCCTCATCGACATTGGGATGGTAGATCTTATTCACAAAACCAATTGATGGTGATGAGTATGGGTAACCAGCTCGTAATTCCACATGAATATTCCAAACTCCACCTTTGTAAAGACCTAAGATCGGTACAGACAATGAATCCTATTTAGCATCCTAGCAATTTAATCATTAAAAAATTAAATAGTAAACAATACTTTAAAGTTATAGGCTTATTGCAGAAGAGCTCAGACCACAACACCATCTCATACATGCACAATAAGTAAATAATGTAGCAACTAAAAACCTATTACCAAATATAATATTGTTCAATGAAGGAATCTTTCAAATTTGCAATTTACTGCTTCTCATCAGGTAATCTTGAAATGTATTAAATTTACCACGATTTTAACTCAAGACTCAAAGAGGGGATGAAGTACCCTGATTTTGGGGACACCTAGAGATGCTTGGGGACAAGGAACCTCGATTTCGGGGAGGTCTGGGGACACTCAAATGATGATGGCATTGATGCTGCAGATGTAGATGGCCTAGCAGAGATGGCTCTAGGAATCTAAATAAGCTATGGTGTTCATTGTTCAATGTTTTCTGAATTTTCTATTTCATATTTGGACATGCCATTAGGAAAATTTTGGATGTAGTATGACAATGCACATATCTCACATCTATTATCAATATCAAATATGTAATTTGAATTTCCACTTGGTTTATCATATTCAGACTTACGATTCATATTTTCATATGTAAATTGAAATTTCCATATTCCTAATAGCTTAAGCATACACAAATTCTTGGAAGATTTCAGAGCTACAGCTCTGATACCATGTTAAACTTCATGACATGGTGAGCAGATCTACACTCAAAGAATTGATTCCTACAACTAATAACTGAAGAATAAGTTAACTATTAACAGATCTGATTAAATAAATAACTATATGAAAACTCATTAGTGTCAACATTGCATATCTTGAGATCAGATCAAACCAGAAAAACTAATGGTTAGATCTACATAAATAGTAATATGGAAATTCAAGACAACATAATAGAAATATGTTCTATATCATCAATTAGCTTTTATCTCTATATAGTATAGACTCATAAGGCAGGGTAAGGCTAATGTCAAGCATGGTTGGTGACAGAATTTTCTATAATTCACCCTCATACAAATTCATACATAACAAGAGACCACAGAATAGATCACAATTCCATATGAAAATTCTAAGTTATACATGACTCTTTGGCCATGGAAACATTGCTTCGTCATATTCATGTTATACAAGTGATAAAAAATTCCAAAGTTGTGGGAATGTAAACATGGTAGTAAAGGAGCTGCAGACATACCAGTAGACAACTGCAAGTAAATGCACCTAGAAAGTTGATAGATGATGCCCACTCTACCACATGAAACTTCAGTGCACGAACTTAAACATCCTTCTATCTTGACTAGCACTGATTTTTCTTTATGTGCACATACTACAACCTTGTTTTTAAAATCTAAGGTATGTACAAAATAGAGTACACTGAAAGAGGGGACAAGCTTGTGCGTCTGAGAGATGCAGGCTATCCCAGCAGAGGGGTCAGAGTTGGCCACTGGAACCATAATGGTCCTTGTATGGCTGTATTGTTGTTGTTGCATATGGAGAATGAACCAATTTCTTACCAAACGTGTAGAGACAGTTGTCAATAATGTTTTATAGTCCCTAGTGAGGTACTAGTCAAACAGAAGAAATAGGATTAGATTCTAGAATAAGAATGGAATACCCATACATATGTATTTTGTTTTAAGGAATTCGACAAATTACATGTCTAGTGAACAAAGGTGACAAAAATTCCTTTCAATTGTCTATTATGATTTCAACTCTTTGGTTGTATCTACAGAGAAGGTAGTCCTTGAATCTTATTCTAAAGTACTCAAAACAACTAATACATGAGTGACGAGTCCACAACAATTAAAATTATGGGTTTCATCAATTTTCCATGACCAACATAGAGCTTCTTGAAAATAAAATTAATAAATAATACAAGTAATATATATAATTAACCCTTACAGACAAGATAAGATCATCAAGCAATGGTGCCAACTTTGGAAGTAGTACTTTCAACAACTCATGACTTTGTGGGTTATCAAGTAAATATATCATTCCATCCACTACTGCACACTTGACTGCACTGCTAGATGTGTAATGTGCCATTACATCCATAATTTTTGACAGAAGTTTCATAGTAATTGTAGATGGCACAACTTCCTAGAATAGACGAAGAATTCGACAAGCACCTTCAACATCCACAAAATGCACGTCAGGACAATCGTCTACAAGCAATTTCTCAAGGAGCACAAATTGCTTCTCCAATAAACTTTCCTTCTCTTCTTTTGATGTGTCTGGATCTTCCAGAGGGAACATGTCTACTAGCAGAAGCAATGCATTGCGACGAATATTTGAAATTGCAACCTGCCAAAAAACAAATTCCTTAGAGGCACATAATAGAATTTTCAAATCATTGCACGCTACCTATGACTATTATGAGCCGATATGAATTTTTTAAATTTTTTTTAGGAACAAACAATACGCACCGAAACTGGGTGCAATAATTTATAAACAATAAATACATAAAAAAATAATACTATTGAAATTTTATAATCCCAAACAAAACAAAGTCCATAATCCATAATTGTAAAACCTTAACATCATCGAAACGAAATTTCATTACTTTATCCAAATTTTTGACACTATACATTATTTTAAAAATTTTACTTTATCTAAATTTATGATACTCTACACTCTTTTTTTTCACACTTGAGTGATACGGGGGAATCGAACCCTGCCCCACCCCATATATCCGGTGCCTTTGCTCCAATTGAGCTACTTATCCTACCCCAATAATCTACACTCTTTCTCAATAACACGATTAAAATTTTATATTTCCAAACCAAACAAGTTCCAAGTAATGCATTAAACTTAGATATAACTAAAATTAAAATTGTGATATAAGGACAAGTCTTTCTTACAAAATTATATATAAATTGAATTTGCAAATGTTTTTATACAAAATACATTAAGAACTAAATACATTTTTCTAAGAATTTAATTACATCTATAGGTGATTTTATTTGAGATTTGGGGTGGACTAGAGCCTATGCTTTTCTTAGATTGCACAAGGATGAAGCAAGTGTACTGTTTACATTGATTTTATGGTAGTCGTTCCAAATTCAAAATAAACAATTATAAAAAATAAAAATAAAAATCGTTGGTAGTTCTGTATGGACAACTAGTAGCTATGCATAGATAAGGACAATTGGTGCAACTACCAATGGGGAACAAGTAACTTCTTCATGGTACTTAACTTAATTTAAGTGGATGTACTCTCTAGATTGATTTTATAGTCGTTGTTCAAAATTCTAAATAAACAATTATAAAAAAAATATAAAATATAATTGGTAGGTGAGTAGCTCATGCCTAGAGAACAAGTAGTGACAACCCATTTAACTAAATAAGGTAACATGTAGTTGATGCATAAACAAGATATGATTACAACTAAGAATATAGATCAAGTAATTATGCCGTAGGCGTTTACCAACGAGAAGCGTGACCTTCCACCTTGGAAAGATTCCTTGTCTATAAATCCAATGGAATCCTGCCATGTGTTTTTCCGCTTTCGCGCACGCCGATCTTACTTGCATTATTTGCATTACTTTGCCCCTTTCACGGAAACCCCCGTCCATATCGTAGTGATTTGCAGACTTCACAGGGACTAAAATGAAGTGTCTATCAATTTGACCATTTTGACTCTCGACCATATCTTACAAATATTATGGAAAACAAAATTACAAATTCATATCAACTGTACCAAATCGACGATCAACCATATTTTTTTTTAACTAAAGTGACCTGACCATTTTGACTCTCGACCATATTTTACAAACCATTTTGACTCCCAACCATATCTTACAAATATTATCGAAAACAAAATTACAAATTTATATCATCTGTTTCATATGTCGATCATGTTTACACAGCAAGAACTTCACGGTGACTAATTTTTAAAGGATCGACCAACTCGACTATCGACCATATCTTTTATTAACTAAAGTGACCCAACAATTTTGACTCCCGACCATATATTACAAATATTATCGAAAACAAAGATTCCTCGTCTATAAATCCAATGGAATCCTGTTGCATGTTTTGCCGCCTTCGCGCACACCAACCAGATCACACTGATTTTATTTACATTATTTACATTACTTTGCCCCTTTCATGCAAACCCCCGTCCATGTTGCAGCGATTTGCAGACTTCACGCCGACTAAAACGAAGTTTCCATCAATTCAACCATATCTTACAAATATTATGGAAAACAAAATTACAAATTCATATCAACTGTACCAACTTGACTATCGATCATATTTTTTTTAACTAAAGTGACCCGACCATTTTGACTCTCGACCATATTTTACAAACCATTTTGAGTCCCGACCATATCTTACAAATATTATCTAAAACAAAATTACAAATTCATATCAACTGTTTCATATGTTAATCATGTTTACACAGTGAGAACTTCACAGCAACTAATTTTTAAAGGCTCGACCAACTTGACTATCGACCATATTTTTTTTTAACTAAAGTGACCCGACAATTTTGACTCCCGACCATATCATACAAATATTATAAAAAACAAAGATTTCTCGTCTATAAATCCAATGGAATCATGCCACGTGTTTTTCCACTTTCGCGCACGCTGACCAGATCACGCCGATCTTATTTTCACGATTTGCATTACTTTGCCCCTTTCACGCAAACCCCCCTCCGTGTTGCAGCGATTTGCAGACTTCACACTGACTAAAATGAAGTGTCTATCAATTCGACCATTTTGACTCTCAACCATATCTTACAAATATTATGGAAAACAAAATTGCAAATTCATATCAACTGTACCAACTCGACTATCAACCATATTTTTTTTTAACTAAAGTGACCCGACCATTTTGATTCTTGACCATATTTTACAAACCATTTTGAGTCCTGACCATATCTTACAAATATTATCGAAAACAAAATTACAAATTCATATCAACTGTTTCATATGTCGATCATGTTTACACAGTGAGAACTTCACGGTGACTAATTTTTAAAGGCTCGACCAACTCAACTATTGAACATATCTCTTTTTAACTAAAGTGACCTGACAATTTTGACTCCCGACATATCTTACAAATATTATCGAAAACAAAGATTCCTTGTCTATAAATCCAATGGAATCCTGTCGCATGTTTTTCCACCTTTGCACACACCGACCGGATCACGCTGATTTTATTTGCATTATTTTTCCCCTTTCACTCAAATGCCTATCCATGTCGTAGCTATTTGTAGACTTCATGCTGACTAAAATGAAGTGTCCATCAATTCGACCATTTTGACTCTCGACCATATCTTACAAATATTATGGAAAACAAAATTAAAAATTCATATCAACTGTACCAACTCAACTATCGACCATATTTTTTTTAACTAAAGTGACCCAACCATTTTGATTCTCGACCATATTTTACAAACCATTTTGAGTCCCGACCATATCTTACAAACATTATCAAAAACAAAATTACAAATTCATATCAACTGTTTCATATGTCGATCATGTTTACACAGTGAGAACTTCACAGCAACTAATTTTTAAAGGCTTGACCAACTCGACTATCGACCATATTTTTTTTTAACTAAAGTGACCCGACAATTTTAACTCTCGACCATATCTTACAAATATTATCGAAAACAAAGACTCCTCGTCTATAAATCCAATGGAATCCTGCTGCATGTTTTTCCGCTTTCGCACATGCCAACCAGATCATGCCGATCTTATTTGCATTATTTGCATTACTTTGCCCCTTTCACGCAAACCCCCATCCATGTCGTAGTGATTTGCAGACTTCATGCCAACTAAAATGAAGTGTCCATCAATTCAATCATTTTGACTCTTGACCATATCTTACAAATACTATGGAAAACAAAATTACAAATTCATATCAACTGTACCAACTCGACTATCGACCATATTTTTTTTTAACTAAAGTGACCCGACCATTTTGACTCCCGACCATATCTTACAAATATTATTGAAAACAAAATTACAAATTCATATCAACTATTTCATATGTCAATCATGTTTACACAGTGATAACTTCACGATGACTAATTTTTAAAGGCTCGACCAACTCGATTATCGACCATATTTTTTTTTAACTAAAGTGACCCGATAATTTTGACTCCCGACCATATCTTACAAATATTATTGAAAACAAAATTACACACTTAACAGTCGACGTGTGTCCATCAATTGGAACACACAGTTAACAGTTGATCAATTTTTAAAGGCCCAACCAACTCAACTATCGACCTTATTTTTTTTAAAACTAATGTTAGCCGACCATTTTGACTTCCGACTCATGTCCATCAATTCCACCACACAGTTAAAAGTCGGCCAATTTTTAAAGGCTCGACCAACTCGACTATCGAACATATTTTTTTTAAAACTAAAGTTACCCGACACAGTTAAGAGTTGACCAATTTTTAAAGGCTCGACCAACTGATCGACTATCAACCATATTTTTTTATAACAAAAGTGAATCGACCATTTTGACTTCCGACCATATGTTACAGAGTGTCCATCATTTTGACGAAATAGTTAAGAAGTGACCAATTTTTTAAGGCTCAACCAACTCGAATTTTGACCAAACTCGCCAGTATCTGGGTTGATACAGTCTAAACAAGCAGTGCAGCTCTGCATGGAAAAAGATTATGAGATCTATACTTTTGATTATAAACTTGAGCATTCAATGACGGATTCGACATTGAACAACCTTCTATAAGGTTACCCACGTGAACATTGATTTCTTTTCGTTTAATCCATCACGAAGTTATAAACTTTGCTTCAGTAGTACCAATCTCTGCCTATGGACATATATCTGGATTTGACGGATTGGACCTGCTTGATATTCGATGTTGTGGCAATACAAGAATAGATTTCAATGCAACAATGGTTAAATGTGTCAAACACCAATGCACTGCCTTTACTCTTGATCGTTTATAAAATTCGATGGGTAAAGCCTCTCCCATTCTTTTGTTCTTCGATACTGTTATTGTGACATAATCCCATTTTTTTTCTCAACATTCGAATCTCCTTCAATTTGTTAAGGAGCCAAAGATTTTTGTTTTCTATTCAAAAAAAAGGTTCTCCTCTCAAACAAAACTCATTTCACTTGCTATAATTATGTTGTTCTAAATCATGTTTCCGTTTAATAGCAACCATGTTAAGGAGCCAAAGATTAGCAACCATGTTAAGGAGCCAAACAGACTAGCAACCATGTTAAGGAGCCAAAGATTTTTGTTTTCTATTAAAAAAAAAGGTTCTCCTCTCAAACAAAAACTCATTTCACTTGCTATAATTATGTTGTTCTAAATCTTGTTTCCATTTAATATATTCAAACAAGATTTTGCTATCTTTTTTGATGTTTTTTCTTGAAAACTAAAGTTTGTTTATGTCAATTATTTACTAGTTTTAGATGAAAGGTTATTTGGCTGGTATATATTCATTTTTTTGTCTCCTAGAAAAATTTCCCTTCCAAAAAGGTAATCTTTAATTTAGTCATCTGGTATATGGGAAATCCTATCTTGTTCTCACTGTTCCTGTTTAATATTTAAAAACAAGGTTCTCAGAGCAAATTTACCTAGAATTATGTTCCCTTTTTTGTTGTTTTTTGTTGGAAAGTAGCTTCTGTTTCTGCTGTCTTTTTGGGTTTTTTTTGTTCAAAACTAGAGTATGTTTCTGTCAATGGACTGTCATTTATTTAATCCTATTATTTACTGGTTTCAGATGAAAGGTTACTTGATGGGTATATATTCATTTCCTTATGATTACCAATATGTGTTTCTTACTAACTTTGGCAGATAATTTACACTGCAACAATGCTATCTTGTTGTGACTGTTTCTGTTTAATATTTAAAAACAAGGTCCTAACAACAATTAACTAAAATTATGCTGCCCTTTTTTTTTGTTGTTGAAAACTACACTCTGTTTCTATTGTCTTTTTTTGTGTTTTTTTTTTTGGAAAGTAGAATCTATTTCTATCAATGGACTGTCATTTATTTACTCCTATTTACTACTAAATTTGGCAAATAATTTGCACTGCTACAATCTTTACATCTGGTATTTGCACAATGCTATCTTGTTGTCATTGTTCCTATTCCATATTTAAAAACAAGGTTCTAAGAGAAAATTTACCTAAAATTATGTTGCCTTTTTTGCTTTTTTTTTGTTGAAAACCAGAGTTTGTTTCTGTTGACTTTGTCTCCTAGAAAAGTTGCCCTTGTAGAAAAATAATCTTTATATTAGGTATCTGGTATATGCACAATGCTATCTTGTTGTCACTGTTTCTGTTTAATATTTAAAAACAAGGATCTAAGAGCAAATTTATCTAAAAGAAAACTACACTCTGTTTCTGCTATTTTTTTGGTTGTTTTTGTTGGAAACTAGAGTCTGTTTCTATCAATGGGCTGTCATTTATTTACTCCTATTACTTGTATGTTCAATCTTGAGAGTAAGTATTTCATCATGTACATGATTTATTTACTGGTTTCAAACAAAGGGTTACTTCATTGGTATATATTCATTTCCTTCTATTGACCAATATATGTTTCCTACTAACTTATGCAGATAATTTGCACCGCAATAGTTTTTGTCTCCTATAAAAGTTGCCATTCTAGGAAAATAATCCCAAAATTGAAACCAATTTCAAGCCCTTCATTTTTGTATTCTTTCCACAAATATTGCTATGTATTCCATCAAATATCAAATGATCTTTTGTCATGTTCTCCTACATCTTCTATATTTAGACTTAATATCAATATTGCACCTTTTTCTCCAACTTACTTTTGTAGTCCAACTATTCACAGTACCACGCTATGGACACTCTGTTGACCGAAAAAGCTATTTCACTTCTGATGAATGGTGCTGTTGACCTATGTCCACTTGTACAAGTTGTTGCTCTTGATCGACCAAGATCTCTTAACTCAACAACTTCCCTCTTTCGAATCTCTATCTCTGATGGAATTCATAAGCACGATACATTACTTCCAAGTAGCTACAATAGTGCTGTGGAAAATCACCAACTCCAAAAAGCTTCAATCATCAAAGTTAGGAAGTGTATATGCAACACTATACATGAAGCAACGTATGATTTACTTTCCACATCTTCCTTTTCACTTATGTTCATTCTTCTTGCCAGGACTATCGCATTGGGAACCTTCGAAATTGTCACCTTAGAAACAACAATTATTGGAGACCCATCCCCTTTCAACTTCACACCTACCTTTACAACCCACATCAGTTCATCTATTTTAGAAAACAATGCCCTTGACTCTGAAAACCCTTTGTTATAGGTCAAATCTGCACTTCTCCGTCCCATGATCACCTTGCCTTGTAGATCACACAAAAGGACACAAAGGATTGAAGAGCATGATTTCCTTAGATGACTTGTTTCCATAAGTACACTTCTCACCTGAGAATTTAACAGTTTCTTCTGATTTTTCCACCTATACGCCCCTCTCTGTACACAAGACATGCGTACTATACCCTACTCTCCTCAAGGGAAACTAGCGTACACCTCCAAAAAAGTTGTAAACACATGTTGTAAAGCATAAAAGTTGCTTCCTATATGCTGCTCTTATTGTATGAAACCCACATACATCTTAAGATGGAATCAAAAATATATTAATTTGATGAATTAGGATTAGTTGAAGTTGGTTATGCAACTTCCTCAACCTCCCAATCCAACGACCTCTCGATCTAAACTTCCTACCTTGTCCCATAAATACAAGGAGGATCCATGAGAGGGGTTACTCATTATACTTAGAAAACACAAGAAAGAATATTGAGAGAAGGTTTGCAGTATTGTTACGCTGGAGGAAAGTTCCAATTCAGAGTGAAGAACAAGAGCCTAGGATCCGGTTGTAGAAACATCTCTACACGTCAGGTATATTGTACTGATTTCATGTTTCTTTGACAATAAAAAGGTCGAAACACCCTTCTTGTCCCAAATATGATATCTATTGCATTGCATGTCTATTTGGTTTAATTCTTGATTATAGTTGATGTTAGATTAATTTGTAATTTCATCATATGTTATATGGTCAAGATATGCTGAGGAAGGTATCTCTTGTATTGCAGGTTCGTCAAGAAGAAGCTCGAGTGGGAGATCAAGTGAAGGACCAAGCGAAATCTAGGATTAAACATCGAAAAGAGGTATTTCCTTCAATCCCAATATATTTCTTTTGCAGTAACCAAATGCAGTATAATCAATGTGTTTACCTGTCAACCTTGCCCTGTTGGTAGTATCCATCTCCTCACTATATGGTAGAAATCCTGAACAACAGACTAGGGACTCTGTTGGGGAGTAACTGCTTAGTTGTTCTGCTCTAGGAGACTTAATTATGGTTTACTTCCAGCCCT
Organism: Larix kaempferi; assembly: GCA_027924585.1. Lineage (NCBI taxonomy): Eukaryota > Viridiplantae > Streptophyta > Pinopsida > Pinales > Pinaceae > Larix > Larix kaempferi. The sequence goes on from BSBM01001261.1 coordinate 3,506,471, forward strand.
TTTCTTAGTTTTTGATTGTCTAAGAGGCCCTGTAGGTCTATGTTATCTTTCCTGTTTGCTTGATTCAACTCTGTTTTTGGTTTGCAAAGCTTGATTATGCCCTTTTGAGGCATGTACGTTGGTCTCCCCTACACGCAATAGCGTTTGCTCGCTAATGTACGCCCCTCCTTGTATTGCACAATAGTGTACCTATCTTGGTGTACACTGGTTGTAACACTACACAGTGGTGCATGTTCCTGTAGTGGCCTATTTTGCTATTAGGGTTTGTTTTTTAAGCTTTGGTTGTTGTTCTAGCCTGTTGCTTTGTTGTCTTCATTGATCCTTGAGACCTCTTATGCCTTTGTTGAGTCTTGTAGGCCTCTCCAATCTATTTGAACTTCTTTTTGCTTGCTTGAGCCCTTGTTAAGTGTCTCTGCTGCTTACGAGCCCTTTCTTGAAGTTTGTGCACTATTCTTTTTGGACATAGCTGCATCTCTTCACCCTAGCTGTTGTTGCAGTCTTATAGACCTACACTTTGATTGTTTTTTGTCTATTACAACATTTAGCATGCTTTCGCTTGGTCTCATCCTACTTTAGGGTTTGACTGTCAAGTTTGAGTCCTTAGGGTTACTTCCGAAGGTTGCTTGGTTCAGTCACTTGCTGATTGTTCTATCAGTTTATTCAAGTAAGTCAAAACCTCTTAGTCTTTTTACTGTTGAGTCTGTGTGTTATTTAGGTCATTCTTGGTTCACTTGATTACTTTTGTTTGGCTTAGTGTTTCTTAGGGTTTTGATGCTTAGGAGCAACGAGTTTAGGTTTTCCTTTTCATCACAAGTATCTCTTTCCCCTGTTTTCTTTTCACTTCGTTTCCAAGCCTCAAGTTTTTCTTTTGCTAAAACTTGGTAAGTCAAGTCTTCATCGAGTCTTTCGATTCATTTTCTTTGAGCCTTTTACATGTTTTCCTTGCACATGTTTTATAGTTAGATATTGCTTGTTGTTGTACAAAGTTCTCTTTCTTTTATAGTTATCAGAAAAAGACAAAAAAAATTGTTTCAATAGCTCAGTAGTAAGATCTTGCTTTATTTTGAGGTAGCTTATTTGCTTTGAAATATTCAAAAAGAAAATACAAAAAGATGTTGTAGGATTGCTTAGGTTTCAAGTTTTTGAAAGAATTGTAGACGAAAAGAGAAAATTTTGTGAATTTGAAAGCGTTACCTTTTCAAGTACTTTACTTTCATAACAGATCATTCCACACACCGCACTACAACCTTTGAGTAACAAGTAACCCTTAAAAAGAAATTATTAATCAAATTTATTAGCAACATTTTATTTTTAGGAATACATGACATCAACTAGCTTAGGCTAGAGTTTCGAGCTTAAATCACCTTAAACTACTCAGAACTAGCTTCATTACTCAAAAATCGTAGTAAGACTTTCATTTAGATAAACCCATCTATATCAAATAGTCCTGGGAAACTCTACTTAAACCAGAGCTAAGCATGAGGCTGTGGGAGACTGGAATTGCTGAGGATATCCCCTCACTTTCCTTTTGACCATAAACCGAATTCGATTCGTGTATGGGGATCCTTTCGGATTTCGGGCTTTGCTACCCTGTCCATGCATTTCGACTAGGCTGACGACTGCCCCCCCAGGTTATTTCGTATTGATGGTAGCCTTAGTATTAGACCTTTAGGATTTTACACAGGTAGAGTTGGAGGTTATTCCCACTTCACCTCGGACAAGCATGGAAGGTAACCCTCTGGAAGTGATCCCGAGAAAGAGGTTTGGTGATTCAAGCGCTTACACCCAGTGGACCTCCGGTGGACGCCACCAAACTGACCATCAATGCCCTGTTAGTTTTTTTTGGGCCCTGATCATCCCAGACTTGCTTCCAAGAGTATTTTCTATCCATTTGATTGGTTTGATTACTTAGGAAATTTTTTAGTGGTTTGCTATTTGCTCCTTAGTTGTAGTGGCCACTAGGTTTTTACTTAGTTTTATTTTATTATAGTTGTGGAGGACTAAGATCTTCGTTGGTCTCAAAGGTTGCAAAACCTTCCCCCAATTATAGTGGAGCCTCCACTGCCACTATGACATAGGAGAACTGATTCCCATGGTTCTTTTGAACTTACGGGAGAAACAGAGGTTCCTGGAGAACCACATCCTAGAACACCGGATCGACAAGTCTTGGACACTGTCGAGGTTGAGGATCTAACTACTGCAGAGTTTAGTACTCCTCTCAACCCTCCGCTTATAGGACCCCACGATCCACTTTTGGTACCTGTTGGTTTCCAGCAACCTGAGTTTAGTGCTTATCTTTTTACACTGGGTTATACCAAGGTCAACCCAGGAGACGAGCAGGGAGTGCCACATACTCCCACAATTGCTATGGAAGAAAGGATTCTTAATCCTTCTTTCTCAAACACTACACAATCGAGTTCGTTGTAGAATGCTTCGGCCTCGACCCCGTCCTTCAGTTTCAATGTTGGCACTTTAGGCATGCCAAGCTCATTTTCCTCGACATCTGCCTCAGCCTCCACACCTACTTTTGGACCTAATAATGTACCTCTATCGACGGTATCCGCAGTGAGTTTTACTCAGTCTTCTACCACACAATCATTGCAAGGTGTAACTCAGAACATTCCTTCTTCATCCATGGTCGGATCCATCCCTTCTGCATCCATACTCGTCATGGGTACAATGATAGCACCATCCACTACTACCACGCCAGGTTTCAACCCCTATCAAGGTTATAATGTTAATCCGTCGAACATACCTGTAGGGAGTGTCCCTTTCTCTTTGTTTATGGGAGGAGGGGGTAATATTATTAACCCGTAGTTCAGTGGGGTTAACCCCCAGACACAATGGACTACTACCTAAGGATTCAATCCACTTACCTTCAGATGGAACAATTTCAATCCTTTCATTTCACAACCGGTGGCTGGGGGAAACCTCAACAAACAATACATGAACCAGGCCATGGGTAGTCCCCAATACCAGGTTCTTGTTTACCAAATGCCATCGGCTCAACCATGCTTACCATTTCTGGCAACTTTAAACTTGCCAGATCTTTCAAAACTAACAAATGACCCCATGCGTCACGATGCTGCATGGCCACCCATTCCCACCAAACTGCCCTCAGACATACCAAAGTTTGAAGATAAGACCGGTGAGGACCCTGACGACCATGTAACAACCTTTCATCTTTGGTGTTCCTCCAACTCATTGAACAACGATTCCATAAGGTTGAGGCTCTTCCAAAGAACCTTGACAAGTGTTGCAGCCAAGTGGTATATTGAACTACCAGCGGCCGCCTTTAGCACCTTCCGAGATCTCGCCCTTATGTTTTTGAACCACTTTCAGCTTCTTGTCCGGTATGATGTCGGTATAGACCTTTTGTCGACATTTCAGAAAAACAAGGCCACTCATCTATCTGATCATATTCAGGAGTGGCAGAGGCAAAAGCGGATCATAAAGGCCAACATTCTCCCAACATTCTTGTTAGAATGGTACCTTAAGTCTCTTCTTCCTTATGTTTCTAAGGAAGTTGCCACTTCAGGGGTGTCTTCCTAGGAGGAGGCCATTTTGAGAACTCAGCAGCTCGACCTAGTTTATGCTCAGTCCAGGCTATGATACAAAATTATTCTTGATGCACCAAGGTCTAATATAGACCTAGGTAAGCCTAAACCTAGACCACATGCCGATGGCATAGTGGGTTCAGCTGATTTTGCAGCGTTTGACACCTTAACAAAGCAGGTACATGCCTTGTTAGTCAAACAAACTGCCGTAGAAGCAACTTCTGTTGCATCCTCCCCTTCCACATTGAATCTGTACAGCAAGTGCAGACAAACCAAAAGGGCTCTCGGCAGCCCAAAAGAAAGGGAAAGAAAGGGGAGGGAAACCAACAAAATCCCAACAATAAGCAAAATGTCGAGGAGGGAAAAAAAGAGAAACGGAAGGCTAAGTTCCCTTGCAAACTTTGTCAAGAGGACCACCTTACGCACCCGTGCCTTCTTATGGAAGAAGCCCAAAAGTTGATCAGTGAGAAGAAACCAGTTGTATTGAAAGATCCCTTTCCTCATGGACAGAGTTCAGCTTCTGGGAATTCTAGTGCTAGGGGTAGCCCGGCTGATCAGTCTTTTATTAACATGGTTAATTCAAATGCTCTGTTGCAAACATCAGCCAAGAATTATACCCTGGACCCGCAGTAAAAGGACACTCCTGAATCTTCCACTCCTCTTCACATACCTATGGAGACGCTGCCTAAAATACCGAAAGGTGTCTACAAACGAGTTGTGCACAACCCTAACTCGCGGCCTGCTCCCAACTACAATGTTGCGAAAGACTTAGCCCAAACCCCCTATGTCATTTCCACCTTGGAGGTACTGTAAAGTTTCCCATTGCAACGTAGTGCTCTTCTGGCAGCAATTGGGAGTGTTGATTCGTCCAACATGCGTGCACGCTTTGATATGAAAGATATCAAGTTCCGATTTCCATTTCATGTTGCTCTCCAGATCAAAGTCATCTATGGTCCTAATACCATCAGACGAGCTGTCGTGGATGAGGGTGCATCTATGTGCGTAATGTCTATTTCCTACTGGAGAGATTTTGGTGAACCTGAGTTAGCTTCCTCAAACATGATACTCACTACCTTCGATGGAATATCCTTCCATCCACACAGAGTCTTACCATCCTTCGATGTCTAACTTGCATGCAAGCTAGTATCAGTAGAGGTCGAAGTTCTAGATGCCCCACTCGATTACAACTTGTTGTATGGTAGGAGCTGGACATATGCCATGCAGGTAGTTCCATCATCTGTTTTCTAGGTCATAATGTTCCCACACCAAGGAAATATCATCACAGTTAATGAACTTTCCTTTACCCAGAAGAACAACGAGGCTTCATCGGACTCATCCATTCCGTTGATTGATCAATCTGGCCCCATCACTGAGAGCTTAGGAGTAGGGATCTATGGGTCCTTAATAGGCACTTTTGACCTACCTGCTCCTACCTTGTTCGTTGGTTTTGAAGAATGTTCACCTTTTGAGACCTCCACCGTCTATTCAATGAAAGATACACAGAGTCTCTCCACTGAATCAGAACCAACTGTGCCTGTATCTGTTGAAGAGGTAAGCTAATGGGATTCACAAAAAACTACAACAGAACATATCATGACTCGATTGGTCTCTACCGAGTCAGATATGGACTGTGCTCTTGCACGGTCACTAGAATCCACCTACTCTCCTAATTATTTAGACATGGTTTTTCCTTCTGACAAAACATTTTTGGAAGCCATGATAGGCCTGGACCACCCTAGGGAATAGTTAGACCACAGGTCCTATTTACTTCCCATTCTAAACTTGATTGCAAGAGGTGAGTTCTCTCCGAGACTCAGTGAGAATGTTGATTGGTCCTTTGTCCCTTCCACTTCACAAGCTGTTCTTGTCGAACGGAACAGGACGAGTACAACGAGAACCATCCCGATCAACATTTCCATTGAACCAGGGGTCACCGAAAACATCTTTATTGGAGCGGACTGTTATCTTGATGAGATCATTCTATACACCAATCTATTTAATGATTTCCGTGACATCTTTTCCCGATCTCATGATGAGATCCCAGGAACTGACCCTACTGGAAGAAGTGTTGTTGTTCTTTTTCATGTAATTTAGCTGTACATTTTTGTAAAGTTAATTTTGTTTACAGCTGTTGTAGTCTTATGCATTTATTGCTCTGTGTTTCATATGTCAACTGAACACTGTATAGGATTTGCTGATGGCGCCAGCCACCACACCCGTTAGTTGGTTGTAGCAGCTTGGGTTATTTACTCACTAGTTGGTCAATTTATCTTCAGAAGGGGCTTGTCTAGGTCCCACAATAAACAATTTGGCTGAATACAGTGCAGTCATAGAGCTACTCTGAGATGCTCTGTTTAATGGCATTTCACGTTTGGAGGTACCGCTCGACTCACAGTTAGTTGTTTTTTAGTTACTAGGTGTTTATCGGGCTAGAGATCCTACTTTGCTGTGTCAGTTCATGCGAGTTAGGTTACTTGAGAGAAAATTTGATTTTATCACATATCATCATATTCCAAGGAACTTGAATGCATTAGCTGATTCATTTGCAAACTATGTTTTAGATTGGCATTTGTATCATTCACACACATAAGTATTTCATGCATAACACACAATAACACAAATGTAGATAACTGATACTGTATATATATCTGATACTGTATCAAAAAATAATATGAGTTTGGATCACAAGTCTGTCACAAAGTCATGTCGCAAAATACAAAATTGGGCTCGATGGCCTCAAAAATATACATAAAATATCCTTCTGCTATGGAGAAGGTGGGGCCTCATCTGCCTCTCGATGGCATATGACCAGCCTAGCTACTTTCCACAGCAACCTAATCTAGGCTAGGGGCACACCTACTACATCCTCTTGCATATCAACTGGCATCCACTCAATACAGTATGTAGGAATGTCATGGGTCAACCGACCCATCTTCCTCTCTATTGCCCCCAGAGTGGCATTAGCTACACCCACTTCTACTGGTGTCATGAAAGTATATGGGTGTCCTTTGGGGTGCATTGGTCCAACATCTGCATTTGTCACTTTGTTTCAGTATTTTGAACTCATCATAAAAATTATATATGCATAAATTTGAAAAAACTAAATAATTTTTCAAAAAACATAAACATACCCATATCTCCCCAGGTTTCTCCTGGAGGAAGTATTAGCTCTGGATCATGACGGAAATCTAGGCCTACATATGGAAACTGCTCAAGAGCTGGCACCTTTCATTCCCACCAACCCCAGAAGTCATCCTCTTGGTAACATAGGTTTCTCTCGCCACCACCTTGGCGAAGGAAGATCTCACCCCAATGAGCCAGCATAGGCTCACAGGGGTTGATAGGTGGCAATTCCATGCCCAAACTAATAGCAGGCATCCTCTCAAAAAAGAAGGCTAAAAGTATGCTGCCATATCTGAAATTCTTCATTATCTCCGTCTTACACCCCGAGAGTTGAAGTTTCATGTTCTCTAATAGACTAGAACACCAATCATAAACATGCCCTTGCAAGCATTCAACACGTATATGCATATAGTGCCTTGAGGCAATATGTTATGAGCCACTTCCCCCCATTCAGTTTAGAACAATCAGAATAACTCGAAGACGGAAGGTCACAATGGTAGAGGTGAGAACTTGACTATCACATTTATTACTTCCTGGTACACAGTATGCATTGATATATTCTAGCACTGTTAATGCACCCACTTTGCTAGAAGACCCTTTTAGATTCACCGACTCTCCTCTACGATAGAGCCCCACGATGAAGTAAATGTCATCAATGGTGAGCTCTAGTATCTCACCTCGGATATCAAAAACCATGGCATCTACATCCCAGTATCAGACAAGTCTTTCTAGCAAGCGAATTTGGGCCCGCATGTCGATTGTTCTATAGAATTCCAGTAATCCGCACCTTCTAAGGGTATGAAGAGTCATTGGATCTTGCAATGCTTCTCAATCCATATCTTCACATTCTCTTTCCCTCCATACCAACACCATCCTGACCAAAAAAAAGTCAATTTCTAGCATTTTTTCAAGTTTTTGGCCACTTTCAGGGGTGTACGCTGCTCTTCACACTAGACAGGCACGTTTAGAACATTGTTGTTCTTCATGAAGAGTAGCGTACACGCAGAGCACGTTATGAGCATTGCCAAAACAGGGTTTTTTACCAAAAAAATAAACAAAAAAGACATGGAAATGCAAGTTTGGGAGGAATGAACTTACTTGGTTGAAGCGGAAGGTTGATTGGTACTCTGGTTTGATCATAATGAGTGGAAGAAGATCAAGGGTTTGCTGCAATTCTTGCTCTCAAATTCTCAATTGTGATATTTGTTTTTCTATTTTTTGAAACTAGTTATATAAAAGTGAATTTAATTTTTACCCACTTTTGAAAAAGTCTATAGTTTCAAATTATTCTTAATGGGTTCTATTTAATCACTAATACTTGCAGGTCTTGGTGAAGTAATTCTACCCTAGATATTTCAAATTTTCACTAGATTCTCAAAGCATTGAACCGTTATGACTTAGTTTCTTTATTGATAGACCAATATAGACGTTGTATTGATCATGTATTATGTCATTGAGAAAAAAATTTCGCCACTTACTAACTGGGTTATTGAGATCACATTTTGGCAGGTCATGAACATATGATCTTAGAAGTTGTCTTTTAAGTTGTTTTAAGCCCTTGTTTTGACTATGAAAAACTAAACAAGATTTTCGAGCGAACTTGGCCTCTTTAAGCTCATTAAAGGATTTGAAGGTCCATCTGCTTAGGTATAATTTTCACCCTTTTCCAGACCTTTGCGAATTACTTACGAGAAAGGAATACTCCAGTTATGCGTGGCTAGAAGAGTTCTCCTCTCATTGTTTTATACTTTTTTCAGGGGAGGGGGCTAACTATACAAAAAAGGCCTTTTGGAGCCTCTCTTTAGGGTTTTCAGGCTCTCAAAATATGAAAACACCAAGCGAGCACTCACCTACTTGGAAATCGATGTGAAATCCACGAGAGGGTAAATAGAGGATTGTTTAAGTTTTTCAGACTCTATAAACAGGAAAACACCGGCAAGCATTAACCTACTTGGGCTTGATATTAAAATCCACGAGTAAGTGTATGGAGTTATTGTTTAAATTTTTCAAACTCCTTAAAATTGAAAACGCCAACGAACAAGAATAGATCTTGGCTCGATATTAAAATCCAGAGATCAGTACTATAGATTATTCTTCTATCTCTTCTTCGAACTTTGTAAACAATGAAGAAGGTCTTGAGTCTTCCTCCCATGGGATCATTAAACTTTTTACATGGTTGGACCTATTGAGTTTTCTATTTTTCTTGCACTCATTAAATAAACAAGAAGAACATTCTTTTATAAAAAAGAATAAGGGATAAGAAGGGTGTATCATATCTTTTTCAGTTTCAAAGGCAGTTATGTCAGTCATATCTTTGAACACAGCACCTACTTGAGTCTTTCATGTCATTTGGGTTTTAGTTTTTGACCCTAGGGTGAACCTAATCTCTGAGTTTTACTCCCTCAGGTGGTTATTATTCCAACCATATGGAGGGTCTGTTATGTCTCGTACATCACAGACTTATATCATTTTGCCCGTTATGTTGAAAACTGCCTAAGTCACTTTGTGTCATGCTAACTGTTCAAGGATATAGCTTGTGTTGGCCATTCTGCAGTTTACCTTGACTTCATGTGTCGGCCATCCTGGTTTCAGTTTGTTTCATATTGTTACTTGTCCTACTGCTCATCGACTCATACCTATGAGTGTTCCTCATGTTGGATGATGGAGGATGCATTAATGCCTCCCTTCCAATGGACTTCTTCCCATCGACCTAAGCTCATTATGCTCTAGGAATGAAGTTTAGAGTTTCGGTTAGTACCTTAGGGATTGTAGTCATCAATGGCAGTTTCCCTCGCTGTTGAATAAATGGGAATACATCAATGTCTCTTATTCGATAGGTTCCTCAATTGTTCGACTTCAAGTCCTCTTATTCACACTTGTTGGATCATACTAGGTACCTTGGACCCCATTATCATTATCGATGGAATTCCTCGTGTTTGTTAATGGTATACATTAGTGACCGATAATCAAACGATACCCCCCATGTTCGACTTCAGCTCATTTATTCGCATCGTTAGGGTTTGTACCTTGGCTTGTGTTGGATAAAGACCTTGGGACTATGATAGCATCGCCATATTTATGTTATCCCCAAGCTGTGCAAGACTGAGCCTCACTCATTTTGGCTCTTTATGAGACATAGATCCAGCTTGTTGTTATGGCTATGATCTCTCTATTGACATGGATCCACACTTGTATTTTAGTGGCCATGCTCTATATATACATCTCCTAGTTATGTATCGGAGATCATGTTACACATCTATATGATGTCAAGATTGTAATTGCTCATTGACCTTGATTGTTGTTTCAGGTGTTTTCATGACTTGGTTCTTCGGTTTCTTGCTCCTCCTTTGACTTGGACTTATAATGTATTTCGGCCATTGTTTCCCTCTAACCTCACACATTAGGGGGCATCTGTTATAGGTCAAATCTGCACTTCTTCGTCCCGTGATCACCTTGCCTTATAGATCACACAAAAGGACACAAAGGATTGAAGAGCATGATTTCCTTACATGACTTGTTGCCAGAAGTACACTTCTCACCTAATAATTTAACAGTTTCTTCTGATTTTTCCACTTGTACACCCTTCTCTGTACACAAGACCTGCATACTGTACCCTACTCTCCTCAAGGGAAACCAGCACACACCTCCAAAAAAGTTGTAAATGCATGTTGTAAAGCATAAAAGTTGCTTCCTGTATGCTGCTCTTGTTGTATGAAACCCGCGTATATCTTAAGATGAAATCAAAAATATATTAATTTGACAAATTGGGATTAGTTGAAGTTGGTTCTGAAACTTACTCAACCTCCCAATCCAACCACATCTCGATCTAAACTGCCTACTTTGACCCATAAATAAAAGGAGGATCCATGAGAGGGGTTACTCATTATACTTAGAAAACACAAGAAAGAATCTTGAGAGAAGGCTTGAAGTATTGTTACGCTGGAGGAAAGTTCCAAGTCAAAGTGAAGAGTAGGAGCCTAGGATCCAATTGCAAAAACATCTCTACATGTCAGGTATATTGTACTGATTTCATGTTTCTTTGTTAATAAAAAGGTCAAAACACCCTTCCTGTCCCAAATATGATATCTATTGGATTGCATGTCTATTTGGTTTAATTCTTGATTATAGTTGATGTTAGATAACTTTGTAATTTCATCATATGTTATATGGTCAAGATACGATGAGGAAGGTATCTCTTATATTGCAGGTTCGCCAAGCAGAAGCTCGAGTGGGAGATCAAGTGAAGGACCAAGCGAAAGCTAGGATCAAACATTGAAAAGAGGTATGTCCTTCAATCCCAATCTATTTCTTTTGCAGTAACCAAATGCAGTATAATCAATGTGTTTTCCTATCAACCCCGCCCAGTTTGTAGTGTCCATCTCCTCACTATAGGGTAGAAATCCCGAAAAACACCCTTCACTTGCAATACCTTCTCCAACACCAAACCTTGTTGCACCTACTCTTCAATTCACATTTCTCAACCCTTCCAACAAAACTTGAACCATTCAAGGATGAGTTACTGCAAAGACAAGCATCAACACCTACACCAAGCAAAAAGGCCCTAGTCAACTCTTTGAGTTTGACCTTGTTAGTGCTACCAAAGATGAGATTCATATCTCTGCTTTCAATGAAATAGCTACCTCATTATATGACGAAATACAAGTTGGCATAGCCTACATAGTCTCAAATGGAACAATCAAACCAGTTAATCGAACATACAACCATTTGAAAAGTGCTTTCGAGATTTTCCTTAACTCCTCCTCAACAATTCAACGATGCTTGGAAGAGTGCCCACTTATTTATTTTCATTGCTTCAACTTTAAATCTATCCATGACATTAAAACTACACCCCTCAATTCCATGGTTGACCTTCTCGGAATTGTCATTCTGTTTCCCCTGCATCAACTATATGCAAAAGGGATGACTCTAAAACCATTCTCCAAACAGTTGGGTTGAGGGACATGGCTGGGTATAGCATAGATATAACACTATGGGGGGAGCATTGCACAATTGAGGGTGCCCAACTTGGAAACCTTCAAGGTTTAGCTACTCCCTCTATCCTTGCAATAAAAGGTGGGCGTGTTCCAGAATTCAATGGAAAAACAATTGGAACCATCTCAAACACCAGCCTCATTATAAATCCAAATATCGAGGAAGCTCAAGTTATCCAAGCATGGTTTTCTAACAATGGATTTTTTTCGGCCTCCTCATCTTTGACTAGAAAATCCAACTCATCTTCTTCTACCTCCTATAAATGCATTTCCATCTATGTGCTACAATCTCTCCAACCCTTTAAGAAGGCAACTTGGTATTCAATTATTGCTACAATCACCCATATTAACATCAATGACTTTCATTTCCTTGCATGCCCTCTATTTGTTGATGGAATACAATGCATGAAAAAAAATTCCCATAAATTTGTCAATGTTTGGCATTGTGCAAAATGTGATGCAGAGTTTACAAAGTGTGCTTACCAATACATACTCAAACTTGACATCACGGATGCTACTGGACAACTATGCGGTATCATAGCTTTTGATGATGTTGCGCAACAACTCATGGGGGTCTCTACAAAATATTTTTGTCTTCTAAATGATCCAACGTCTCTCTTGGAAATTGTTCAACATGTTTGTGCTCGACAATAACTTCTAATATTATCAGTAAAGACAAATATTTTTAATTCAAATGCTTGCTTAAAGGTGCTTCTTGTGATGTCATAAGAGGTTTCTCCATCATTGACCCCTGTCGATACTCTTGATGAAAGTGAACACATTGTGCATGATAAACATCCAATTGCTTGCAAGCTTTGAACTCTACCTTTACAAACACTTTCCCCAATATCATTCTACTCTTCAATTCTGACTTTTGTACTTTCTAGCTCGTACTTAGCAACTACACATTTTTGTGTACACACTTATACATAGGTGGTACTTGAAACCAGCAATTAGCAATCTTGAATATTATATTATTTAGTTTTGTTGTACCATTGTGTTAAATCACATCTTTTTTGCAGCCTATCTTGCAATTTTCAAATTTGTAGTTATAATTTAGATTGCTTTATCAAGTCTATACATTTTTCTTTATAAACACTGTTCAAGAGTGTCTTTATTTCTTTCTTGCAACAACTTCACATCAATTATGCATGTTCCATATATCTTTTACAATATACCTTTGTTTACTCTTTCAATTATTACATATATATTATTTTTCTCTTCCACCAAAGGAACCATAAATGCAACATGGATAACCATTTATCTTATACAATATAACTTTGTTTACTCTTGCTTTCTGTTCCACCAAATGCACCACAAATTCCACAACCACTAAACACTTTTTTTTGTAGGCATGTTAACGAATGATAACAATGATCAATAGAATGCACGCATAAGACTTCTATATGCTCAAAATAAAAATGAAAACAAAAAGCATCAATGCCTTCTATATAGAGCTGCTCGTCAACTTGTTCATATCCCTTCTCCGTTTCACATTGGTAAACCTCCCCTTACACCCTCCATACCATCTGCATCCAAAACAATGCATCCAACAAACATCGGCCTAGATGGTGCACAGCAGCGATTCTGTACAAGATTGGAAAAATTATCTCCCATGACAATATGCTCTATATGCATGGAGTCATATCCTGGAATTAAAATAAAATACTCTTCTGGTGCATATGCATGTTCTCGGTGCAATGCGGAACAAAATGGCCACCTCTATTCCATTGCAAACAATATGGATCCTGGGATACAACCATCAGTGCTAGTAGCCCTTAATTAAGTTGAAGAAATGCTCATTTCTCGATTTAACCCAATTTTACAAGCCACTCATGCTCGTGGGGGACAATATACATATTCTGGCCACACTATAAGCTTCCCACAAAAACATTACTAGCATTGCCACTTTCCTCCCTCATTTACTCTCAGACATTGACATCCTTATTGTTCGTAAATGTAATCCTACGAAAAATCCTTATGACTTCTTTATTAGTCGAATACGTGTTGTTACTACTCTTGAATACAAGCTTTCAAATGATCCATACTACAAAGATGTCCAGGTTAACTCAACTGCATTATCTTCTTTGCCTCTTAAACCAACTGACATTTCAGCCCTCCTTCATCATGTCACACCCGCTGAAACCCCATTTGCTGAACATACCTCAACTTCTACTATTTAATCATCAAGATTCCTCGAACCCCATGAACAACAATCATCCTCCTTTATATATATACAAACAAATGGTAGAACTGAGGTTGATGAAATCAAATGCTTCTTAGGAAGAAGCCATGTAGGCACTCTAACTTGCAATGACTAGCCCCCAATAAACATTTGACCTATCAATGAGTATAACACAATAGGCCTCCTCTCAATGGCCTTCCCAACCTTATTTCCCACAAGAGCTCCAATGCTTAAACAACCACACATTCAAGAGGTTGGTATGGATAATTATGCACTACACCTTCTTAGATACGATGACAATAGATTTAGCCAACATCCTCGTTTTCATTATTACATATATAACCTGATGATGCAGCATTGTAGCCAATCTACTACTTCCGTGTTTGTAAAACATGACATTGAAGATACATTGCCTCCAACCATATCAAAACTTGTACAGCAATTGCAAGACTTTCCTGATGCTAAAATTGTTGAGCAAGTCATGCGCTTTGGCTCCACGCTTCATGGGACACACTCCTATTGGAACAAAAGCAGGGGTGAGCTAACTGAAATGATCACTCAACAAGGGACACCTACATTCTTCTTGACGCTCGATGCAGCTAACACAAAGTGGCCAGATTTTCATTCTTTGATGCCTGGACAAGCTCCATCCACTTCAAATCAACAACACCAATGGAGAATTTGCAACCTTATATCCAATCCACACGTTGCATTTCAATACATGGACAATAGACTCAAAATATTCCTAGAAGAGGTTCTTAAAAAAGGCCTTTCTACAAAAGGCCTTTCTACAAAAGACTTTTGGTGCTGGTTGGTAACAACTCATATTCCCATGAAAGTTCAATGTATTTAAAACCTAAAATATTTGTTCCTAATATTTATATTTTACATATAGGTATGAATGGAAACACAGGGGATCTGCGCATATACATGGCTTCTTATCGCTAGAAAATGCACCCAATATGGACCCGTTAGACTAGGCAGATGCTACCAAGGTTGAAGATGCCAAATTATACTTTGACAAGTTTGTTATAGCATGGAATCCTTGTGTCAACCATTTTCAAACTCCAACCTTACAAGCCTCTACTATAAATAATCCATGCACCATTGGATCACATTCCATACTTGCAACTAATCACTTGGATGACTATGAAGAACTTGTTAATTGTGTCCAAAGGCACACAAAATGTTCAGAATCTTCTTGCCTACGTACAAAAGGATCATCTCTTCAATGTCATTACGGGTTCCCCTTTTCTCTACAACCTACCTCTTCCTTATTCATTGATGCAAAAGGCCGGAAAACATACAACTCTGCAATAAATGATTCCCTTCTAAATATTCACAACCCTATAATGCTCTCAATTTGGTGAGCTAATGTTGATTGCCAACCTGTTCTCTCTAGACATGTTGTCCTCAAATATATTTCAAAATATGCAGCAAAGGCAAAGCCTAAATCATAAATATACCATGCACTTCTTTCTCGGATTGCACATGCAACTCCACATGATGCCTCCATCCTTCTACCAATAAGACGTTTTCTATTAGAAACTGTTACAGAGCAAGACATTGGTGCACAAGAGACTTTCCACATGCTCCAAAAACTCCCTCTTTGTCTTTGCAATCATTCCTTTCTATCCTTAAATGTTAGCCAAAGCGTTTTCCACCGTATTTCCAATGACTCTCTTGACATCCCAACAACACACACCTTCATTTCTGCATACATGCAACGCCCACCTACACTCGAACAACTTACCCTTCTTGAAGCTGTATGCTCTTGGTCATACTCACCTCGTAGAAAGCAATCGCCATGGAAACCAAACTACCCTCCCAAAATTGTTCATGTCTTTCCTCGCTTCACTTTCATTCCACCCATTACTGTAGATTCCTTTGTTTCCTTTTGCTGGAGTGAGCTCCTCCTATACAAACCTTTTCGCACCCTCCATAATGACATTGGATCCACAACATTGGCCATAACTTCTAATTAGGTTCGCATTAAAGACACATAAACTGCATGGCATGTTGATCATTTCCCAAAACCCCTCAGCACTCCTCCCTCTGATGACTCTACTTCTGCTTCAAACCACTTCCCCTTAGCCCCTTCCATGGATGAATGGGAACTCCTTTCTCAACTTTTCCCTGGAAATAGCCTCTATGTTGATGACCTTGACATGCTTGGTCATCGTGACTTTGACAAAGAGCACAATTGGACCGAAAACCATATTCCTTCACACATCCATGCAACAGCTATATCATTCATTGACGTCATTCGAATGTCTACACATGTAGAACCTAACACCTTCTCATCTTCATGTTCTCATGCGTCCTTGTATCCCACACAACACATGGCTTTTTCCCTTATCATCGCATGCTCCACAAATGCTACAACCCTTCCCCCACTCAAAATGGTTATTCAAGGCACTGTAGGAACGGGAAAATATTTCTTGATTTCTTTCCTTAGATCTACACTCCAACATGCCTCTGGCGATAACCCTTCACCCTTGCTCCTCCTTTCTCCCACCGGTGTTGCTGCTTTTAACATACATGCGTTAACAATACATTCTACCCTTCGTATACGCATTACAGAGATGCATCCTCTTGAAGGACAGTCCCTTTCAAGATTCCAACAACAATTCTGCCATATCTGATACATAATCATTGATGAAATGAGTTTCATTGGCCCAAAAATGTTAACCCGAATGGATGACCGATTAAAACAAGCATTCCCGTCCTAATGTACAACTTCGTTTGGTGGGTGATCCATCATCTTCCTTGGTGATTTTGGACAACTGCCACCTATAAAGGGCATTCCCATGTATGTTGGTGCATCACAAGGGAATGCTCTCTGGCATACTTTTGACACTTTTGTCACTCTTTCAACCATATTTCGACAACAAGGAAACAAGTCCCCTTCTCAAGTTTCCTTTCGGAAACTCCTACTCAATCTTCGAAATGCAATACCAACTCTTGAAGATTGGATGCTCCTGGTGTCAAGAACAACCTCGTCCCTTTCACATGAAGACAATCATACATTTGACCAATGCACTCACTTGTACGCAACTAATAGCTCTGTTGCATTGCACAACAAACAAATGCTAAAACTCTTCAACATGCCAATTGCACATTGCTTTGCAGAGAAAAAGAAACAACATGTGCAAATCTCAATAGATGATGAACAACTTCCATTCAAGGTTCTACTAGCAATTGGTCAACAAGTCATGTTGACAACCAAATTGTGTTTCTCAGCAGGATTTGTGAATGGCTCACTTGGGAAAGTTATTGCAATTGTCTACAATTCCAATGATCAACCGCCTACATTGCCATCTTATGTTGTAATAGATTTTCTCCACTACAATGGCCCCCCATGGGATTCTTCCAATCCAAATTATGTCCCCATTCCTCCTATAACAAGGGGTTCACGAAGGCAAGTACCACTTCACATGGCATGGGGTTTAACAATCCATAAAGCACAAGGGATGACCTTGCAAAATCCAACAATAGATATTGGAAACAATGACTAACAAGGACTTACATTCACTGCAATATCAAGAGTAAAATCTCCATCAGTCCTTTGCATATCTCCACCTTTTTCCTTTTATAGGTATTCATGAATGAAAGATAGTCCCTATGTACAGCGCAGAATACAAGAAGAGAACTTACTTGCTTCAAAGTCTTTGCAGCCATATGCTCCATAAAGTTATATTCCTTCTCCTTTGCAGCTCCATTTTTTTCAGATCTTGTATTCTTATTGCTACCATCATTGAATATTTGCCTATGAAAGACAAGAAAATACTACTCTATAAAGAAGACAAGAAATTTAATCTTCGTATCAGCACTTTTCTTGTACTACTCTATATTATTTACTTCAATGTGTTGTCATTACTTTTTTGAAAGCAATCACATCAACACATTTCATCCCATCTTAGTCTTTTTTCCACTAAATATAAAATGTCACTATGCTGTCGAGGCTCTACCCAGAAATGTGTGCATGGCCTGATGAAGTAATGTGATCGAAATGATAGTCCGTTCTTTGTTTGAATAATACTCTCGGTCGTTATTTTCTATCTTCATAAAACTATTAAATACACATGGTTATTGTATCCAAGTCGATAGCCAACTAATTGTCTTCCTTGTCGATTGACGATAGTTTCAATACAGTTTTATCGATTTAATCGTCGACTTATTTTACTGGTCTCTTTTTTATCTCAAACGAACCACTCTTAGTGGATTCTAATACTGGTCAAATTCCATAGTTGACATAAGCAAGAATATCATCGTGGTCGGTGGTCAATGATCCTGGTCGCCGCTCAAGAAACAATATGTTGATCACCTTTACACAGTGACATACTTAAGAGTTGACCAATATTTAAAGGCTCGACCAACTCCGACCATTTTCAATTCCAACCATATCTTAGAAAAAATGTCGAAAAACAAATTAAATATTCATATCAACTATTTGATATGTTGTTAATGTTTACACAGTAACAACTTCAAACCGACCAAAACAAATTGTTCATCAATTGAACAACATACTTAAGGGCCAACCAATTTTTAAAGGCTCGACCACCTTGGTCAATGCTTATCATTTACCGACCAAAAATAATGGTCAATGCTTAGCATTTACGTTGGTTAGGTAGAGTTTTTAAAGTGATCATTTTTTTTAAAAGAGTTGGATTTCTGAGAACTAGTCGGAACTCGACTAAAGAAGAGCTCCATTGAAGCGATTTCTTTTTGTTGTATTCTTTCCATTTATAGTTGTATAAGTTATATATTGATTCAACATTTCATTACTTTTGTTTAAGCACAAAATGTACTATATCTTCTACTTACAACAACAATAGAAGTTTACAACTTATGTATGTTTAAGTTTACACATTTAAAGAAATAAGATTGATTCCTCTATCTTCAATACTACGTACCTTGTAAACATTTAAATCAAGATTCCTCGTTATTCACACTGTATGTTTTCAAATCAGGTATGTTGCAAAAAACCGACAAAAGAAAGGATGAACAGATGGACCTTGAAAAGGAAACGACTCAACAAATACAAATGGAACCACTATTTAAAGACACTAAACCCATCATAGGCCACACCTATGAGTTCAAATGGGGTGAGTTTTACATAGCTATCAGAGACAAAAAAATACCTAATTCGACCTTAAAGGAAACCATAATTTATGAAAACATCAAGAGGTCCAACCTTCACAAGGAAACTACACGGCCATAATTGCTTCACTGCTCAAAGTTTATTGCATGGATCTTGCCCCACGTAGATACTATGGCAAGGATAATTTGAAATGCCATTGGGGAACAGCTCGCATCCTTCCAACCAACCCACCTTGCAACCACATACAAGCTGCCTACCTCCAATGTATTTTTAATTGACGATTGTGTAAGACATGCCTTGTAGATAATGTTAAATGTGCAATGGAAATGATGCTACCAGACAAACAACTTAGACCCAAACATACCAATAAATATGCCACCCAAAGCTTAAGGGACCCCTAAAGAATCATAGTCCTATTGTTGAGCAGACTCTTTGGTCTACCAAACGCCAACAACTATAAACGCAGTTGGGTTCCATTGATATACCATGTTGCCACACATGGTACAATCTTCAATTGGGAAACTATTGTTTCAGAAAGCATGGCATCAACCATTTCTATAGCTCAAATCGGCCTTTAACAAGGGAAATTAGAATTCTTCATGTCTAGCTACCTTATCAATTGCATATTAGTCAGCCACCCTTTCCCTAATTTGGGATGTACTTGGAATCAGAGCGAAACTCCCATTCATGTAGCATATCAGCTAACTTGGGTTCACCGATATGTAGGGTGCTACAAATTACAATGCGAGGTAATCATGCCCCTTTATTTAGTTGTCGTCAATAAAGAAGAAAATTGTATGTTAGACAATGCCTTGGATGTAATACGTGAATATGGAGACTATTACTTCTCATTAGAAGGAACATACATTAGAATGTATGGGGCCACACAACCTCCTTCTCTATTGCCCAAATACGCTACAGATTACATTGTGCATAAAGAAGCGATTAGATAAGTGTTCATCAATGGAATTGGTAACTATCTCCATCACAAAAAATAGCCTCTTACCCACCTGTACCATTCAACATTAGAGGATACAAATTTCTTAAGATTAAGGTAGTGGCAGCCTTTATTGTAGACTTGGAACCTTTTCACTTTGGAACAAAACTATTTGTAAGAAATTACAACAAAGGTAAGGTGGCTAAACATTGTGCTTCTTATAAAATCACTTTTGAGTACTCAAATCACTTTCTGAAAGAAGAACAAATATATAAAAGGGTACACAATATGACAGAGCTACACAAAAAACTATATTTGAAGATTGCATCTGCTTCTACCCAAAGTACAACCAAAGAAAAGCAACCAGAAATACATAGGCAAAGAGAAGAGCCAGTAATAGTTGGTCGAATTCCTCAATTGCACCCAACTAGCCATAGTCGACAATTTCTACAAGCAACAAACAGTCAGAATCGTCGACCAATAGATGGAAAAAACCCACATTCATGCGACACTGCACAGATAGGCTGTCAGTCGAAACTAAATAGGTTGTCAAATCATTATTTAATGCAGTCATCTAATTTTAATTCAAACGCGCCAAATGCTTCCTCCATAAATGTCGAACTAGAAGATTGTTGGATACTCTTTTTCCAAACACTGGAGAACCAAACTTCAAAGAAAACAGAAACCTTTTGTGAACTTGAGAGTTCTACAGAAACAATGGTGCCCAAGAAAGGTCAGACTACAACCCATTTAGCCACAGCTAAAGTCCGTCAATTAGAGATGGCCCAAACACCACTGGAAACCTGGTTATAGCTGGTTCGAAACGCTAAGGTAGACGATCCACAGTCGAAAAAAAACTTGGAAAGATATTCTTCTGTGGGGAAAGGAATGAAATGGCAATTGGAGGGATCCAGCCCAAAAACTGTGGACTGCTACCATTCTGCTATACATGAACGCACCTCTGCTGGAACAGTTTGGTGGACTCAAAGACATTGATCGATTCATAGTAAGTACATATCATAATGGAAAATTATATTTTGAATTTCCAGTTGAAATAAATGGTGAGCTCATCTACAAGATTATAGGGTTATCAAACAATGGTGCAAATGTACCTAGTCGACAGAGACCAGAATTGATCAAGTAGTTTACAGACCACCCAACTGGAAAACATTCTCGAGGGTAATTGGTGACCGAGATCAAATATGAAAATTATAAAATAGCTGCATGAATCGGGTCGACCGCTTTCTCAAGCTCTGGTCGAAGGTCCGACTTAAAAATTGAAATGCTAGAGCCTATCCTGAGCATGGCAACAGAAGAAAAAATATACAACTGGGTTAAGTACCTTGCCAAAATTATCAAGAACATATGTATGAAGTGTTAAGAGGATGGAGTGTCCATTCACTACCCATCTCTAATCATCTGGATAGAAATGATGCATATAAGACTAGCAGGAAATAAAGACTTTACTAAAGAAGGACCTATGTTAATGCAGAATTTCCGTTGCTTTATGAAAGGAGGTGGCATACTTGGGCCTTCAACAATAAATATTTGGCTAGAAGCCTAGTTTAAAGACTTAAAAGTTCGATCGACCAGATGGAGAGTATCTCAAAATGTTCGATGGAGTCTACCTCCGTCTTCTCACATTGAACTTGCACTGGACCATACATCAGTTTGGTACTTGGAAGGAGCAACCAGACCCATACAAGATCTCGACTATTACCCTTCGGTCGAGGAAATCTTCAATGAGCTTAAAAGGAAATCCAACACAAAATTGATAATTCCTGTTATGGCATGCCAAGTCTGCATTCCCATAGTGGAACCTTTAATGGATCTAGAGAAAGAAGAAGCATATGAAAGCCACCTATATATGGACAATTTTACTTTTCAACCTCAGCTCGTGGCCAGATCAGAACCTTTATCCCTTACGCTCATTCCACACCAAGATTCACTGAATGGAACTGAACAATCGAATGAAGAGACCCTTCCAGACAATCCTGAGTACACCTTGACAACCAACAACATCCAGCAGATGGCTGACCAATTATCCATAGCTCGGCAAGCAAGAGATGCACAAATACAGGTCAAGGGAAAAAGAAAAATGGCAATTGACGACCCGATAGTGGAAGATGAAATTGAATTATATGACAATGCAACGCGAATATTGGAAGATGCAGCTAAGAAAAAAATACCTGTCGACGAGTAGTTAAAGAAATTTTTGGAAGTTGAGCACCCTCAACCCAAAAAGAAAGTCAAGCTTATCATCGACGATATTGCCGACCTATCAAATAGCTCAGCTCCACCATCGTCGATGATTGTCACGGAGGATCCTATTTTTTCTACACCTATGGTAAGTACCCCACTTGATCTTCAAGCTCCATCTCAAGTTTTGAATATTGT
Organism: Larix kaempferi; assembly: GCA_027924585.1. NCBI lineage: Eukaryota > Viridiplantae > Streptophyta > Pinopsida > Pinales > Pinaceae > Larix > Larix kaempferi. Next base: position 3,528,765 of record BSBM01001261.1, read on the forward strand.
ACAAAATCTTCCTTCCCCCCTTTGAGAAATATTTCAAAATGATAGCGACATTACCCAATTCATGACTCAACTCCTGGCCATGTTCCCAGATTGGAAAAAAATCATAACCAAGAGACCTGTATTCGTAGACACTGGTTCACTGACAAATTCTACCCCTCCTAGTGTCATCCCAACCGAACTTTTGAATCCATCAGATACCTTAGCACCGCAACCAATTGGCATGCACCATACCCATCTACAGTGCAATCCTGACACAAACAATCCAATTTTTGCTGAACAAACTTCTTTGTTCATTTCTTTTCCAGTCAATCCGTCGATGGAAGCCCATTCACCTCCCTGACATGTCATGAACTCACCACAACATTTCCCCGACCTTCAAGTTTTAGATGTAGTCTTGTCCCCTATAGTCAGTCGGGAACCATCTACCAGTTCAAATCCTAACCCTCCTCTTCCAGTCGACAAAACACATGTGTCGTTGACAGGTGAAATCGGTACAAGTGTACCATTCCACAACACTGCCAACGCGATGACCACAACATCAAAAGTAATCCAACTTCAACAATAGGAAACACCAGTTCCAAATGCCTTGAAAGCAGCAGTCGAGTTAGCAGCAGAAAGAACTGAACCAATAGTCGAGTCAGCAGAACAAACAACTCACGCAATAGTCGAGACAGTAGAGCAAGCAAAAAAAGTAACAACTGAAAAAGTTATTCCTACAAACATAGTAGAAATATCAAGCAGCTCAATACAAGCATAACAGGCATCAGGCATCAGCAATAGTCGATGTTGGGTCTAGGAAATGCCCCTTTTGGCCATCCTGATTACATCATTTTGCCCTGATTTCATCCTACTTGTATAAGCTATATCGATGTCTTTTTCTAGACCAATCAATAATATTGATAGGTATAATTTGTTATTACTTTATTTATTTTATGCCTAAGATTGTTAAAGATTATGGATCTTAGTCCTTGGTTTATACTGATCTGTGATTTCATTTAGCCAAGGTCTGAAGCACAGGTTTATCATCCCAGTAGCACCAGCTGCTACTCTTCAAAGCACCAGCTCCTCATACTCCAAGGGACAGCGCATCCTCCACGCAAGCTGTAACAGATCGTCACTGTAACAGATTCCACTGAAGCGGAACCTAGCTGTGACAGATAGGTTGCATTCCAGCTGCTAAGTTTGTTGATCCATTAATTATCAGAGCAACAACATCTTTCACAATTAACAACCTCGTTTAATATGGCTGTATCAGTTAGCTATAACTCCACTGCATGAAGATCATAGATCTTCATTGATGCACAAATATAGTGGATCTGAAACTATATTTTCCTTGTATAAATTCCAGAAGGCTCTCATAGCTTGGGGTTGGACAATTACCATTTTGTGTAAGCTGTAACAGAGCACTGAGACTCACGATTTTCCATCATTAATATGAGAGCAGAGTTCTTCATTTCTGTGTCTTAATTTGTTGTGACTCTTGGCGTCTCTGTTAGAAGGCCAGGGCCCACCTTCTCACAGAGATAGCCGGTTTAAGTAGGTAGAGTAGTTTAGTTTTACTTCTTTTGTGTGGTGTGGAAAGATTGCAGATATTATTGGTAGTTGTAACAGAGATTAGCTTTCCTTTCTGATAGTTTATAAATGCATATTGAATAGCTGTAACAGAGTGGTGTGACAGTCAACTATGTAGGATAATTTATTTAATTGCATGTGTGTTTTAATCAGCTGTGGTAGCCAAGCTCAATTCCAATATCTTTCAGTTGTTTATGCTTTCTAGGATTTCCAATAATTATTAGTTAGAGTTCAAGCTTGTATTTTAATTCTGGTTGCTATTGTATCTTCAATTGCATTCATAGATTAGACAGATAATGGTAGAGTTACAGTAGCCACTGGATAGATCGTTTTGGTAAAGATTGAATGTTGTAGTTTGATAATTATAGGATTTAACTTCTTGCAAAAGGAATCTAGTTCCATTTCATTATTAGATCATTAACTTGCTGGGTTGATTTCTGTAGGAAGGTTGTTTTACTTTGGATTCTTAGATGTATGAATTAGATTAGTTTTCTTATGGAATGAGTTGGCTGACCATATAGGTAGGGTCATTATCTACATTCAATAAATCAACTGCTTGATCTATTTAGGCATAGACTGTTCTTATCTCCTTTGAAATAAAAGATCTTCCTGGGTTTGACAATTTATATTGACCATCCTGTATGTTAGCTTTAATTAACTGACATATAGGGTGACCAACATATTGGAGCCATTGCCGGGGATGCAAATAGATAGACAGAGTTAGTAGTTGGTTTCATTTGATTTCATTTTAGTTCAATTATTTACAACATGCATGAATACAAGAAAAACAAATCGGGAACCCCCTTTGAATACTAACATTGCAGGTGAAAGAGGTCGAGGTCGTAATGCAGGTCAGGGAAGACACACATACATTGATGAGATAATTGCTAGAGCTGATTCTTCCACTAGACCACCACGGAACTCTACAGGCAGGGGAAATTTTGTTCCTCGCAATTTTGAACATTCAGCATCCATAATGGAGAATACAACGCGACCTTCAACTCCTATTGTAGAAAGTAAACCTCCTGAAGATAAGGGAAGTGATGCAGGTGCACCAGAGAGAGAGGAGATTTATCATATTGATAGAATGAGAGTTACTAAGGAAGTGTGGTTGGAGACTCCCAAAATAGCATAGGAAGAAAGAAGGCGAGGAGAAAAGAGGAGAAGAAAGGAAGAACGCATAAAGGAAGCTGTTAATTTCTGGACCAGAACCATGGCTAGTAGGGAACATGGGGGTGAGAATGAACATGAGGATCACTGGGACAAAGAAGGAGAAAATAATCAGCCTAGTAATACTGTGGCTACATTAGAATTCCCTATCCTCCAGACACCTGGAGCAGCTCCTATGAAGAATATCTCACCATCAGTTCTCCCACATTTTCATTGTAAGTCCTCTGAGGATCCTGATGAGTTTCTTTTTGAGTTTGATATCCTCTGTCGCAGCTATGATTATACCTCTAGTGCTTAGAAGCTGAAGTTATTCCCAGCCACCTTGAAGGGAAATGCTCTGCGCTGGTTCATGAGTCTGGGTCATGAGACCATTACTACTTGGGACCAAATGAAAAACACCTTTCTTTCTAAGTACCAAGAATATTGCAGAACTAGAGATAGAAAGGAGGAGTTGATTAAAATGGTTTAGAAGGATGAAGAAAGTTTGGAAGACTTTGTGGAAAGATTGTTGTATAACTTACAAAGATCCGGTCATGCTGAGATTGGCAAGGATGTGCTCAAGAATATCTTACTAAGAGGAATTAGAGAATATTGCCTTGATATGTTGAATTTACTGGAAAAAGGGGATATCTCGAAGGAACCTTTTGAAAAGATTGTTGAATTATGTCGAAGATACTCCATGGGATCTTGCTAAACCAGCAAACGAGACAAACACCGAGACAAGGATGTTTTCACTAGGACTTAGAAATTAGCTAGTGGAGGGGTCACTCAAGCAGAAATAGGCAACTTACTGGAGAATTTTAAAACAGACATGATGAGCTCCATTTCCTCAGAGTTAGATGTCATGAGGGCAAAACAAAAACAAGTGGTAGAAGATCTTACACTTGGGGTATTCTGTCCTAAATGTAGGAAGAAGCATCCACTCAAGGAATGCCTGATGGACAAAGCAGAGGTATGTAGGATATGTGAACTCAAGCATGATACTAAGGAGTGTCCATCATTACCTAAGGTCAAAGCAGTCCTGCAGGCATCTATTCCAGATGTAGAGCCATCATACTTTATGGCACAGAAGAAACCTTGGTAGTTTAGGAACCAAGGTATGAATCCAGATCCAACATTTTTTCTGCATAATATGAATGGAATCGATAATATGCACAATATGAATACACAATTCCCTTCACATTATTCCAGCAACCAGTGGCATCCATCCCAAAATCCAATGCAAAATCCTAATTCATGGACATCATGGCCACAACAGTCAAACCAAGCTCCTTGGAATTCCAATTGAAGAAACTCTTACCAAGGAAATAACTTTCCCCATCACCAGGATCAGTATCAACAGTACCCTACTCAACAGTATCAGCATCAATAGTATCAGCAACCACAGCTCCCTTTCAAAAACAATGCCGCACCTATAAATGCACCACTTCGACCACAGCTACCTGCACAACCTAACCCGAACCCAAACAATAAAGCAGTCCACCAATTTGAGACTGCCAACATGCTTGTGTATTCCATTACTCAGATTCCCTGCAATGATATACAATTACGATCAGGGAGGGTAGTGGAGCCTTTTATCACTGAGGATGTGTCACCCCCAGTGATTGAACTTGAAGTAAATCAGCACTATGAGAACATGGTTAATTCAGCAAGCCCCATTATTGAGGATGCTGATACTCCTACTAAAGCAGTGGTTGAAACTCAGAAAGTAACACACGATGTGTCACGGCCTACACAGTTGAATAGAGAACCACCATACCTTGAATGATTGCAACTGCAGAAAATAGTGGAACAGCCCCGATTTGATCTCATGGGAGAACTGAAGAATTTGTATGTTAAAATTCCACTGTTACAGGCCCTCCATGATGTGCCCATTTATGCTAAGACGGTTAAATATTTGTGTGTCAAGAAACTAGGAAGAAGGCCCAGGGATCCCCCCACTGTCCATGTGTTGGAAAATCTTTCAGAATTAATAATGGGGAAGGCCCCTGTGGCAAAGTATGATGAACCTGGGAACCCGACTGTTATAGTTCACATAGGGAACACACATATTCCAAATGTATTGGTCGATTTGGGCACAACTATTAACATTATGACCATAGAAACTGTGAAGACATTGGGACTCACTAATCTTCGGCCAACCCCTACCATTTTGGAACTTGATAATAGATCAACGATCAATCCTGAAGGGATCCTATATGACCTCGTGATCTTAGTTGACTCATGGGAATACCCTGAGGATTTCTTGGTGTTACAACCGAAATCCCAATTGGGGGGACACCCACTGATCCTGGGAAGATCATGTTTGGCCATAGCAGATGCCTGTATCAACTATCGGTCAAGATCTATGACCATTTTAGATGGAACTGAGATCAAGAGTCTAACCCTATGCCCTCCAGCTTGACCAAGCACAGAAGCTGAGACTCCATTATGGGAAGATTTGGAGGAGGAAGAGGGTGTGTAGCCACTACTAACCATAGGGAGAGCCTTACTATTTAAAGATGAAACAAAGGATGATGCGATTAATAGTTTCATCAGTGAGCCCACGTCAGTCAATCAAAGTGTCATTCAGATCTTAGACAATACTCTAGCTGAAACAGAACAAGAAAAGATTACATAAGAAACTCTAATCGGTGATGACAGTATAATTCCAGTACTTAAGAATTCAAAGAGTGTTCCAGTAGAAATTGGGCCAGGAAAAACATTGAATATCAATCCTAATCTGGCACCTAATGATCTGGAACAGCTAGTCACTTTGCTAAAACAACGTAAGGGAGCTTTCGCTTGGGAGTACATAGACATGAAAGGAATTCCTTCTCATCTGTGCACCCATCACATTTATATTAAGAGCGAATCCATCCTATATGTCAACCACAATGAAGGATGAACCCGAACCTGAGAGACATAGTGAAAGAAGAAATCCATAAAATTTTGGAAGCAGGATTTATATATCCAATTTCAGATAGTGAGTGGGTTTCTCCACTTGTGATTGTGCCAAAAACGAATGGGAAATGGAGGGTCTACCTGGATTATAGAGAATTGAACAAGGCATCACAGAAGGATCATTTCCCCTTACCTTTCATTGATCAGGTCCTTGATACCTTGTCTGGGAAAAAGTATTTCTCCTTTCTGGATGGCGTTAGTGGCTATAACCAGATCCAGATTGCTCTAGAAGATCAAGACAAAACCACTTTCACTTGTCCTTGCGGGACTTTTGCATACCGAGTACTTCCTTTTGGGTTGTGCAACGCACCAGCTACATTTCAGAGAGCAGTGATTGGAATCTTTTTAGAAATGGTGAATGATTGCATGGAAATCTTTATGGATGACTTTACTCCATATGGTGATAGTTATGAAGAAGCATTGAAAATTTTAGAAAAGGTTTTGAAATGGTGTGAACAAAGCCAGCTCTCTTTAAGCACTGAAAAGTGCCACATGATGATGAGTGAAGGCATAGTGATGGGCCACTTCATCTCTTCTGATGGTATCTAGGTAGATCCATCCAAAATCAAGGTAATTGAAAATATACCAAATCCTAGGACACAAAAGGATGTACGTAGCTTCTTGGGGCATGTTGGCTATTACAGAAGGTTTATAGAAAAAATTTCCAAGCTAGCTTCTCCTTTGTTCACTCTGTTGATGAAGGATGCACAGTTTGTCTGGAATGATGCATGCCAAATAGTGTTTACTGAGCTAAAGAAGAGGCTGTCTACAACACCCATCTTATGAGGACCCAATTGGGCTCTGCCTTTTCACATTTCTTCAGATGCTTCAGACACCGCCATTGGAGCAGTTTTGGGATAGAACAAAGGTAGTGCTTCTTATTCCATTTACTATATTAGTAAAAATTTGTCTCTTGCTGAACTAAATTATACTGTCACAGAAAAAGAATTTCTTTCCATTGTTTATGCCATCAACAAATTCAGACATTATATTACTGGGTATTCTACTTTTGTACACACTGATCATTTTGCTATCAAGTATTTAATGAATAAACCAATCACGAATGCTAGATTTACTAGATGGTTGTTACTGTTACAGGAATTTGATATCACCATTATTGATAGACCAGGAAAGGAAAATGTTGTTGTAGATTTTTTATCTCGACTTACTAATAGTGATGATAACTTACCAGTCGAAGATTCCTTCCCTGACGAACATTTGTTTGCAGTATTAGCTCATTCCCCATGGTATGCAGATATTGCTAACTTTTTGGCTGCAGGTAAGCTCCCAGCACATCCGTAAAAAAGAGATAAACAGAAGATCATATAACAGAGTGCTAGGTATTGCTGGATTGATGGTAATGTTTTCTACACATGGCTTGATTTAGAAATTAGTTGATGTGTTAGAGAAGATGAAATCTTTAACATTCTTAAGGATTTCCATGATGAGCCCCGTGGGGGACATTTTGCTGACAAGAGGACAAGTCATAAAGTTTTGAGAATGGGCTATTTCTAGCCTACATTGTTCAAAGATGTGAAGAAGTATGTTTAGGCATGTGATAGCGGCCAAAGGATGGGCCAACCCAACAGATTAGATGAGATGCCTTTACAGCCACAACTTGTGGTTGAACCATTTGATAGGTGGGCTCTAGATTTTGTAGGGCCTATCAACCCTCCCTCAAAGCAAAAAGTTCACATCTTGGTTTCCATAGATTACATGACCAAATGGGTAGAAGCTGTAGCTTTGGTCAAGGCCAATGATCAGGCTGTGATTGATTTCCTGTATGAAGAGATTTTTACTAGGTTCAGAGTACCGAAGGAGATCATTACATACGGTGGACCATAGTTTGTATCTCACAAGCTGGAAGCACTGTTATAGAAATTTCATATTCAGCACAGAATAACCTCACCATATCATCCACAGGCCAATGGGCAGGTGGAGAGCACAAACAAGGTTATTGAGGCTATTCTGACAAAAATAGTGAAGAGCCATCGTAAAGACTGGGCTAAAAGGCTTCCAGAGGCACTGTGGGCCTATCGTATCACTTGGCGTAACACCACTGGTTTTTCCCCATATGAGCTAGTGTATGGAAAGAATGTTGTTTTTCCAATTGAATTTGAAATCAGAACCTTGAAAACAATGGTGGAAGCAAACCTAGATTTATCAGAGGCACAGAGGAATCGACTGAATCAACTCAATGAATTGGATGAGAAGCGCACAACTGCAGTACATCATATAGCTTTAATCCAACAAGAGCGCTCTAGATGGCATGACAGATTTATAAAAAAAAGGGTCTTCCAGGAAGGAGACTGGGCCTTGTTGTATGATTCACAGTTTAAGAGGGGCTTTAAAGGAAAATTGCACACCCGTTGGTTGGGACCCTATCAGATAGACCGAGTATTTGATAATGGAACAATCCAGTTGATCACCATTGACGAGAACAAAGTACCATTATTCGCAAATGGTCATCAACTGCAAGTGTATCACAGGCCAATCTCAAGGGAGGCTTTTATTTCACAAGTTGTAGATGATCCAGAGTATCAGTTAAAACCAGGGTAGGGATTTTCCTTAAACCCTGTGAATTCCTAAAAGTTGCAATTTCCACACATATTTTTGTACATAAATAATTGGTATTTCTTTCATTCTGTATTTTATCTATTTTTATTTTTGCACTTGATCGGTTTGTTTTGGAGAACTGTGTGCAGGATCTAGTTGGAGGAGTAGCAGCAATGATTGGGCCAGACAACTGCAGACACCCCACATTTGTTCCTGATCTAATAAAGCTCTTTGAAAAGATGGATAATTCGTAGTCTTCCACAGTTAGCTAAAATTTTCTTCCACCTCATTCTGACGCAACTTGGACTCTGCCACTTTTTCCCATTCTGCTAAATTTTGCAGCTATGACTCTACCACTTTTGCTCATTCGACCAAATTTGGTAGTTGCTACTCCGCTATTTCTGCTTATCTTTCTAAGTTTGGTAGTTGCGACTCCGCTACCTTTGTCCATTTTGCTAAACCTAGCGTCTGTGACTTTGCTACCTTTGTCCATTTCACTAAACCAAGCATCTGCGACTCCGCTACCTTTGTCCATTCCGCTAAACCTAGCATCTGCGACTTTGCTACCTTTGTCCATTTCACTAAACCTAGCATCTGCGACTTCGCTACCTTGTCCATTCTTCTAAACCTAGCATCTGCGACTTCGCTACCTTGTCCATTCCGCTAAACCTAGCATCTGCGACTCCGCTTCCTTTGTCCATTCCGCTAAACCTAGAAGCTGCGACTCCATCCATTCCACTTCATTTCCGCTCCTTCCGTACAGCTACAACTCTACCATTTTTGCTTATTTTGCTAAGTCTAAGAGTTTTGGCTCCGCCAGTTTGTTTGCTCTCTGATTGATGATGCCAATAATGATGTGATTAGGTGTCAGTTTTGTCTCTCGCTCCACAAGATCCAATTATGGTTCGCCACGAAGGAAAATTTCGGATGCTTTGAGTAGTTGTCAGCCCCAGTGGAAGTGGCCACATCACTTCAGCAAATGTGCATTCATACGCATGAGGACGACGGCTGGCTGTAATGACTAATCCATGGCTCAAACTCATAAACGCAAGGTACAGATCGCATCTTTTACATGATTTGGCAGAAAATTAAATACGGTAATAATGATTATGTCCTGTCGCAACCCTCGATTGATGAACCCATGCGAATTACACTTTAGGGATTATGTTAAGGTCATAACTGTAATTATTTCCCATCACCTTACCTGATTTTGCACCTGTTACTCCTATCTTCCAACTTCATCGTTTCAACGGAACATTCATACTGGCGTAGACTTGCCTAAAACCTAGTTTTTGAAGTCCAATGATCCTTTCCATGTTCATAAAGCTTCAACTTCCACGTCCATACTGGAGATTGTTGTGTTTGTTCTAAACTTTGAGGGGGGATTAAAATGGGCAACCCAGTTCGACATGAGCCAGTAAATACAGAAGCTGTACGTGCCAATTCAGCAGTCCTTAATATTTTTACAACAGCAGGTTGGATGACATACTTTGAATGGTTGAACGGTTTCCACACAGAAACCGCATTGCAATTTGCCCTCAACTTGACGGATACTCACTCTGAGGTCAGGGGACTATGTGTGGATTTTATAGAAGAAATCATAGCTGAGGTTACTGGCCTACCCCTGGTTGGCAAGAAGTTATTTGGACGAAAGGCACATAATGCAAATGCGGTGAGGGAATTTTTGGCAGTTGGCGAGCAGGTTATTCCAAAGCGTCGTGGGTTGGATCTGCCATCTTTACCACCACCCTGGAATCAATTCGCAATCTTTGTGAAAAGATATATTTCTTGTGGAGGTAGGTACCAAGTCGTTTCCTTCTATGAACTTCCCTTACTGTCTCAGTTACACCATGGTAATTTAGTAAATATACCTTTCTATCTGCTCAAAGCCCTACAAACCATGGCTGGATATGCAAGAACTACCCAACACCTAGTCTCCTCCCTTACTAATCATGGCTTAATTAAATTACTGGTCCTAAGAGCCATTGTAAATCATAATTTAACCTAGGAGCAATTTTTGGATGGAGATGCGTCAATCATACAACCTGTATTAGAAATGGAAGGTGTTGGTGATGATAGCGAGGAACGGCATTCCTCAAACCCAGTTGGGGGGGATCCTGGAGCATTAGAGAACCAGGCTAGTGACGAAGAGGAAGTAAACAAACAGGAAGTAGCAGTAACAGAAAACCCTATAATCGAGGAAATTGTGATAGAAACCATGGAGCAGGAGGTAGAAAAATTAGACGTTGTAATTACAGAAGAAGATACTCAATTAAAAGAAGCTGAAACTGGAGTAGCTGTTAAAGCTGCAATAGTAGAAGCTTCAATGGAAGAAATAGAAATTCAGGAGGAAAGATATCAGACAATACGAGAAGGGACTGTGGAAATTTTGGAGGTTGTATCCTCTCCATAGATAAGGGGTACAACTTGTTGAAATATTGTAAATTCTAAGAATATTATATTTGTACTTTATTATTTTGGAGATGTTTCATTCCTCCGTGAAGATCTTATTGTATATCCGGAGATGTCTATTCCTCTGTCGGATTGTGGTAACTTGGGTTATTAGACTTCCCTAGTGGGGGTCAGCCCTGTATGTGTTATGTGGGTCAAAGGGTTATTAGACCACCCTAGAGAGGTTGGCCCAGTCAATTGTAATGGGGTGTTTAACCTAGTAATTAAGTTGGGGCCAACCTAGCTTGTGTAAAAGTCAGTCGGGAAACTAGTATAAGTAGAGGAGGATGTTCCTCACTTATCACACACTTCTATCATTCGGAAAGTGGCGCACTTGTGACAGAGAGGTCCGATATGGAGGAGGAGGAGCTCATGTCTTTGGTTTACATCTTTGTATTTGCTGGTCATCTATATTGAGGAAGATTTGCTGGGTTTTCTACCCCATGAGGGTTTCCCAGGATAAATCTGTGTCTCTTGTGTTTATGCGGTGCTTGTTGTTTCTTCAATGATCCTGTATATGCTATTGTTGTGAAATGAAATGAAATTATGATATTTTTTGTGTTATCATATTGAATATTAACATGGTATCAGAGCTAACCTAAAGGAAGGAAATGTATGGCACTTATGACACTTTCTTCACTTGCGACAATTTGAAGGTTAGGGTTTTATATAGCAAAAACCAGTCATCGTAGAACTTTCACTATAAATCCATTTTTGAGACGGTTCAGGATCTGAAAAGTTTACAGGATGTAGATAACATCCCCATGTACCTTGTGTACAAAGGAAAGCTTCATATTCATTGTACTTTGTGAGTTATGATCAGTACAAGTTAGGGTTTCTGCCTCTTCCAGATCTCAGTCATAATCAGGTGACCTGCGAAAAAAGGTCATAACTTGGGATAGGAAGCTCCAAATGAAATTTAGTAAAAAGTGATAGGTAGTGCATGGACTTTACTATCTCACAAAACTTTTTTAGAGGTCGATGTTGAACTAGTGACACGTGGCATATTGTACAAGTTCTATATCTTTTTTTATCCCATAAATAGATCATGTTGTGACACTTGGCATAACTCTCTCTCAGAGAATCCAATTGAGGTCAGACCTATCGGGATGGAAATACGACAGATCAGGCTATCACAAAAACCATTTTCAGACCCTGTTGATCGAAAAGTTCAGAGTTACGGTAGAAACAATCAGGTACATATTTCTGTCAAAACAGAATTATTTTTGAGCACCTTCATTCATGGCTTCCGGAATTTAGGGTTTCGGAGAAAGTTGGAATTATTGGAATCAGAATCCACAGCTGAATGCTATTCAGGAAAATCAAAATTTAGAGACCAAGATCGAATTTTTTGGTTGGGTAGAAGACTAAGCTTGATCAAACCCCAGTTCGGGATTTTGATCGGAAAGATGGAAAATTAGGCTTCTCCAAAAGTTGGAATTTTTTAATTCTGTGACCACGGCTGGAAGCTCCTCAGAAAAATAAAAGTTTAGAGCTTTGGATTGAACCTTTTAATTGGGAATAAGGATGGGCTTCATCAAACCCTAGTTCGGGATTCTCTCTAGAAGATCTAGAAGTTTCGAAGGCAATTTTGAGGGGTCAAATTTTGGAGATTTCAAAATTGAAGTATGCTAGTTTGATCAGCTCAGCAAGACACATCCTTCCATACATTCAAAAGTGTGAAAATCAAAGTTTGAATTTTTAGGGTTTCTTTGACAAACCCTAATCAAGCTCCAGAGCCAGTTTCAGGGGGAGATGAGGCTAAGGCCTTACATAAGAAGACTACAAGAAGTCTCGACAGGTATGACTTAAGGAGATATAGGTATGTCTTGAAATTTGAATCTTGATTAAGTTCATAATATGTTTGTCTTCATATTATTTAGGTTAGTACAATGTTAGAATTGTCTTATAACCCTAATAAAAGTATGAATGCATGTGAATGATAGAAGACATTCATTGATTAGGGTTATATGATTGTACTAATGCACTATGGTGTTGTATGAGGTTGATGTTGTCTGCTAACAAGATACAGGTACATCAAGAAAGACAAATCAAGTTCCATGACCATGATGACATGAAGAAAAAGACTCATCCATAATCCTTGATCATATGGAAGTTCTACTTACGAGGTATGTATGACTATGTTCTACTATGCTTAACCTATGAGATATGCAGGTTCTAGCACAGGATCTCTAAATCATTGAAGAGAACAAAAGAAGATATTGTTTGGGTATGTTAAGACATGACCAAGATTGATAATCCAGGTATGTTTTCCTATATCAAGTTAGAATCCTACTTTGTTAGGATCTTAGGTAAGTATACCTGTGTATGAAATAATCATGACCAGACATACTTAAGATTATAATGTTTTGATAATATTGATATTATACTAATAAATGTATGTTTGTGTATGAGATCATGAGGATGACACTAGTGCACACTTGAGCATGCATAGTGGTACAGGATGGATAGAAGCTCATGACATGGAAGGGAAGTCGAGACCAAGAAGGATGCAACCTCACTAGACATAAAAAGATAAGTATTTGAATTACTGAATAGTCTATGATATTGCTCGTAATAGTTGTATGCATATTTGTATTCCTAGAATATATCATGCTAAGTGTAAGCATTCATATAGCATTGAATAGTATACTACTAATATGCATATGATTGGTAAGTTGGACAAACATTCCATTATTGCTTGTCTAGAATGAAACCTCTTTGCTGACATACTGAGAGTTGTGCACACTCTCGATAGTATGTTCTGGTAGAGATGGAAGGCATCTAGATAGCCACTGTATGCATATGGGATATGGAAAAGTGTTGTCCCAAAGTATTGGTCAAGATAGTAGCATAACTATGTAAATCATATTTGTATGCATAATAGGTTATCATGTCAACATGATTTGATGATTATGAAGTATTACTAATCATGTACTTAATTTTGATTCATAGGAAAGATCATGAAGAATGATGAACACCGAACAAGTGATGGATGTTCAAGAAGAAGATTTACAAATCAAACATAATATAGAAGGCTCATGGCTAGAAGATTCTCTTAGAAAGAGGAAGAGAATTATGATGAGATGTTTGCTCCAAGTGGCTAGATAAGACCATTGTCTTAATGATGTAATTGAAGAAGAAGTGCGAATCAAGGATTCAATTGAAGAAAGCTATGTTCTGGTACCCAGGATCGATAGTAAATTAATGAGCTTAATGATCACCATGGATGATGTGGATCTCAACCTTTGCTACAAGGTTCAATATGGTTTCTATATTCAAATGACATGGATGCAAGAAGGAACTCACCACAAAGTTCGAATGATCTCAAGGCTTATATCAATAGACCCATCTGATGAGAGATGGCACAGATAGATATGCAGAAGATCATTCAATGCAGAGTGTGAATGATGTTTAGTCATAGCGGGAGAATTGATAGTTTCTTGACAAGCTTGGGTTTTACCAGAAGTAAAACTATTCCTAACCTTTACCTTAAGGTTATGGATCATACTATTATTTTATGTAGATGATCTCTTTCTAACAGGGAATGAGAAACAAATCATGAAAAGCAAGAAGAAGCTAGCTACAGAGTTTGAGATAAATGATTTCGGATTGATACATTACCTCCTAGGACTAGAAGCATTAAAAGGCTCAGAAGGAATCTTTCTCAACCAAGGAAAGTATGCTGTGAAAATCTTGAGAAGAATTGATTTGTTCGAATATACAACCATGGCCACTCTCATGGGTTCCGACTTGAAGTTGTTAGCTGATGACTCCTCAGAGTTAGTTGATGTGACTCTGTACAGACATATTATTGGGTCATTGATGTATCTAATGAATACCAGGCCAAATATATGCCTTGCTATTAACACCTTGAGTCAGTATCTAGTGGAAACTAGATGTGTTCACCTGATAGTTGCAAAGCATGTGATGAGGTACCTAAAGGGTACGATAGATTTTGATCTATGTTATCTTGGAGATCATCACTTTAGATGGCTACATAGATGTTGGTTGGGTAGGAAGTGTATCAGACAGGAAGAGCACATTGAGAGGATGTTATTTTTTGGAATTAGCCATGATCTCGTGGTTTAGCAGGAAGCAGTCTAGTGTGGCTCTTAGAACAAGCGGAATATATGGCTACTTACTCTGCTAGTTGTGAAGCAGTATGGCTTCAGGATTGTTTTGACTTAGAGATAGACCCAACTATGATCCTATGTGACAAGTAGAGTTGTATCAAGATGGCAGAGAATCCAGTGATTCCATGATAATCCAAACCACATAGAGATCTAATATTTCTATATACGAGATATGGTGCCATCTAAAGTGATGATCTCCAAACCTCTACCTCAAGTAAAAGTTTGAGTATTTCCGAGACAAGCTTGGTAGGACCCTCCTCGAAAGGGGGAGTGATGTAGACACTGATGATGATATTCCTGCATCGACAGTGAAGTCGATGATGAGGATACCTGTATCGATGATATGTTACTTGTATTAATGATGATATGTAGGATACCTATATTACTTGTATTGATGATATGTATACATGTATTGATGAGGATACCTATATTGGTGATGCCGACAAAGAGGTTGGTGGATGGTCCTTAGATAGGGTCTAAGTTGACAAGGGGACTCCATCATCCTTGAACACATGTTCTAAAAGGATCCACAGACAAATGTCTCTGAAAATGAAGTCCTTAGTGGATAGGTGGGGATTGTATTGTCTCTAGACTTAGGTCCCTTGAATTGATCCATAGACAGATGTCTCCGAGAATGAAGTCCTTAGTGGATAGGTGGGGATTGTATCGTCCCTAGACTTAGGTCCCTTGAATTGATCCGTAAACATATGTCTCTGAGAATTGATTATAGGACTACATTGTCCTTGGACCTCAGTTCAAAAGGTACGTGATAGGACTGCATTGTCCCTGGACCTCAGTTCAAAAGGTACGTGATAGGATTGCATCGTCCCTAGACCTCGGTTCAAAAGGTATGTGATAGGACTGCATTGTCCTTGGACCTCGGTTCAAAAGGTACGTGAGAGGACTGCATCGTCCATGAACATTGGTTCAAAAGGTACGTGAGAGGACTGCATCATCCGTGAATGTTTGGTTCAAAAGTTATGTGAGAGGACTGCACCATCCATGAACATTGATTCAAAAGGTACGTGAGAGGACTACATCGTTCATGAACCTTTAGTTCAAAAGGTACATGAGAGAATTGCATCATCCGTGAACCTTTGGTTCAAAAGGTACGTGAGAGGACTGCATCGTCCGTGAACATTGGTTCAAAAGGTATGTGAGAGGACTGCATCATCTGTGAACCTTTGGTTCAAAAGATACGTGAGAGGACTGCATCATTTGTGAACCTTTGGTTCAAAAGGTACGTGAGAGGACTGCATCATCCATGAACATTGGTTCAAAAGGTACGTGAGAGGATTGCATCATCCGTGAACCTTTGGTTCAAAAGGTACGTGAGAGGACTGCATAATCCATGAACATTGGTTCAAAAGGTACGTGAGAGGACTACATCGTCCGTGAACATTGGTTCAAAAGGTACGTGATTGGGATTGCATCATCCCTAGACATGAGACTTGTCTTAAAGTGATAAGGAATGATCCTCCTCGAAGTTGATCGGGATTGCATTGTCCCTAGACATGAGACTTGTCTTAAAGTGAAAAGGAATGATCCTCCTGGAAGTTGATCTAGATTGCATCGTCCATAGACATGCGACTTGTCTTAAAGTGATAAGGATTGATCATCCTGGAACTTGATCTGGATTGTATCATCCATGGACCTATGTCCTAAAGAGAGAGGGATTGATCATCCTGTAATATGATCATGTGCATTACAGAGATGCTGTAGATCGAGATGCTATAGATCGAGATGATGATCGAGATGCTGTAGATCAAGATGATGATCTAGATGTTGTAGATCGAGATGATGATCCAGATGCTGTAGATCGAGATGATGATCTAGATGCTGTAGATCAAGATGATGATCCAGATGCTGTCGATCGAGATGATGATCCAGATGCTGTAGATCAAGATGATGATCCAGATGTTGTAGATCGAGATGATGATCTAGATGCCTAAGATCGAGATGATGATCCAAATGCTGTACATCGAGATGATGATCCAGATGCTATAGATCGAGATGATGATCCAGATGCTGTAGATCGAGATGATGATCCAGATGTTGTAGATCGAGATGATGATCCAGATGCTGTAGATCGAGATGATTATCTAGATGCTGTAGATCGAGATGATGATATAGATGTTGTCGATCAAGATGGTGATCCAGATGTTGTTGATCAAGATGATGATCCAGATGCTGTAGATCGAAGATGATGATCCAGATGCTGTCGATCGAGATGATGATTCAGATGCTAAATATCGAGATGATGATGATGCTGATGATCGTATATTGACGATGATACTTATCATGATCGAGAGATCCAGATGATGCTATTGATCAGAGGATCTGATGATGATATTGCTGTAGCTGTTCAAGTGCTGCAAAAGATGAAGATTCAGTACTGAAGATGTTGATGTTCCAGTATTGAAGATCTTGAAGATGTTCCAGTAACTGGTTGAGTTACCGATGATGTTGAGAAAGCTTCCAATGATTTATAGATGTATCATGTATGATGTTGATGACTCCTTGCTCTTGCAGATGTTGTTATAATATCCTTCTCATTAAGGGGGAGTGTTGAAATATTGTAACTTCTAAGAATATTATATTTGTACTTTATTATTACAAAGATGTTTCATTCCTCTGTGAAGATCTTATTGTATATCCGGAGATGTTTATTCCTCCATTGGATTGTGGTAACTTGGGTTATTAGACTTCCCTAGTGGGGTCGTCCCTATATGTGTTATGTGGGTCAAAGGGTTATTAGACCACCCTAGAGGGTTTGGCCCAGTCAGTTGTAATGGGGTGTTTAATCCAGTAATTAAGTTGGGACCGACCTAGCTTGTGTAAAAGTTAGTCGGGAAACTAGTATAAGTAGAGGAGGATGTTCCTCACGTATCACACACTTCTATCACTCAGAAAGTGGCGCACTTGTGAGAGAGAGGTCTGCTATGGAGGAGGAGGAGCTCATGTCTTTGTTTTACATCTTTGTATTTGCTGGTCATCTATATTGAGGAAGCTTTGTTGGGTTTCTACCCCATGAGGGTTTCCCAGGATAAATCTGTGTCTCTTGTGTTTATGTTGTGCTTGTTGCTTCTTTAGTGATCCTGTATATGCTATTGTTGTAAAATGAAATGCAATGTCAATATTTTATGTCTTAGCATATTGACTCTTAACACAATTATTGAAGAAGAAGAGACCAAGGTAAAAACCCCTGTGTCAAAGAAACGAAGAGTAGGATCAGTAAATAGGTGTCAGACACCTAATGCAATAAAGAAAAGGAGGATTAGAATTGTCAAAGTGCCAGTAGCAGTAAGCAGCGAGGAACACCCAGTGGGAATGGTGAAGAAAAGAAGGACCCAATCAGTAGCAGCAGTTATGACAACAGCAACAATAGAAGCAGTTGCAATAGTAGTAGAATTAGTAGAGATAGCAAAAGAAGCTGAGACAGTGGATGCAATGGGTAATATTGAAGCACCCTTAGCAGATATAGCAGAAGAAACTGAGACAATGGATGCAATTGGGGGTAATACTGAAGTACCCTTAGCAGGGACAATAGGAGCAGTTAGAGAGAATAGGGAGTTACCTGTGTTAGAGAAAAAACCTATAACAGGGGTGGATATAGAGATTCCCATTTTGAACCCCAAATCATCTGCTGCCATGCAGGAACCTCCCAGGGAAGAACCTCAAATCGAAAATCTCCTGCTTGAAAATGAGTTGTTGAAAGAGGAGGTGCAGATATTGTGAAATGAGCTGGAAAGGTGGAAAGGAGTAGCTGGAAAGCAAGCAGAGAAAAATTTGAACACATTAGCAAATGCTGCAAAATTTATTGGAAAACCCATCTTTTTCATTTGAAAATGAGAAGTATGGGGAGACTATTTTTTTAGAGTGTGGAGATATATTTTCTACAACAGGACACAGAGTTGTTGTGGTGGGACTGGCATCACAAAAACGTGTACAGATAGAGGAGGTGGAAGAAGGAATGCTAGAAATCGAATTGATAGGGGAAAATGAGCTAGTAATTGAAGAAATCCCTTATTTGCATTTAGGAGATGAAACAGTATAGTCTCAGCCATCAAGGGATACCAAGATTCTTCAGGACCAATCTAATCAGTCAGAAAAACCTGATATAAACCAGGAACAATCTCAGTAGTTCAAAGAAATTGAGGAACAGGGGATTGTTACACAAGAACCAGTACCCTTGAAAATGTTTAGTGAAGCTGCAATTCAGATAGCAACATTTGATATCAAGAACCAGGAGGAAAACACTGTTACACAAGAACTAGTGTTTCCAAAATCATTTGCTACAGTGGCAACACAAACTGATATGGTTGAGATTGAAATGGGGAAAGAGGATGCTATCACACAAGAACCAACATTCCTAAGAATATTGACTGAGACTGTAACACATACTGAGGAAGCTGAGGTGGACATGGAAATAAAGAATGCTGTTACACAAGAACCAACATCCCTAAAACTCATGGCTGAGACTACACTACATGCACAGACCAACACAACCCCAATAGAGGATGAAATTTTCACAATGCCAAAGCAAGATAAGAAAGTCATTTATCTCGATTTTGATGATGAAAAGGAGGTGGAAGACAGAAAAATTCAACGGCTGGAGAAGAAGGTTCTTTGGTTAAATCTCGAGTTGGATAAATGGCTCAAGTGGATTGAACAGTTCAGAACAGGTATGATCTCTCTCCAGGAACATAGGAATGTCATTAAAGGATTGAAAGAAAAATGGGATGAGGATTTATTCTTCCAGAAACTCCGGTGGGAGAAACTTCAAGAAAAATTGGAAGGATTAAAGAAACTCAAGTCCCTGCAACAAGAAAAAGACAAAACGTACACTCTTTCCATAGAATTGTTGAGTTGCAGGGCTCCACCCCCCTCTTACCCTGTCTTCCTCCATGAGCAGACAACCTTATTTCAATTAAGAGCTCTCAAGGATGGGAGATCATTTGATTTGGCAACAACTACTCAATTTTTGGAGACTTTTCTGAAGAGCGATTTTGAGGATCAACATTTGTTATGTGAATTGTATTTACATGACAGGGCTTGCTATATTGACTTTCCATCTAATACTTTACATGTTCTATGGGATGTTCAATTTCGGGCATTTGCCTCCTTTGTCATTAACCAAGTAAGATGGCAAGATGCTTTCCAAACCATCCTCAGGAATAAGGAGAATTCTACTCTTTGGCTTAGGGGGGAACCTCAGAATCCACCAACATTCATAGCAAATCATGCTAAACCTCTCAGGGTTCCCTCAATTGCCCGATATTTTGAGAGATTGCCAGATAGACTCCTTACCACATGTGTCCCAATTATTCTTAATATGCAGCAGGATGCCCTTGAAGGTAGTGAATACAGATGGTTGTACTCTTCCTCATCTCTGAACGAAATGGATCCATATGGCTTTGAAAATTTTAGGCAAGCTTTGACAAGGATTCCTAGATATGTGCAGTGCATGGAAAGGTGTGGGTCTTGGTGGATTGGTTTAAGGTTCAAATTCCCTCTTATTTAGTTTCCTGTGAGCAATTCTTATAGAAACAGTTATGCTTTGACACTAGAAGAAGAAGAGTCGTGCTGGGAGCATTGGATATCCTGATATGGGTTTGTCCCTCAAGGGGAGGCACCAGAACTTGCCTATAATCTTACAAATCTCCATAGATTTCACTCAGATTCAGATTTGAACTAGGGGAGGTTGTTGCATGAGGACATGCAATCGGATAGTTGGGGGGAGATGTTGGGTCTAGGAAATGCCCCTTTTGGCCATCCTGATTACGTCATTTTGCCCTGATTTCATCCTACTTTTATAAGCTATATCCATGTTTTTTTCCAGACCAATCAATAATATTGACATGTATAATTTGTTATTGATTTATTTATTTTATGCCTGATATTGTTAAAGATTATGGATCTTAGTCCTTGGTTTATACTGATCTGTGATTTCATTTAGCCAAGGTCTGAAGTGCAGGTGTATCAGCCTAGTAGTGCCAGTTCTTACTCTTCAAATCACCAGCTCCTCATACTCCAAGGGACAGCACATCCTCCACACAAGCTATAATAGATCCTCGCTGTAACAGATTCCACTGAAGCAGAACCTAGCTGCGACAGATAGGTTGCATTCCAGCTGCTGAGTCTGTTGATCAATTAATTATCAGAGCAACAACATCTTTCACAATTAACAGCCTCGTTTAATACGGTTGTATCAGTTAGCTGTAACTCCATCGCATGAAGATCATAGATCTTCATTGTTGCACCAATATAGTGAATCTAAAACTATATTTTCCTTGTATAAATTCCCGAAGGCTCTCGTAGCCTAGGGTTGGACAATTACCATTTTGTGTAAGCTGTAACAGAGCACTAAGACTCACGATTTTCCATCATTAATATGAGAGTAGAGTTCTTCATTTTTGTGTCTTAATTTGCTGTGACTCTCAGCGTCTCTGTTAGAAGGCTAGGGCCCGCCTTCTCACAGAGATAGCCGGTTTAAGTAGGTAGAGTAGTTTAGTTTTACATCTGTTGTGTGGTGTGGAAAGATTGCATATACTATTGGTAGCTGTAACAGAGATTAGCTTTCCTTTCTGGTATTTTATAATTGCATCTTGAATAGTTGTAACAGAGTGGTGTGACAGTCGACTGTGTTGGATAATTTATTTAATTGCATGTGTGTTTTAATCAGCTATGACAGCCAAGCTCAATTCCAATATCTTTCAGTTGTTTATGCTTTATAGGATTTCCAGTAATTATCAGTTAGAGTTCAAGCTTGTATTTTAATTCTGGTTGCTAGTGTATCTTCAATTGCGTTCATAGATTAGACAGATAATGGTAGAGTTACAGTAGCCACTGGATAGATCATTTTGGTAAAGATTGAATGTTGTAGTTTGATAATTATAGGATTTAACTTCTTGCAAAAGTAATCTAGTTCCATTTCATTATTAGATCATTAACTTGTTGGGTTGATTTCTGTAGGAAGGTTGTTTTACTTTGGATTCTTAGATGTATGAATTAG
Source organism: Larix kaempferi (assembly GCA_027924585.1). Taxonomy (NCBI): domain Eukaryota; kingdom Viridiplantae; phylum Streptophyta; class Pinopsida; order Pinales; family Pinaceae; genus Larix; species Larix kaempferi. Next base: position 3,550,608 of record BSBM01001261.1, read on the forward strand.
ATTAGTTTTCTTATGGAATGAGTTGGCTGAGCATATAGGTAGGGTCATTATCTACATTTAGTAAATCAATTGCTTGATCTCTTTATGTATAGACTGTGCTTATTGCCTTTGAAATAAAAGACCTTCGTGGGTTTCACAATCCACCAGCATTCAGTAAATCAAGTGCTTGATTTGTTTATGCATAGACTGTGCTTATTTCCTTTGAAACAAAAGACCTTCCTCGGTTTGACAATCCACCAGCATTCATAGCAAATCATGCTAAATCTCTCAAGGTTCCCTCAATTGCCTGATATTTTGAGAGACTGCGAGATAGACTCCTTACCACATGTGTCCCAATGATTCTTAATATGCAGCAGGATGCCTTGGAAGGTAGTGAATACAGATGGTTGTACTCTTCCTCATCTCTGAAGGAAATGGATTCGTATGGCTTTGAAAATTTTAGGCAAGATTTGACAAGGATTCCTAGATATGTGCAGTGCATGGAAAGGTGTGGGTCTTGGTGGATTGGTGTAAGGTTCAAACTGCCTCTCATTTGGTTTCCTGTGAGCAATTCTTATAGAAAAAGCTATGCGTTGACACTAGAAGAAGAAGAGTCATGGTGGGAGCATTGGATATCCTTCTATGGGTTTGTGCCTCAAGGGGAGGCACCAAAACTCGCCTATAATCTTACAAATATCCACTTATTTCACTCAGATTTTGATTCGGAATAGGGGAGGTTGTTGCATGAGGACATGCAATCGGATAGTTGGGGGGAGATGTTGGGTCTAGGAAATGCCCCTTTTGGCCATCTTGATTACGTCATTTTGCCCTAATTTCATCCTACTTTTATAAGCTATATCCATGTCTTTTTCCAGACCAATCAATAATATTGACAAGTATAATTTTTTATTGCTTTATTTATTTTATGCCTAAGATTGTTAAATATTATGGATCTTAGTCCTTGGTTTATACTGATCTATGATTTCATTTAGCCAAGGTCTAAAGCACAGGTGTATCAGACAAGTAGTGCCAGTTGTAACTCTTCAAAGCACCAACTCCTCATACTCTAAGGGACAGTGCATTCTCCACGCAAGCTTTAACAGATCCTCACTATAACAGATTCCACTGAAGCTGAACCTAGCTGCCACAGACAGGTTGCATTCTAGCTGTTGAGTTTGTTGACCCATTAATTATCAGAGCAACAACATCTTTCACAATTAATAGCCTCGTTTAATACGGCTGTATCGATTAGTTGTAACTCCGCCACATGAAGATCATAGATCTGCATTGCTGCACGAATATAGTAGATCTAAAACTATATTTTTCTTGTATAAATTCCAGAAGGTTCTCGTAGCCTGGGGTTGGACAATTACCATTTTGTGTAAGTTGTAACAAAGCATAGAGACACACGATTTTCCATCATTAATATGAGAACAAATTTCTTCATTTCTGTGTCTTAATTTGCTGTGACTCTCAGCGTCTCTGTTAGAAGGCCAAGGCCTACCTTCTCACAGAGATATCCGGTTTAAGCAGGTAGAGTAGTTTAGTTTTACTTATGTTGTGTGGTGTGGAAAGATTGCAAATATTATTGGTAGCTGTAACAGAGATTAGCATTCCTTTTTGGTAGTTTATAATTGCATCTTGAATAGCTGTAACAGAGTGGTGTGACAGTCGACTATGTAGGATAATTTATTTAATTGCATGTGTGTTTTAATCAGTTGTGACAGCCAAGCTCAATTCCAATATCTTTCAGTTGTTTATGATTTCTAGGATTTCCAGTAATTATCAGTTAGAGTTCAATCTTGTATTTTAATTCTGTTTCTTGTTGTATCTTCAATTGCATTCATAGATTAGACAGATAATGGTAGAGTTACAGTAGCCACTAGATAGATACTTTTTGTAAAGATTGAATTCTGTAGTTTGATAATTATAGGATTTAACTTCTTGCAAAAGTAATCTAGTTCCATTTCATTATTAGATCATTAACTTGCTGGGTTGATTTCTGTAGGAAGGTTGTTTTACTTTGGATTCTTACATGTATGAATTAGATTAGTTCTCTTATGGAATGAGTTGGTTGAGCATATAGGTAGGGTCATTATCTACATTCAGTAAATCAACTACTTGATCTGTTTATGCATAGACTGTGCTTATTGCCTTTGAAATAAAAGACCTTCCTGGGTTTGACAATTTATATTGACCATCCTGTATGTTAGCTTTAATTAACTGACATATAGGGTGACCAACAATTGACACTAAAAAAGAATCAGAACAGCAATTAGCGGTGCCAAACTTGAAAGGAAAATCCAAGAAAAAGGATCAAAACAAAAAACAACACCAAGAGAAAGATCTTCAGCAACAGCAACAACATCTGCACCACATATCTCATTTGAGTCGCTTATCTGTACATCTCAACCAATTTGGGTCGATCTCGACATACCATCCACAATAGGCACCACAAGAAGAGCTCAACTTACTGGTTGATGCAATCAACCGAGAACAATGACATAGACGACTGGAAGTAGAAGACCAGATTCACAAGGTGGAACAAGACCAAACTCTATTTTTGACAAAGTGTCAATACTTAGCGCAACAGGTCATACCAATTCGAGTCACCTCTGACACGACAAGCACACTTGATAAGGGCATGTGCAAGCTAATGAGGGTCACTTTCGACACGTTAGATGCAATAGAAAACTGAAAAAGCAGGCATCCCTCAACTTACTTGGTTTTTTTAGATGCTTACACAAGATATCTTGCATCGAGTAAAAAATATGAAACGTAGGAATTTAAGTCATGTTTCCGAATATATAACTTTTAAGTATTGAAAATTTAAATAACTATGTAAAATTTCATTTTTTCTAACAGTCACTTTTAATTTTTTTGGAAAATGATAAGGTATATGTTTTTGTGGGTGCAGCCTTTCACTGCCTAAATGACAATTTCAAGCTACAAAATCTGGTATATATGTATAGAACCCATAGCACTAGTGCAGCACTATTTTTCCAAAATTAAATGTTTAATTTTTTTATTTTTTTTAATTATGTAAGTGGTCAAACCTAGAGAACGGTACATCAAATGTGGGTGCATCCTTTGAAGGTCTTAATGTAGTTATTTTGACTTGGATTGTTTACAGGATGTATAGGTCGGTGTCCTCTAGTGCAGCATACAATTTTTTTGTAAAATGGTTGTGAAATGAAAAAGTTACGGAATAAACACTAACAGTATGTTTTTTGACCAACGGAGTGATGACACAAGAAAATTAGGAAATAATTAGAAAATCTCAATATTTTTTTAAAAAAATTACATATTTGGAATCTACATAAAGAAATCTATCTATTCCTAAAATTTCATCAATAATGGTGAGGTATGTCATGCTGTAGAGAGTGGTGAAAAACATGCATACTCAAAAAAATGCTGAAAATGTCAAATTAGCTATGGTCTAAAAATTCCCTAGCACTGGTTTGGTAAGTCTGAACCAGCCACATAGGACAGTGGCTGACATGCGGGGGTGGGAGGAGTGGGTGAGTAGGCACTAAGGAACGTGTGCGTGTTATGTTTAAATTCAAATAACGTGTGTGCGTTGTATTTAAATTCAAATTATAGTTTTTTGGCGCTCAATGTTATAAGCAATGCGCTAGTGTTATGTGGATAAATAATGTGCTAGCATTATTACTGTGCAAAAATATTAGCGAAATGCTTTTATCCTCCTGCATTCTGCGTTTTCTCCTCCCGCCTTCCCTATTTTTATGTTTACTAGATATTTTACACAAACAAAATGATAAAGCAAACAAATTAATAGGAACAGTCTTCGAAATGGCTTGATGACTCGTTTCAATGGACACGTATTATCTAAATATCATAGCCATAGACAACAACTAATTCAAACAGTCAAATCGCTACAACTAAGATCAAACTTTAGATAATATAGTTTCTATAGTGGTAAGCGGCACTATTGCAATCTAGGTAAATATCATACAAATATTTCAAACAAATTTATGGGAATAAGCATTCCAGAAAAGATGGCAAAGTTTCAAAACGGTCAACTATACCAATAAAACTAGGGGCACCAAAGTAAGGCTCAAACTGTGTTTATGGTCACTTATCGATCGAAGGATGTCTAAGTGTAAATTCAAATGTAGCATCCCCTCTGGGCAGCCTTCTTCTTCACCGGCCTTATCTTGGACTCAAGTGGCCTCAATGCCCAACCACCGAACAGTTGTACGAGCTGTAGTTAAGAAACAATGGTTGAAATAGAGCAATTATAAATGATTTGATCAACAAAGCAAGTCGCCATCCTCTTCTTTATCATCATCATCATCATCCTCATCACCATCTTCATCATGATTGGGTATTTATCATCATCATCATCATCATCTTCATCACCATCATCTTCATCATCCTCATTGTCATATTC